>MU857667.1:0-148977 GCA_033296725.1 Corynascus novoguineensis
GAAGAGGAGGAAGAGGAGGAAGAGGAGGAAGAGGAGGAAGAGGAGGAAGAGGAAGGTTAGAAAGATATTATTGTGTCTAGTTAGGCATGTTGTCAAGGAACCTGGCCGACTGCCGGCCAGGCCAGGAGGCGTAGGTCGTTTGGATAGATGGGACCTGCTAAGCTAGGTTCTAGTGATAGGATCACATTCCCTTTATGTTATCGTACTTAGGATCTCCAATGACAAGTGGCGTATACTTGAAGTCGTGATGCGCTTTTTGTATGCCGCCGCCTTGGAGGTGCACCATCTCCCAGCCATCGTCCTCATCTACCAGCTGATTGCTCGCCGAATCTCCAACTTCGAAGCTCTCGAGGGGTTGACGGTCACGGTCATGGCAATTTGCCTCCATGACCGTGTTTTAAAGAAATGGTCCTATTTTCAGCGGCATCATTGGTGACCAAACCGCCTATATCCTTAGCCCAAGTCTCGCTAGCGGTTTTGTTATACTTTTCCACCTTCACAAAGTGATTTGCGATGTCTCTACCCGTTGAATTTTTTTGGTCCGTTTCCGTAGCCGCGCCTTCTTTGACGCCTCTTCCACAAGCTCTTAGTCTGCCTTACGCCGTCTACCTCGCAAGGTCTTTGGTGCCCCGACCTCATTTTTTGAGTGATCCCTGGCACTTACGTCAGGCGGCAAAAGGGCATCGTTATTAAGAGATAAGGCGTTGTCCACGACTGAGTTCGTTGACGTAGATATGGCCAAACGAATTTAGGTAAAGAACGGGTACATTGGCATTCGAACCATCGAATTATTCGGCGGGACATCCGCCATGGAAAGCGTCGCAAAAACACCCATCGGTCACGGCGAGCCTAGATAGCAAACTGTCTTTGCTTCATATAATAGATAAGTTAAGTTACTAGTAATTAGCAAATGTTCACGTATATAGAGCAGAGAGACCTACGTCGTATACACGAGGTGCTCCAACAAACTGCTAGAGGGCAAGAGGGAGGTTGCCGGTAGTCATCTTAGGAAAGGAGGAAGACAAGGTCTGTAAAATATAAAAAATGAGGTTTGAGCAGAACAGATCACTCAAAAAACATCGGATGCTCAGAAAAAAAAACCTGATGTGAAAGTCGGCATTGGCAAATGTCTGCTTGCATGTGACTGCTCAATGCTGGTGTTGCTTGTAGCGCGGTTCCAGGTCAGAAGGTATCGCAGGGCTCCGGGCTATAATTCGTCCACTGCTACGCTACGCATGGTATGTACATACATATGTATTATACATGGTAACTGGTCCGGGGCCAGCTTGTTTTAGTAATCCATCCGAGCCCATCAGACTGGACCGTGAACTGTATTTCTGACTCACCGGCGGCTTGAGGCACGTTCGCCTGTTCCATCGTTTACAATGCTCAACCTTTGACTGCAATGGTTCAAGTGACTGCGACCAAAACACGACGAAGATTTCAAGACTAACCAGGTATCGAATGCATACATTGCCACACACACCACTTCGGCCGTCACCATGTCTGTCCATGCTCTCGCTTTGTCGGCGTCCCACGACTTCTCCAAAACTCCTGTCCACGAAATCACCCTTCTCAGGGGCCTCGGAGTCAAAGGCGACTGCCACCTTGGTGTTAGTACGCAGTTCTACCCACCTCCTCACCCCCTTTCCCAGCCCCTGTTATTGCCCTTCTTACTGCCCCTCTTCTTAGGGTTCTGAACGCAATTGAAAACTCCTACTTCGATCAAAGATGTTGAAAAAAAGTAAAAGATAGAACTCATGATCCACAGGGACTAACACTCTCTCTCCAGCCGTCCAGCACCGCAGCCGGTTGCACATCACCCCGCCGCCCCCCAACCTCCGGCAGGTGCACCTGATTGCCAAGGAGACACTTGACGAGCGTGGCCTCGTGCCTGGCGATATCGGCGAAAACGTCACCACCGCGGGAATCGATCTCCTGGCGCTGGGACGGGGCACCAAGCTGCATTTTCTGCCGCCGTCATCACCCGCCGGTGCTCCCTCTCCTCCCTTGAAGACCTCCGAGCCTGGAAGTGAAAACGGCAACGACAGAGACGAGACGGCGGAAGGAGACAACCACGCCGTTGTCGTGGTTCAAGGCCTGCGCAACCCGTGCCCACAGATTGACCGGTTCCGCGCGGGCCTCAAAGACTCGTTCCTCGTGCGGGACAACGAGCGGCGCATTGTGCGGCGGCTGGCCGGCGTCATGGGCACGGTGGAGCGGGGCGGCGTGGTGCGGGTCGGGATGCGCATCGTCGTGGAGGAGCCCGAAGGGGGGTTTGAGGAGTTGGGGTGTGTGTAAGACGGTGTTAAATACCCCCGTGCCTCCTGGGTGCTAGTGTAAGCGGGGTAAGTGGATGAGAGTGGGTAGGTGAAAGAGTGGTTTTTGATAGAGAGATACGGTAGCGAAGGTATGTGGAGATTATAGAAAAGGCAGACGCGACACCGAGATCGTAGTATGCTTCTTCACAGCCTTTGTCAACCAGGTATTCTCAGCTATGCTTATGTCTCAGCCATGGCTATGGGGTTCCTTTTTCCCTTCGCTTCCCCTCATTTTCTAGGCCACACCTGGACACCCGCAAGAGCTTTCTTACTTTAGAGGACAGGATTTGGCTTTGTCGTGGGCATAATAGTACGTCTGCTGCTAGGAGTTGACAAACACCAAGACGATCCTATGAGGATTCCTAGTACGATATCCGCTGCTGCTGGCTGTATATATGGGGTTGCCAAAAGCGCCACACTCCTGATAGTCGTCGTGTTCGTCAATGTAGTAGTATCCGCCGTACTGGTTTGGCTGGACGTCCTTCCGCCAACCACCACCAGAGCCTGATCCCGATGCCCCGCCCCCACCATTACCGCCACCTTGGTTACACAGTAGTCCGACCTGGTCTATCAAAGGGATAGTAGCCAAGGAACATATTCTGGTAAAATTCCAGAACTTCGGCCAAGTCAGGCTGCTCAGATCCCCAGTTGACAATGGTGCCCTCGACAGGCATATCTCCCTCACTTGTCTTTATAAGAATGCAGGTCAAGTAGTTACCCTCGTGATCAACGCGTAGACCGATGTGGAATGTGAACTTCGATGCCGATCGAGTTTCGCTATGTGTTTTTTCCCACCTAGAGATTCCCCAT
This sequence comes from Corynascus novoguineensis, assembly GCA_033296725.1. Classification (NCBI taxonomy): domain Eukaryota; kingdom Fungi; phylum Ascomycota; class Sordariomycetes; order Sordariales; family Chaetomiaceae; genus Corynascus; species Corynascus novoguineensis. Next base: position 3,132 of record MU857667.1, read on the forward strand.
TACGTAGCAGAGATATGATTCGGATTGGCGTGTTCCACGTAAGTTCCTATATCCTCGCGCTTGTCTTTCCTCAGCTTTCTTGAAGTTGCCTTCTTTGGTTTCGGCATGTTGGCTAAGAAGAGAAAAGAGGCCAAAACTGAGAAGAAAGAAGGCGATGACGGTAGCGATGACGGTACCCCTATGGTAAGATGGGTTGGTATAGAGTATTCTGCTTTGCGGCGGTGCTGTTTAGCTTGGAGTTCCTGAAAGGGGTATGTGAAGCTTGGACCAGCCAAAGAAACACAAGAGAGTGGTTTAAAGGGTGTATATCAGATGCTTGCTATACAAGACTGACATCAGGAGATTGGGATCTGTGGCCAATTTATCGTCGTCTTTCCGAGTGGTTTATCATCACAATGACAAGAGGTCACCGGCAGTCCGACCATATCTCTGGCTCAACACCCGCCGGCGAACGTATATATGACCTAACACAAAACATGAATCATATAGACCAAGAGGGCCAGTAGGCGGCACGGCACGACGATTCACTACCTCCTTGATAGGGAGAATGGACAGCTAGGCCATGGTTTTTACGTCAAGAACCGAGCGGCCTGACACGACGCGGAACGACTCTTACGGGCCGGGACCGGCCGGAGTCACGAAAGCGCATAGAAGCGGTCTCTCTACAAACCAAAAATAGCAAACACCGCCTGCTTTTGGTCATGTTACTTGTTTCAGGCCGGCGTCCAACAGGTTGAGGTTGGTATTGGTGTTGGTGATTGGGGTCCGGGCCAAGCCATGCAATACAGTGCCAAATACACGGTGAGTGTAGTGGGCCCGTGCCACACCTTCACGTAGTTGGTCGGGAATACGGAGTACAAAATCCATAGCCAGCGGGTTGATCTCTCCAACTCCTTCTACACTTACCTTACCTTGCCCGAATACTGACTACAGGTTCTACTATCGACCTCCCCCCTCAACTTATCCACTTATCACGACTATCAATACAAACCCTATATAGAGCCTACACATTTATAAAAATGTAAGTGAAACGCAAACAAATCCGCGACCGCATCGGTTTACAAGGATACTATATAGGTCTAGCAACGTGACGCCCGTACCGTACCAGCCAGGACGCTCCTTAGAGCTACAGATCATAAGGTGCTGCGGCAATCTCCCACTCTCCCAGTCGGTTACAGCACGGATCCTCAAGGTTTTGAGCATGACTATGTCCCCGGTAATGGAGGTTTCAATCAAGACTCTGTCGGGCTCCGAATTTCGGGCGGTCCTCAAGCTCTACGATCGCTGTTTTGGCCGTAACTTACGCGAAATCCGGAGGAAACACACGCCCCATACGGCGGCAGACGAAGTTGCCTTTCAGTCGTTTGTCCGGCGAGGGAAAATGGCACCTTTCCTTCGCGTATTAGAGCACGATAAGAAGACGGCCGACGTTCCCGTACAATCCTACCGGTACCATGATAGTACTGTAGAGGGCAAAGCGAAGTTTGAGGCGGCTCTGTGGCAGGAATGTATCGAGCACTTCGAATGCGAGACCGAGGTATACGCCCGGTTAGAGGATCTTCAGGGAAAGCTGATACCGTATATGTACGCCCATGTCTGTGTCGTGCCGAGCGACCTAAACATACCTGCGGAACTGCTCCAGTCGCAAACCGCACCTTACTTTGAGATTAGGGGTGTTCTTCTAGAAGTTGTTGATGGCTACAGGCTTTGGGATATAGCCACCTCACAAGCGGCCCCGGCAGACCCAAAGCAATGGCCGGCTATCATTCAGACTGCCGTCGACGCTGCCCACCAGATCAACAAGCGCGGCATTCTTATGGAAGATTGCGCACCGCGCAATGTTATCGTGGACACGCGCCTACAGAAGCCCTTCATCATCGACTTTGCGCAATGTCTTTTTAAGGACAAGATGATAAGGCGCTGGCTAGAAAATGGGTATGCAGATGACGATGACGATTGGGTTCCTGAAGGAGAGTATTGGGAGCGGGCGCGACAGCATGCCAACCCTGGAGCCATCGGTGCGGTAATGAGGACGCAGCTCCTACAGCAGAAGGGTATAAAGCTAGACGTCAAGTTTCCGGATTACTACGCGATCATAGAAGAGGTCGAGCGTGCTGGCAGGGAAGATCGGCAACGTTAAGCTGGCTCTGTTGGGGACGGGCTAGCAGCTCAGCGACTGGCGAAATCGGTCGATATCGCAATGTTACTATACTGTTGTTGATGGTTGTTGATGGTTGTTGATGGAAAAGAGTGGAAGATGGGCGAACCCAGGCGCAGGTGGTGGATAGCTGTAACGAGAGTGTGGGACCAGTGGGACCACACAACAGGCTCTCTATCAAGATGAAATGATTAAGGTAGCGTTACTTGGGACTATCTTCGAGCATTAGATAAACCGTTGAGGATCTTGATTGCAGGCATGAAGCTTCTGCTAGCCGATCCAGGTGTTCTAGCTTCCACGTCTTCTACGCCGGTGGCTAGGAGAGATTTGAGATATGTCTGAAGGTAATTCCTATAGATAGGCACGGTTAAGATACGTTCATTATCTGCCCATACAGTATAATAGGGCGACAACGATGCCCGTACTTTGTAAAACAGTTAAGCGTGTATGGGGTCAAAGCACCTACGTTAGAGTTCCGTGGCAGCACTCTAGGAGGCGTTAAATGCGGACAAAAGGACAATGTTTCACGGCACGGCTAAGGGCCACATGTTTTCAGTACTCATCCAGTCGTAACGTATCTTATCAGCGAGCTGATCATATCTGTAAGTGGATCACTCTAACAAGTTTCGGTAGAGCAATAACTAACTAACGTTAAGGGAGTCTTGACTGAGATCAAGACAGAATTATATCGAACGAGATTGATTCTGCAGCTACCTAGATTCCTGGGTAAACTGGCCTCACAAAGCCGACCACCAGGCTCTACCTGTAGCAGAAAGACATCACTCTCTTATGCGTCGTTCTTCTTCAAATGGTATTATGTGTTATATTGCATAACGCGGCATAGTCAGCTGCGCCGCAACTATTGTTCCATACATGCACATGCTGTATATCTGTTGCATGGCCCGCACATTCGGGAGCCTCCGGAAATGTTTCGCTTGCTGTGCCTTATACAGTGGAGATCAGATCGCTATTTGAACCACATGCGCTACGGAGCACGTTATTGTCTTGCACACTCCACTCGCGCAGGTCCAGCATCGATGGTTGCCTACCGTGTGCGGATTACTGTGTACAGCTGTTATGGGTTGGTACCCCGTTGACTTGGCCCCTTTCTTGCGTGCGAACCTTATCAGAGTCTTAATTCAGGGCGTGCCAACCTACCGGAGCTATCCGTCTGTCAGTCTTGTCCAGTCAGCCCGCCAAGCCACTGGGGTGGAAATGAGTTTGAGGCTGAAAAACCAATCAGGTAAAACGGCCGTTGATCTGCCCAGGGAGGCATGAAAACCCAGCGGACCCCACCACAGGGATAGTGTGGTGGACTGCCGGGACGCTCCATCAAGTGCAAATTGTTGACCCAGTATACACACGAATACCGTATTGCGACCAGCGGATCTGGATTGGGCGGTGTGACTTTGTCGATGGAGAATCCAGGAGCGCCGAGGCTATAGATGTTTTGTCGTAATGTTTTCCGCATGACTCGAAGCAATCGCGAGAAGATGGTATGGTAGATGTCTTCTAAACCGGAAGGGAAGATCTCATTACGTGCCTGTTTGAGTAAAAAGTCCTTGGCAGATTGGTGGATAAAAGATATTGTACGCTCGTATAGTGTCAGGAAAGAGCCGCAAAGCGTTACGATCTTTGTAAGAGCTTTGCCATTGCTAGAGGCGTAAAAGGGAGTATCTACGAGAGTCGGTAATTTCTCCAATGTAATTGGCCGGTACACGACCGCGATAGTAGCTAGGATTCTTTGACAGAGCTTGGCATGTCTCGAGTTACGAATCTGGCCTATTATCCGTCGATAGAGCACGTCGAGTATCGGTGGAAAAAGTTCTAACAATTCCTCAACTTCCTATCCAGAGATATTGGCAAGTTTTGACAGACCAAGGCCACCTAGAGGAAGGTACTATATACGTTTGTAGACAAGTAGCGCTCGACAGTTTCCTGTATGTCGATTTTATATCCGTTCTGCTCCGCCAGCGAATCTACCTTGAACCGGATATATGCCGTGACAGCTATAGAAACGGACTCTTCATTCAGCTCAAGGGAAAGCCTGACTTTCTAAGTCGTGGCGTCAAGCTTCTTCTCGATGATCGGCCAGTTACGACTAGATACAATCCACTTGACATTTAAGTATATTGACGACGTCTAAATGATAAGACCAAGTAGCAGGTCTAATCCTTTAATATACTTGTCGAGTACGTCGATGACCAGGCGAGTAGGAGGCAAGTTTAGGTCCTCTAGAATGTCGGTAAAAATCTCTGACGAGGCTACCTATATATTTATGCCCCTAAAGAGCGGATTCCCCGTAGCATCGTACTTCTTCTGTACGTACGTGATAAGCGATTCCTGTTGATCTATAAGCAGGTAGATCATACCTTGTAGGACAGCTATAGCACTATTGATACTGGTGTCTATAGCCTAAAAGAAGAAGAATAAGAGGAGGCTGGAGTCAGAGTCGGATTTTAACTCGTTATGATACCGTATAGCAGTATGGTCTTGCCCTTGCCAGGATCGCCCTTGATCTAGAGCAGCCGGCTCTATCCGTCGTCGCGCCATCGTCGGAAGTCGGTGTTGTCGAGTACCTAACGATATAAGTTCGTAAGCAAGCCGCCCTTAGTCTGCTCGATACGCATTTTATCTTGTCGCGGATCAGTCGTACGTAGATCTCTTAGGTAGTCACGGTTTTCTTAGCGAAGAAGTTGTGTTCGCGGGATCGCATCGCTTGGCTCGCGGCCGTACAACGGTAGCCTTACCCGGTGGCAGGCGGATCTCCGCGTGGATCTCCCCATAATTCTGCGTCACCTGAAAACCATGATTCGCGAGTGCGAGAGACGTGGGTAACGTTTGCATTATCGCTAGTACTCGAGTTGATGATCCGCACCCATACGGTAGTGTAGAACAGCCAGTTTGCGGCGAGTTGATCCTAGTAACGAAGGTTATACGGTTAGACTATTGCTGCCCAACGGCCGTATATTGCAAGGGATTGCAGATTCAGCCATGGTAGAGGGGAAGGAAGGGCTAGAGGGGAAGGAAGGGCTAGAGGGGAAGGAAGGGCTAGAGGGGAAGGAAGGGCGGGAGGGAAGGGACCAATCAAAGCCACAATACGGCGTGATTGAGTATAGATATGTAATTCCGTACAAGCCCCTCCTGCCTAACCCGTAATTAGAGCATACGACTTTACACGGAATCATCAGGTCTTTTATAGCATGCTTTCTGTTAATGAGTTCGCGAGTCGTCCCTTCTCAATAGCGGATCTCACTTGACAGAATAACGAATACATGTAGGCAGGGATCCTGTACATGTCAGATTGGATCCCCAGCCGGCCAGCTGGAGCAGTGGGAGTCCTGGCTAACGCCTCTAAGGTTGATTCGTGTAGGCTGGGCTCGTGTTGGGGCCGTCATATATAGGCAGAGTAGAGTCCAATAGTCGACATCATCTTCACTGTACGTATACTACTGGTTTGTACTAAAATCCGGGATAGAGATGATGGCAGCTGCTCAAGAAACAACAACATCGGAGTGGTGAGCTAACCGAGATGGTCATTGTCAGTACCTTGTGTTGAATTGAGCAGTGGACCCAGGAGCAGTGAGCTGTGGAGAACTAGGAAACTGCGCTCCACAGCAACCAAAGGCACTTGGCAGAGCACATATTTCACAGGGATGAAAAGACGACCGATGCGTAGAAGGAACAACCAACAACTGGATCGATCAGGAGCTTCTCAGAAATCAATTGACCACTGTGTGTGACGAACCCGGTCAGACTATACTCTGAAAGGGTTCAGAGAAGGTTAAGATTGACAGAGTCTGAAGGTTCGGTGAAGCCAAAGGGTTCACAACAATCACTCCTGGAACACCGATTGATCCGGCCAACCGCAACCAGACGGACGCCCCAGAAGGCCCATCATTCCCTTGATGAGTTCCCTAATCGCCTTTGTGTTGGCTATACCCGCGTGCTGTCTTGGTCTCTTGCGCCTCCAAAGCAAGCACTGGCGATGCAGCCCGCCCACCAAATTAGTTGGGAGCTCAGGCCAACACCAAGTCCACCTTTGCGCTCAGCTCCCCTCCAAACTGATGCATGACCAATCGATTTTGAATGGGCAAACTCTCGCGCCGCCCAAAATCGTTCGTTCGAGCACAGGCACATACAAGTAACTATGTATACAAGGGTCGCCGGCTTGCGATGTGGTGCCTCAGTTGCAATCGATCATCATCGCCTGGCATCATGACGAACAACGACTGTTTCAGATTCCCCATGTGTACCATGGCTCCTTTGAAACCTCACAAAAGTGCCCAGGCCTCTGGACGCCCCAGTCGCACGTGATTCTGAGCATCTTCATTCCACACTGTCCAGATTCAATGCGAGTGCATCGCCGCGCGACAGTAACTTGGCACGCCAGGAGTATTGGACAAGCCTACGCCGCTGCACTTGCCATTTAAGTATCGACCGGCCTGTAAAATTCAGAGAAATGCTAGCTTAAGAGATAGAACTCGCACGGAATCCTGACCACGCAGCTTCGAATTTCTGGGCATTGTCTCTGCTTCTAATCTAGGCTGCATCCATGGGCATGATTCATTTCAGGCCAGCTCTTGGAGCCGAAGTCCCGGCGAGAGCCCGCTTGCGTTCGTCGTGTGCAACAAGAGCATTTGCCGAGTCCTATTGAAACTAGAGAGTAGACATCTCAACGATTCAAGCTGGGTTCAGTCTAAGTCGCAGCCATGAGGCTCCTCCCCGATGCCCGTCCAGCCAGCGTACGCTTAGGAAACGAAGCACGCCCACTGTGTTGTGAGCGAGGCCGTCACCGGTCTGTATCTATAGATCGTGAATCTGAATCAATGGAAGCCTATCGTTCAATACAATGCCGACGATAAGTTCACGTGTATCTGCTTGTTAGTCGCCTTTGGCCCTACAAGGCTTTGGGGCATGGAAAAAAAACGAGACACCATGTAACACCTGTTGGTCGGAGGAAAAAGGTTTAAGATTTAAGATCAATATGCTAATTCTCGCATTGGGTAACTTGGTACGCGATAATTTATATAATCATTAGGCGTTTCTGCTTGCTCACCTGCCAACAGAAAAGACAGGCGGCAACGAGGGAAAGCGGCAAAGTGACTTCAGCCGACCTAGGTGTCCATGTTGTCGCTATCATACACACCGTGACTGCTGCAGCGATTCTGTAGGGCGCTGGAATAGCTGCCACGTTGTGCGTGGGCATCCAGCTTTCGCTGCATATCACTGTCCCTGCCGTTTGCTGTCTTGCCCTTACCGTAGAGTCTGCGGGTGGTATTGTCATGGTAGAGATTTAAGAAGATAGATGGATTGCCTTGGAGGTCTGATGAGGCAATGGCAGTCATGAATTTCATGTGGCTAGGCGCCGCGTTGACACCGGCCAGGAAGATGGGGCTGTAAGAGATACACGCGAACCTGGGGCAGAAGCGAAGCAATGGATAGATACTAAGTACGGCGCATTGTCAACAAACTCTGGCTTCCTAATTGTTGCAATGCTATCTTTTCGCCCATAACAACCGACAATTCAGACCGTTGATACAATATATCTGCCCAGTAACACCCCGAGCATAGTAAACTGACATCGTTGGTCATTCTTTTCCCGTGTGAAACGCCATATAACACTTCCTCACAACGCCAACCCCTTATAGACCCACTACTTTACGGCATGTACTGGGCGACGTTCTCCAGCTTCTCCTGGCAGAACGGCAGCTTGCCGACGGCCCAGATCTCTTGAGTCTGTTACCATGTCCAGTTAGCCATCACCGCCAACAGTAGTCAACGAATCGCGGGGCCTGGAGATAGGACATACCGGCTTCAGTGTCTGCTTGATCTCGCTGTCGAGAGAGCCGCCCTTGAGGGCGATGATCTCGGGAGCCGCGTCGGGGTCGTGAGCGATGGGCGAGCCGCAGTCCCCGCAGAACCAGCGCCAGACTGACTTGCCCGAGGAGCCCTTGCCCTCCCACTTCTTGAGGGGGCCCTTGACATCGAGCTTGTCTTTGGGAACGACGCAGACGAGAGCTGTTTTGGGTTTGCAACGTTAGTCTGGGGTCTCTTTGTCTCCGAGTTGCTGTGGTGGCTAATATGAAAGAAGGGAGAGCGTGAGAACGCTCGAACAGGAAAACGGGGAAAGGGAGCGCACAGTAGGTCGAGCCTGATTGGCGCTGGCAGTCGTCGCAATGGTCATAGCCGGTGAGGAGAGGGGCATCCACGTCAACCGTGTAGGTGACGGCCTTGCAAAGACAATGACCGGAGAGAGGCATGTTGGGTGTTGTTCTATGCTGTCGAATTGGTAATGTGTGGGTAGCTGATTGTCTCAAGAATCGCCGGGAGATGGAGTTCGCGAAGGGTGTCGAGAGGGCGAGAAAAGTATGTTGAATGACGGAGGGAAGTCCAAGCTATTAAATACACCGAGCTGAGATCATGGAAGGTTGGGAAGAACTTGCTGTGGGGGAGAGACTCGTGCCTGCTAGTGCTAAGCATGCAGCAAGCAGGTACTTACGGCAGCGTCTCCGCAAGTACCCTCCAATTATTCCGGTAGATGCGAAGCAAAGCTCACTCACCTACAGGTACCCATCGCTAAGGTAGCTCGTTCCAAGAAACGCGGCAGTCAGCGGGGTCGGAACATTGGAGCTCAAAGTGTGCGGGTATCATGGATTCCTGCCATGCTCCGAAGTACATGGAGTGATTTGGAATATCGGGCATCCAACCCTTCGCCTGCTACCACCTAAAACAATACAGGAAATGGTCGCTTAAGACAAAGTTTCTTACTCAGCTATCTCGTCCTGATGTAGGTTGCGGGTAGATACTCTCAATTCTTTGGACCGATGTATCAGAGGTCTCTGGTCTTATCAGTACCCGGAACTTGCAGCAAGCAAGCACCCGGAGGGGGCGCGCGCCGTCCCACTGGATTGCGGGGTGTTTGGTTGCAGCACAGCTGCCCAATGCACAGTGTACGATATGAATTCCGTTCCCATTTCTCGAGTACTCTAGCTTTGCTTTTACCTCTTAGCAATTGTGACACAGTCGACACCGCTTGTTTCCGAGAAATTTAAGTCACAATCAGGCAGCCGATGGAAATATCGAAAATAGAGCTGTAATTGCTCGATGACTTTCGAGTTGGGGTAGCAGTATCGAAGGGACGGCCAGCCGCGGGGCCGGGCAGCTCATTTGTCAATGGCCCCACTAGACCTGCTGGTGCCCCTCCTTTCCCGCCCCGACGACGTGCTTGTTGAGTAAGGTATTTGGAATTGCCCTGATGCGGACGTGCCTGGTGCATCCGGTCGAATCCTGTAAGACCTCAGCTATGACCTCAACAAATTTGGGAAAAATATGCGGGGACTTATTTTCAAAACTCCGAACACTTGCCGATACGTATCGGAGTACGAGTCCGAGCACCCAGGTTCTCACGAAGGGCGTCGGCCAACCGTCACCAACTCAGCCAACCCGACTGGCCCAAACTCCAGACCGTAAATTCGCTGACGTGCATGGCTTCTTCACACGGCGTCTAAGAAGCAACTTGAGGTGCCTCCCACAAGCCGTATACATACCATCAATCGCTATCAACATGAATAGGCACAACCCACAAACGTAGTCGGCGATAGCCTTCACGCCCCAGATAAGACAGCCTTCGACAACCACCAAGCCAGACATATCGGTACTGCAACCCCCAGCACCTCAAGCATGCCCACGCTGCCGAACGCTATCCTGTCCGCGATCATAACCCGCAGCACACATCTCAAATACCTCTTCCGCTCCGTCTCCGACTCATACTCCATCACATAACGATCCATGTCTGACGCCCCGACAACTTTTCCAGGCCGCAGATGTGATATCGCTTTGAAGAAGAGACGCTCCCAAAACACGGCCGATTTATTGCCGCTCACAACGACGGAAAATGAAGAAGAAGATTTCCTCTCCTTCGATGTGAGGAGGCAGCGGAGTAGCTTTGGACGAGACAGCCAGATTGTACGGGCCTCGTCGAATTCATGCAGGAAGGCATCCAGACCATTCCGAGGGTAGCGGGTGAAGCGGGTGTAAAAGACTGGCGACAGCACCATGAATTCGAGCTCATGAGAAACAGGAGCAGCCAAGTCAACCCCCCTTTTCTCCGCTCCCTTCTTCCCTCGCGCGGCAGGTGAGGCGAACACCTGGACGTCGTCATCTGACGAAAGTAGCCCGGCAGCCGCAGTGTACTTCACCCTCACAGTCGCCGCCGCCGCCGCCGATGATGATGACGACGACGACGACTGCTGCTCGACCAGGTGCCGCAAATACCGCCGAAAAACAGCCTCCAGCTGCCGCTCCGTCGCTGTCGCCCGCCGGCTTAGAGTGCCCTTCAGCGGCTCCGGGCGGGGCCACATACGCAACCGGTGAAGAAAGAACAGGGCGGCGGCCTGCTTGAGAATGCGCGGGTAGGTGAGGAAGCCAACGTGCCACCAGCGGGCCAGGAAACAGATTTTTTGCGCCGTTGTCATGGCGCAGGGATCAAGAGGGTTCCCAGCTGGGGATAGGATGGCTACCATCTTGTGATAGCCTCTTGAGGAGAGGAGCGTGATGGTAATGTTGATTGGACCTGCCGTGTCCTCTATACAGCGGGTGTTCAAAGGGTTGGAGGCTGTGACGGTGTATGAGCCCTCCCGGGAGTTGAACGGCGAGACGTAGAAATCCTTCGCCCACGTCTGCTGGAAAGAGTGTTGCTGATGTGGCTCGTTCTGACAAGAGCGCTTGCTCTGGTCTACGTTTCCGTCACAACTCGTGGACACGCTCTGTCTCGTCAAGAGACTATTTTCGACCAGAAAGTACATGTGCCTCTCATCAAATGTGTTGTTCACCTCGAGGATCATAGCTGTCAGGCGCTTGTCGTTGTTATACAAATACCAGAACGAAACTGGATTAAAATGGTAGCCCAGAAAGCGGGCAGCAGTGACTAAATACGCATAAGGGTAGGTTTCCGGGCGGACTCCCTAGCCAGGTCAATATCAAAATCCATGTCTAATAATTCAATACTGAAGGATGCTTACCTGACATCGAAGGTATTCGTCCAATTTTCCCCGCAAACTCAGTCCGGGCTTGCCACGCTCTAGGTAGTCGCTCGCATCAATGTTGAACCAGCCCTCCGGTGGGCTCATTGGGAGCCGGGAGAAAAAGCCCAGCCTGCTTCTGGCCTTGACTGAGATCACTCCCCCGGCGTCCCCTTCAAAGCCGACAGGAACGCCAACTAGGAGGTACGAGTATGAGAAAGAGTGTTTCTTTGGCAATAATCGCGAGTGGGATAGCCGGCACGGATACAATAAGACCTTTCCATGCCCAGTCCATCGAGATGCTTCGCCTCTTTCCCCAGTCAACCTTAGCAATTGGCAGAAGAGGAGAGTGAGGATAGACATGCCGAGGGCTCCCTCGAGCATCCTTCGAAGAGAAACAGGGCCGAGAAAACGAACAAGTAGATCGCTGTGTTTGGCGGCCAGAAAGGAGACCAACCAAGCTGCATCAATCAGATCGCGAAAAAATATGGAATAGACGGCCAGAAGGATGGCCGCTAGGGCGGTTGCGGCGCGAAAGGCCATGGCTCATGATCAGTGGGCATAAAGCATTGAACCACGAGGATTGGGTGGTGTTTGCACTGAAGTCAGAGTTTGAACCTCATTTTGAGGTTTTCGTTATGTAGTCTCCTGGCTCTTTCACTACGCTGCAGTGCGCATCACGAAATGCGGAACAGGATACAGTGGTCTTTGTGTACACTGACGAAAAGCGGTCAAATTCTGTCCAAAGTTGACAATATTTTAACGGGAATCAACGGCGGTCTTAATGTTCAGTTCAAAAGCACCGCAACAGCTCGATTGGGTTACCAATCACGCCCTCAGGGTCCCCACAGCCTCAACGAGGCGCGCCAAGGATCTTCGCCGCTCGAGTCACCGCCCAACTTCGACGGCCGCCCATCAGCTTCCGAAGACGGGGAACCCACCCGCTTAAATCCCCGCCCTGACCTTCTCGCCGTGAAATGACTGACTAACCCGAAACCAACTTCAACGCCTTCGAGCAGAAATCTTAGCCATCGGAATTGCCATCTCGGCTTTTTTTTTTTGCCGCCTCCAGCCTGCTGTATATAATTCGAAAGCAAGCAACAAACTTGTTCATCTTTTTGTTGTTTCAACGACTAAACAAAGTCTCTGCACTCACCGACGCTGCCGACCTCCCCGGTTTTATCTGTTCCCGACTCTTACGACTTCTGACAGCAACATACATTCTCAATCCGTCAAGATGTCTGCGTGGGATACCGACGTTGTCAAGATCGGCAAGAACGTCCGCAGTGGTGGCGCTGCTCGCGAGACTGTCGTCCGTAGCCAGTCCGCCCTTAACGCCGCCAAGCGTGCCGGCGCGGCCATCACGACCGAGAAGAAATACGCAACAGGAAATTCCGTACGTCTTTCCTGCTTCATCGCCCACGTTCTGTCTCTCGCATCATTTTCGCCGAACTAACATTACCCTTTTTTTTTGTCTAGGCCGCCCGTCCCGGCGTAGAAGGCCAGCGCCTCACAATGGTTGACCGGTCCGACGACATCGTCAAGCCTAAGACGGTGGGCATCGAGGTCGGCAAGGCGATCCAGAAGGCGCGCAACGAGTACCAGCAGGCCAACGGCAACAAGGGCCTGACGCAGAAGGAACTGGCCACCAAGTGCAACACGACGCCGACCGTCGTCGCCAGCTTCGAGCGCGGCGACGCCACTCCCGATCAGAAGGTGCTCGCCGCCATGGAGCGGGTGCTCAACGTCAAGCTCCGCGGGAGCGACATTGGCAAGCCCAAGTTTGAGAAGAAGGAGAAGAAATAAATTTGGGTCCCATTTTCGTTTTTGACTACTCTTCCTCTCGGGTTGGGCTTTTCGACCCTTGTCCCTACGAGGCTGAGGGGTTAAATCGGTGAGCGTCTCTTGCGCCATCGATGATGACTTGGCCTTGTGGAGAAACAGCAGCAGCCGTAAAAATGCCGCTATGATGACGGATGACGGATGACGGACGAGTAGCACTGGAGTGCTTGCATGAATGGGATGAATTTAGCGAGGACTGGGTTATTTGCTTCATGTTGCGGGCGTTGCACACCACACAGGGTCGATGACAGGGAGCGGATAGACACGCCTTGCGAGGTAGAATAGACCTTTTTGTTTTCGTCTTAGAAAGATGTTTGTCCCAATTCAGAAGGCCTTGTGCCGACAGAAGTGATAACCAGACGACCATGCCAACCATGCTCAAACAACACCATCCCATGACTCCGTACACTATACCCACCTCGAACGCCATCAAACCAAACAACGCAGCCGCCATCCTGAATCCGAACAGCCCATATAAACACCATTCACAGCAACATCGTACATTACAACGCCATTCAACACGAGGGGGGACAAACACGACCCAACAACACATCCAACCATTTGACACTAACCCAAGAGAACCTTGACCCGCTCCTCCACCTCCGCCTTGGTCGGCTGCGAACCCATCGTGCAGACCACGTTCTCCCTGCCGCCGACCTTGACGATCCGCAGCCAGTGCGGCGCCACCTCAGTTGCGAGCAGCCGTACGCACGCCATGCCGTCCTCCTGGGAGACGGGCGTGCGCACCGAGTCGCGCAGCCGCACCATGAGCGCCGCCATGGTGAATGAGACCCGGGCCTGGCCCGAACCGGCCGCGACCGTGGCCTTGCACAGCATGCCGATGACGGCTGCCACGTCAACGGCACGCTGCAGGGCGCAGCGGCGCTGGAGCTCCGCCGCGGTCGGCTCAACCCCTTGCGGCGACTGGACGGCGAGCGTTTCCTTGCGGCGGATGCGGTCCAAGAGGGATCCCGATCCCGAGGCCGCCGCCGCAGCGGCTTCTTTCTTGGCGGTTTCGTCTTGTTGCTTCTTCTCGGCAATGCTTTGCTTGAAGGCATCTAGGGTCGTTTGGGTTTTTGAAGAGGAAGCCACAAGGAGTGGGTTTAGGCCGGCGCCTTTTTGGTGGAGCGGTGCTTTGGGGAGCGTGCCGATGAAGATGGTTGGAGGAACGTTGTTGCTGCGGCTGAGCCAGAGGGTCCGCAGGTTGGCTTCAAAGTCCATTAACAGCTTGGGCTCGCGCAGCGGGCCGCGCTCGGCCGAGGGGTGGAACTCGACGCAAATCTTGTCGCGGCCGTAGTCGCTGAGGAAGAAGGGGGCGGTAGGTTGAGCGGTAGCGGCCTTGGTCGGTGTCCAGGAGAGGACGCCAACGCACCGTCGAATGTCGTCGAGCATCACATGGCGCTTGCCCCAGGTACGCGTCACGCTTGTGTAGAGGGTGTGCAGGTCGATGGGCGAGGTTGTGCCGCTGTGGGCGTATTGCATGCTGAGCGTCTGGAGAAAGGCCGCGTGGAGATCCAGAAGATCGAGTAGCTCCTTGGGCAGGTCGAAGTCATTGTGCGGAGCGCGGCGGTGAACGGTAGTCTTGCTTCGCTTGCTGATGGGGGAGGACTGAAGGTTTAATCGCTCGAGCAACTCCTCGGCCTGACTGGTCTCGTCCGATTCGAAACGGCGCTTGCGGCTGGATGAAGGGGTTGGCGCCGCGCAGCTGAGGGTGCTGGGAGCAGCCGCATCTTTCTCTGAAAACGCGACGCCCTTACGCCTCCTCGACACGGGAGTGGCAGGTGCAGTTGTTGGTGTCTCAGGCTCGAAACGGAGCTTCTTGGATGTGCACTCAGCGTCGTTCTGGACTTTCCTCTTCCTTGACGGAAGGACAATCTCGATATTGGAGCTGCGGGGTGTGAAGGGCGCGGCTGGCTGTAGTTGTTTTCCGGCGGGTTGCGCCTTCTTCGAGAGCTTGTTGATTCTGGGAGTGCTTTTGGCAGGTGTAGACGGGTCCGACTTGCCGCGCGGAATCCGCGCCTTACGAGTGCTGGTAAGCACACCAGGCATCGTGCTTGCTGTTTACAGAATTGCTAGTGTTTGGAAGGTATAATCGTGGGTTGGAGGTTCTCAATTGTCGTCGTAATGAAGAAGGTGGGAAGGAAATACTTGTACATCCAAATGCCGGAGCTGTGGAAAGCGGGAAGCGTGTGCGAAATCACGAAACGCGGGCGGAGCGACTTTAGCTTAGACGCGTCGACGCGTTCAGCGGGTGCAACGCGACGAACCGCGCTGCTGCATGGCACGCTCCACACGAAACTGCCCCACCACAACAATTCGATGCGCCACGACGAGTCAAGCAGCCAAAGTTCGTCAAACTTGAAGAAGGGCCTCATGCGCATGAATGCATCTGCCAACCATGTCCACCCGGTACGCTGTTTGCTGCGGGTGTATATGTCCTTACGTTCAACTTCCCGCTCCCATTGCCATTACGCTTCTGAATTTTGAGACCAGCCCATCCTCCGTATCGTGAACGGGTACAGATATACTCCACTAGACTCAGAGTTTGAGCAGTTTGTGAATTTTTGTCCCATGATCAAATATGACCTTGAGCAGCGTTGTCGGGGGGTTCTGCCAGGACTCAACCTCAAGCCTCGAGGGGGCAATGTCGCCGAGGACCCAGCACTTGACCCTAACCCTTTCAGAGCGTCAGCGGGTCTTACATCAGATCTCAATGAGGGGTTCCATGCTTCCCGGCACCCCCTCCACAGCAAGGTACTGCATGGAAGAGGCAGAGCTCCAGTTGGCCCAAGAGGTTCCAGCATTTCGAGACCTTCCGTTGTTATCCTCAATTCCCCCGCGCCACGTCCCACAACTTTTTCCTTTCTTAAGCTCAACCTTTGAGCTATTTGAATTGCTACTCTTCATCCATTCCGAAAAAAAATCCCGCCATGGCCGACTCCGAGCTCGCGACTCGGGCCCCCGAAAGCGATGCGCAGGACACTAACACGCCGTCATCTAGCGGCTCTCCCGCTCTGGCCTCTGCTCCTACGAACCCCCCCATGACCGAGCACTGCACGTCCGATCGGCCACTTCCAACAGGGCAGTCCTCCACGGGCGAACTCACCAAGCTAAATGACATTGACGTTGGTTTCCCCTTTACCTCGGCCCCGTCCCTCCCCCCACCCCCCCCAAAAAAAAAATAACCCCCACCAAGCCAAACAAACAGATACTAACACGCATCCTTGGCGCCAGGTCTACATCTCCAAACCAGCGGACTACCCGCACACCCCGTCGCGTCTCCTGCTTTTGCTGACGGGAGGCACGGGCCTGCACAGCGTCAACAACCAGATTCAAGCGGATCGCTTCGCGAGCGAGGGGTACGTGGTGGTGATGCCGGACCTGTTCGGCGGCGACCCGGCGCCCAACAGCCGCTTGACAGCGGCCGAGATAGGCGAGACGAGTGCGACGATGGGGGCGGCGGGAGCGGGAGGAGGGCCATCGTCGTCGTCGCTACTCGACGTGTTCAAGGTCAAGGCGCTTGAGACGGCGAAGACATTCCTGATTGACATGTGGCTGGCGCGGCATACGGAGGAGAAGGTGATGCCGATCCTGGAAAAGGTGCTCGAAGGCGCGCGTGACGAGTTCGCCGACGCTGTGTCTCACGGCAGCGGAGTGTACGCGGTCGGGTACTGCTTCGGGGCGAGGTACGTCCTCCTGCTGGCGGCGGAACGGCCCGCGCGGCCGGGTCAGCAGCAGCGGCAGGGTAGGGACGAGGAGGCGAATCGGTCGGCGACGGTGCCGCCACAGATCAAGGCGGGCGCGCTGGCGCATGCGACGCTGGTATCTAAGGGGGACTTTGTCGGGCTTAAGGCGCCGTTGAGCGTGGTTTGCGTCGAGGATGACCCAGTGTTTCCGGACGAGGTGAGGATTGCCGGGGAAGAGTACATGAGCGAGAATGGGGTCGAACACGAGGTGCAGGTTTATCCCGGGGTGCCACATGGTGAGTGCTAAAATACTCCTGACGCTTTCACTTCGGGGCAAAGAGTCCTTGCTGATGGATGATTTTCTAGGCTTCGCGGTCGTGGGTGACTACGACGACCCAAACATAAAAATGGCCCAGGCCACTGCGTTTGAGCAGATGCTGAAATGGATCAACGAGCATTGAGCAAGCAGGTGTCACAGGCGGCGTTCCGGTTCATGTTCTTTTTTTATTTTTTTTTTATTTTTTTTAACTCGTCTGGGTTCAGGATTGGCAGCCGGGTATAAATCGCGGGTATCATGCCTCTTCTCTGCTCTGCTCATTTCCCCCCACAGACCCTTCAAGGGATGGTGCAGATGATTTTGCCCATGGTCTTGTTCGCCTCGAGCAACTCGTGCGCTTTGATGATGTCTTCCCACGGCAAGACGGTATCGATCAGCACCTTCAGCTCCCCGCTCTCAAACTTGGGCAGGTACTCCTCCAGCTTGTCCCTCAGTCTTCCCTGATACTGCTCGTCCCTACTCCGCAATGTGCTCCCCTCCACCCGCGCCCTCTTGAAGAGCAGCTTCCCAATATTCACTTTCTCCGCAACGGCCCCTCCCATCAGCCCCAGCATACAGATACGCCCATCCCTGGCGATGACATCGAGGTTCTTCTCAAAGTAGTCCCCGCCAACAAAATCCACCACCAAATCAACCCCTCTCCCCCCGGTCTTGTTGAGGATCTCGGCAACCCAGTCCGCCTTCTTGTAGTTCACAGCGAGCGCGGCGCCTAGTTCCTTCTCAACGAAGGCGCACTTCTCGGGCGTGCCGGCGGTAGCGTAGACGTCCCCCGCGCCGGCGAGGCGCGACAGTTGGATGCCAGCGATGGAGACGCCCGAAGCACCCGCGTGCCAGAGCACGCTTTGACCAGGCTGGGCCTGCAGGACGAAGTGAAGCGCTTGCGTAGCCGTGATCCACGTCTCAGGGATTCCCGCGGCCTGCTCGAAGGTCAAGTGGTTGGGCTTGTGCAAGAGCATCTTAATCGACACGGCGATGTACTCGGCGTAGGCGCCACCGTAGGCCAGGCCGAAGACAGCGTCGCCCGGCTTGAACCCCGACGAGGACGACGACGAATCCGCGTCCGGGCCGAGTGAATCAATAGTCCCGCTGAACTCGATACCTAGGGTCTTGGGGGCCTGCGGGGGCAGCGGGTAGTGGCCCTCGCGCTGGAGTAGGTCCATGCGGTTGAGGCCGAACGCGCGGATCTTAACGAGGGCTTGACCTGGGCCCGGCTGGGGGATCGGGGAGGAGGGGTTGATGAAGAGAGCCGAGGCCGGACCCTTCCCGTTTTTGATGTCTTTGCCCCCGAATGATGTTAGTGATGGGCTGGTGGTGAGGGTAGGGGCCGAGTGAGTGGGGATGATGAAAAACATACCGACTGCGTTCATGACGGCGCCGGCCATTTTGATGCTCTTTGCAGGTAGGCAAGTTTGGATATGTGATTGCTATGGAAGAAGATGCTCAAGGCCTTGGTCTACCTGGGTGTTGCAAGGTGGGGTAACTGAGGATGGAAAGAATGACTCGAGGAACTGAGCGTCTTTTTCTATACGTGCAGTATCCAAGGCAGCTTCACACAGCTACTTCTTTTCTCACCGTGTTGTTTTTTTTATATCAAATCGCGGGGTTCAAACGCTCGCCGAGCGGGACAATCGAAAGCACCGCTCCATGACGTTCTCCATCCGGATTGGACCCCACTCTTCCCGGGACATCCGGCCTTGCTCGGACTCAGACTCGGCAGAGACAGGACGGCGCTGGCCTTGAATCCTGCGGAATTGCATTTGGCGGGTCGGCTGTGGTTAGATCAGTATAAAATCCAAGACGGCGTCAACCTCAGGACTTCGAGGTTCAATCAGCGCGCTGACTGCAGGTTTGCGACTGTTGTTTTTGCCATGCTTCGTTAATGAGCTCTGGTAGGGTGGCCTCGACCAAACAACCACATTGGGCGTTTCGAAACGCTGTCGTATCCCTGACAATTCAGGGACCGCCTATGAGTGCTCTTCGCTTATTGCGTCGGGTTCTTGGACTTGGTACATACAAGTACTGCCACTTGCTGTCGAACACCAATTAGCCACTTCTTCACTTTAGAAGTGCCGCGTTCACACTCTCGCCGCCAGATCGTAGCTTCGTAAATTGTACACTTAAAAGTGTCTAATGCGCGTGTCCAAAAACGATTTATTCAGATCGCGAGAGCTTCCACGCGTCGTGCAGCGCGCGATCTCGTGGACTCGATTAGCAGGCGATCTGCTGCGCGATCGGCGAGTCTGGGCCGTAAGGAGCAACTGATGCTGCCCGGGGCTATCTACACTAGAAAGCCACGAGATCCGATGCGGTACGGATCTCTCATTGGCGATACATAACTACTGTATCTGAGATGTACGCAGTAGTGTCCCAGCCGATATTCTTTACCATGCTGAGAGATGCGCCATGTCGAGTCTCGAACATTCGGTAATGAGAAAATCAGCTTGGTTTGTGGAAACGCCAACCCGGGCGCATGGCGCCGTTGGCACCGGAGATGAACCGAGATTGATACGAGATTCTGTGGCCCCTTGCGTGTGGTATACTTCGTAGTAACAGACCCCGTATCTTCGAGCCCCATGCGAACCAGGTGTCGGTTCAAATCCTTCCACATCCTGACGTGGCACTTTGTGCAGCGTGATCGGTTTGCCAGACCAGTAGGATACAGACGATGGGATGTGAGATGGAATGTGAACGGATTGGTTGGTCTCCTTATTCGCATGTTTATTTTCTGAACATCCGGGAGGTCTGGCCAATCGAGGAAATTGAGCCAAGTTTGGCACAAATCTTAGTGGGCACTAGTGGACAAAGGTACACCTTGCATGCGGAGCGATCCAACCGTCGGTCAGCGGCCCAGCCAGATGCAGGTACGCGGCGCCTCCACTGTCAGGGTCACAGCTGCCCTGGCAAGTTGCAGGTCATCCCCATTTATGCAGGTCTTCTAGTCTTTTTTTTTTTTTTTTTTTGGCACACTACGTCCGGGCGTTGCGCTTCATGGGGACTGCCATCATAGAAAGGAGACAGAAAACTGAGCCCAAGAATTGAGCTCAAAGCGACTGCCGCGCCGTGAACTTGTGCATCATACAATCAAATGGCGGAGCTCACAACGTGCCGTCGTCTTCCAGATCCGCCGTGATCCCTGTAAGCCCCCGAGCCAGGAAATTGTCGCTCCTGGGCGCGGTGAGCAGGCTCTCCGGTTGGCTGTCGCTTGCTGCCATGTAGCAAAGGTCCACACCCTCCTTTTCCCCAATCCCTGCAGCAGCTCTCACTTGGCCATTTTCGGATGGAAGTGTCAGGGCCAAAGGGGGACATGGGCACATGGACCAGCAGCCGTGCCCCTGTGGCCATTGCCCAGGCACCCCCCGAATGCTGCGCCTGGGCGCTCGACGACCGAACTTCTTTCAAAAACACCAGATCCGCTCGCGCATCCTTGCATCTGTTTCCTCTTCTTCCTCCCTCACCCAGACGCTCTCTAAGCCAACCCTGACTTTTTAGTCAATTCCATTCGTTTAAACAACGCACAACAAGCCATCGCGCTTGCCGCTCTCTACAACATACCTCGATCTATCGAAAACCCCTCGTCGAGTACATAATCTAATACCCGAACAAGAAAATACCGCCAAGATGAAGTTCGCCGCCGTTCTCGCCCTCGCCGTTGGCGCCATGGCCCACAGCAACAACACCGTTGTCTCGTACACCACTGAGGTCGTCACCGCCGTCACTACCTTCTGCCCGGGCCCGACCGAGGTCACCTACGGCGTCCATACCTACACCGTCACCGAGGTACGCGTATTTGGGAAGTGGAAGGGAGCGGCGAGAGGGGAAACAGGCGGGCGAGAAGAAGATGTGTGATGATGTCAAGTCGAGGGGCAAAATCACCACTTCTTAAACCGCCGCCGGTTCCGTCCCCAGTCCCGCTGCCTGCTCACACCACCATCGCTGACCGAGACACCAATTGCTAACCCACTGTTCCCACAGGAGACTGGCACTACCCTGACCATCACGGACTGCCCCTGCACCATCAAGGTGCCCGTGACCACCATCTCGTCGGTCATCTGCCATGACTGGTATGCGCGCTTTGTCTCCATCTTACTTCTCCCCCAGACCGGTAGAACTAATCTCTTGTGTTTTTTTTGCGCAAAACAGCCCCTCGTACCCCAAGCCCAATGGCACCACTTCCATCCCCCCGAGCTCCGCGGCCGAAACCCCTGCTGGCACCATCACCCCGCCCTCCAACCCGCCCGCCTCGTCGACCGGCAGCGGCTCGCCGCCTATCGAGACCGCCGGTGCCGGCCGCGCTGCCATCTTCTCGGGCGGCGCCCTCGCTGGTGTTCTGGGTCTCGCTGCTTTCGTACTCTAAGTTTCTTTCCCCTTTCTGGAGTAAGGGAAGGAAGGAGTAGAGACCGGGGAAACTAGGTTTTTCAGCTCCTGAGTGGAAGTCTGAAATCCAGACTCGTCCATGATAGAGTGAAGGGAGGTGGGAGATGGGGACGTCGAGATGGGGAGGTTGGTTGGTTGGTTGGCCAGCCGGTCGGTTGATGGAGAGAATTGACGGTTGACGGATGTTGGGTGTTGGATTTGCAGGGATCTCTCGCTCCGTGTATGGGCGGACGGGAGTCTCCTGTATCGTTCTGCTCCTCCAAAGGGGAATCTGTGGGAGAGTCGAGTTCGGGATCCGATGCCGCATCGTTTCTTCGGTTTGGCGAGGGTCCTGTTTCTCCTTCCCCTTGCGGCTTCTCCTGAGGCGGATGCTTCACTGAAATGTCGTTCCCGTCTGACAAATACCGACGCATTTCACCGCCATTTCTTGTCGGGACTCGTTCTCGATGTACATCGACTCCAGTTTTCCTTTGTGAAGTTGCGTTAATGATTTGTTTTTCGATAGGTCCTTTTCGGTCTGATGACGCTCTTCGTATTGTGTGCTTTTGGGTGTCTTTGGCTTGCCCGTGTGGCATTCACCCAGTTTGGTGGTTCATTTCGGTCTTCTCAGCCCCGGGGCATGGTTCTTAGGAGCATTCCAACAGACTTGTTTCAGGAGCAACGGCCCTTGCTTGGAGTGACAACCCAATGCACCAACAGGGCCGTGAATCAGTAACACCAGGCTCTTCTAACGATAAGCGAGATTGTGCCATTGAATAATGGGCCTTGGGCCTTCTCTCACCGCCGCTCTCAAACATCGCCGCTAAAGTTTGGCAAACTCTAGACTGTCGTCAATTGAGTCCTGTATCTGATGCTGTGGTCCGTCTTCTGCAAGCTTCGCCGGGCCGTGACAGGAGAGATCAGGTGCACCTTTTTTATCAGGGATCCAAGATGAGCTTAGAAAGTGCCGCCCACCTACCTCATTGGGTCTGAGCAGCAGCACCTCCTCCACTTGGGCACTCACCAACAGTTTCTCAATTGGAACCTCTCACTCGACACCTTCTATTTTATCTTCCAAACTACTCACTATTTTACAAAACGCAAACGTACGCAGGTTCGCTTTGTTTATGGCTTGCTTGCTTCGGCAATGATGTATTGCTGCGTACGAGGCCGCGTTAGCGCATGCAGGCGGCCAATCACCTCTATCTCAGCGCCGATCCCCCGGACTCTAGGCCGAGAACCCCAGGCCGAACCGGATGGGTCGGTGCAAGGGAATGCGGGGAGGGCCGACTGCAGAAGCCAGAGAGGCCGAGGAAATCCGTTCGCGCGATTGGTGGCTGGTTCACCAACATGTGAGCTCTGCCTTTATAAAGCGCCAACTCTCGAATGATTTGTCGCCAATTCGTGTTTCGAACGTCAGTGTTCGCCTGCCGTTCCCTGACAAGACTGCGTTTTCCCCATTGCTCTGACAAGCCATCGGCTACCTTCCAGCGACGCTGTTTGTTCGACGCGGTAGACAGCCGTGGCAGCACAACCATGGACCACCCTCAAGACCAGGTCCAGCGTCAATCCATCTCTGATCCTGAGAGCTTCTGGGGCCACCAGGCGGATCAGCTGCACTGGCACAAAAAGCCCTCGGCCGCCCTAGCCCGGACCACCAAGAGCCTCAAGTCGGGGGAGAAGCACGCCCACTGGGAGTGGTTCCCGGACGGCGAGATATCAACATGTTACAACTGTGTTGATCGCCACGTGCTGGCCGGCCACGGCGAAGCCCCAGCCATCCTCTACGACAGCCCCGTCACCAATACCAAGCAGCGCATCACGTACAAGCAGCTCCTTGACGAGGTTGAAGTCTTTGCTGGTGTGCTGAGGGAGGAGGGCGTAAAGAAGGGGGATGTCGTGCTTGTCTATAGTAGGTCTTGTTTCTCCGTCTCCCTGCCATAGCATTCCAGACATCGAAACTGACCTATCACAGTGCCGATGATCCCCGCTACTCTGATAGGTATTCTGGCCATTAACCGCTTGGGTGCCGTCCATGCCGTCGTGTTTGGAGGCTTTGCCTCCAAAGCACTGGCCCAGCGCATCGAGGCCTCACGGCCCGTCGCCATCCTCACGGCTTCGTGCGGTATCGACGGCAACAAACCCCCCATCCCGTACCGTGATTTCATCGACGAGGCGGTCCGCATATCGTCGTGGAAGCCGCCCAAAACTATCATCTGGCAGGTGCCCTGAGTACCTGAACTTCGCCTTTGCACCATGCTTGTCTAACAAATGAGTAGGCAGCGCGAACAACTCCTTTGGCGGCCCACTCGCAAGTTGGAGGGTGAGCGGAAGTGGCAACACTTGGTTAAAAGCGCCCGTGCCCGTAATAAGAGGGCCGAGTGTGTGCCCGTCAAGTCTTCGGATCCCATCTATATTATTTACACCAGCGGTACCACTGGCCTGCCAAAAGGTGTTGTAAGAGACGCGGGCGGCCATGCTGTCGGCCTCCACCTGTCCATCTCTTATCTTTTCGGAATCCATGGTCCCGGTGACGTGGTAGGTACCGAAACGTTTTCCACATCTCCCGCGTTGGACATGCTGGCTAACATAATAACCAGATGGGATGCTTCAGCGACATTGGTTGGGTCGTCTCTCACAGCTACACGCTATACGCTCCCCTCCTCACTGGCGCTGCTACCGTCCTCTACGAAGGTAAGCCTGTTGGCACTCCAGACGCATCCGCCTTCTGGCGTCTGGTCGACGAGTACAAGATCAACAGCATGTTCACGGCCCCAACCGCCCTACGTGCGATCCGCAAAGACGATCCAGACAACTCCCACTTCACCCGAATTGGCGAACGCGGCGGGCTCAAGAGTCTTAGAGCCCTGTTCCTTGCCGGCGAACGATCCGAACCAGCCATCATCACCATGTACCAGGACCTTCTCAAAAAGTACGCAGCCGATAACGCCCAGGTGATTGATAACTGGTGGTCGTCCGAATCTGGTTCACCAATCTCCGGCATCGCCCTAGTGCCGCACGCGGGCAAGAACAGACAGACCGGATGGAGAGAGGAGGGACAGAAGTCCTTAGAAATCAAGCCGGGGAGCGCGGGAAAGGCAATGCCCGGGTTCGATGTGAGGTATGTCTTTCCCTTGTCCGTATATCTCATTTTTTTTGCATATTCAGCCCTGACTTCCAACAGGGTCGTCGATGACGAAGGTAACGAAGTCGAAAGGGGCAAGATGGGTAATGTAGTCCTTGGTTTGCCGCTTGCTCCGACCGCCTTCCGCACCCTGTGGGAAGACGAGGAAAGGTTCTACAGGGGGTACCTGAAGCGGTTCGGCAGAAAATGGCTCGACACGGGCGACGCCGGGTTAATCGATGAGAAGGGCTATATCCATATCATGGCGCGGACAGGTAAGCACCTTTTACGCTTCATCCCATCGATCCCTCATAGAGTTGACTAACTTCATCTCTCAGACGACATTATCAATGTAGCCGCCCATCGTCTCAGCACAGGTTCCCTCGAGCAAGCAATCACCTCACACCCGCTCGTGGCCGAAGCCTGTGTCATCGGCATCCCAGACGCTCTTAAGGGCCATTTACCGTTCGCTTTCGTCACCACCAGTACTGCCTCCCTGAGTTCAAATGAGGAGGAAAAGTTGTACGCTGAAGTCCAGGCTCTCGTCCGCAATCAGGTTGGCGCCATCGCCACCCTAGGCGGCATGGTGCTGGGGCGGGGCATGATCCCCAAGACGCGCTCGGGGAAGACGCTACGAAGGGTGCTCAGGGAGCTGGTCGAGAACGCCGTCGTCCACGGGAACGTGGATAAGGAGGTGACCGTTCCGTCGACAGTCGAGGACGCGAGCGTCGTAGAGGTCGCGAGGGAAAGGGTCAGGGATTACTTCGCCTGTAGAACTGGTGTCAAGGCGAAGCTTTGATTTTGTTAAAGGCGATAGGAATGTGTTGCGTTGTAGCGGAGACGACGAAGGGGGGGTGATACGGAATGCCAAATTGGACCATATGGCTTGTCTATGTGTTGATGGACCAATTTCGTTGCTAAGACCTGAGATTTAATCCTCCATTCCAGATTTCCAAGATGGGCTTATTGGACAGCGAATGACGCCACATAATTGAACAGTCCATATGGCGAGGTTCGGGCTATATTTCTAAACCAAACCGATGTCAAGATCCTCCAGCTGGTTCTCACAGACGGCTGTGCTGTAGGCGGGTTCTATCATGGAGACAGCTACACTAGCAACAGAGGACTATGTCAAGGGGGGCGCCTTTGGCATGTGTTTACATCAAAGCCGAATACACTGCCCTACCGGCCTCTCATCCCAATCTCAGGATAGGTGAACAGAGTTCTACCGACTGTGTTAACCATGTGATGCCTTTAGACTAATATATTCACACTACCCTTAGTTTCTCGCCGTCGCTTTAACCCCTTGGTTCTTCGTCTTTTCACAATTCCTATTGTGTCTGCTCCCTTCCCCATCCATCCATCTCCCTCTGCAAAAAGAAGGGAACGTCAGAAAGAAAAAGGAAGTTCTGCCGAGCTTAATGTAGGTACTGACGAGTTAATTACATGACTGGCTTATCATGTCCCCAAGACTGCTCTGGTGGAGTAACGGGAGAGCATACCTGCTTCCCGATTTAAATCTCCTGCTTGGATCTTGGAAACCGAGTATACGTGAGATGGGGGTCTACCTTCTTTCTCCTTCACTTCTCAGCGAACTATGTCACTCTAGACCTCAAGTCACTGCCCTATCGTGACCTACATTCCCAATGGTCGCAGTTTCTGTATGCTAACGGAGAGACTTTTTTCCCTTGTGCTCACTCCGCTTCAGCTAAGGACTAACGGCATGGTATACAGCACCCTGCGTGCGTATTCCAGTGTTGGGAATTCCCCAATGACTTGATCCAAGCAATCAACGGGCTACAGTGCTGTTTCCCATGATTCTGCCGGATAATGCGTGTGGTAACGAGCAGGCTTTTGTCCTTCCTCAGCACGAGTTGGACTACAACATGTTCACCGGACCGGTGCGACGCCTCGCAGAGCCCCGATAGTCTGACCAGAAGCACACATTCCGGTGTGTACTTACAAAGCGTAATGTTCGTTGGGCAGACGATCTTGCCCGTCTATAGACGTAGCCGCGCGAGCAGGTCACACGAGGTGGTTTTCACCCAGCGGACAGCCGGATTATGGATGACGAGTGGCGCTCACTCTACGAGATAGAGGCGCTTCGCCGGTATACAAGGGTCTCTAAAAACATCCGACTTACATTCACCATTACCTAACGGTACTGTGGCATTTCGGTGAACCCCCACACTTTTCTGCCCAAGCTCTCTCTTCGACCCCAACTTTGCCGCAGCGTCGAGTAAGCTTGAGGCGGCATCGTAGCAGATCGACGGGCGGGTACGTCTGGGCAGAGTAACAGAACACCAGCAAACCGTTGGGACACAGCAGGGAGGGAAGGGAAGAATAGATTAAGCGTTTACAAAAAAGTTACAGTAATCAAAGCCGTGTCCAGGCGTTAGCTATCCCGACGAGAGGTTGCTGGTAGGGTAAATGAAAACGCTAGATGTCACGCTGCAATCCGGCCTATCGGTACCGGATCGAACACGGCGGGCTGGCTAGCTGACTAGAAAGCGGAGGACGAGCAGCTCATCACGAGGCTTGGCGGTTAGTCATGTACGTACAAGTACGACTCGACATTGGGCTGCTTTTCTTTCCGTCCCGCTCGGTGTCCATGCCGCTGTAACACAGAAAAAGATGGCATGGTTTGGGATAGATATATGTCAAGAAGCAGAACCGATGATTGGCGGCGGAGGGAGGCGAGGAGGTTCATCGTCGAGCGCGATGGCATGATGGGGGCTGGGGTGGGACAAGGAAAGGAGACGATGTCGGGGAAAACTGCCCCGGAATAGGGTTCAGCGAGGAGAACAGAGGCTCCGGCGGAATGTAACGCGACACAGCGAACGCCTGAACAACCATCATAGCACGGGGGGATAATGATGTGTGTGAGACCCGAGACTGATAGAGTGGCAAGAAGCGGGCGAGCAGCGGAAAACAAAATTGTCCGACAATTGCGCCGCAGAGAAGGATTGCACCCGGTCGAACATTCTGCTGCGCTTGGGTAACCGTGAGCGGCTTCGAATTGGATACCGGCGTCTAAAGCCGAGACATGGTTAACGTTGGCTCTGACGAGGCGACTTGAGGTCTCGTGAGCAGCGCCATTGCTCCCAAGACTGCTGACTTCGAGCTCACTCTCGAAGATCACTCCACCGACCATCTAACATGTGTCACATTTTCTCGCGGCCATTCTCGGCGCGCTAGGCCGGCCGTGACACTGAGACCCAGGGACAGTGGAAGGTTTGCTGGCGAGGAGACCCAAGACCAGAGTAAACAAACGTCCGGCCAACCAACGATTGCGCTGCGCAAGATCTTGCGCCCCTGAGGGAGCCACGCGTCATGCAAGCCCAACTCTAGCGTAGTTTTGTCCAACCTCTCAATGCAAAACGCAGGTGCAATTTGCGCGACACCGTAATGCAAATACCCGTTGAGCGCCCCGTTTCATCGTGTCACCGGAGCCCTCCAAGCCTATCCAGACGTCCACTCGTATGCGAGGCAATATATGTCGCAGTTAGACGTGACCGTAAGCAAACAAAAACCATCCCGTACATAGTAGCCTTGTCCCACCATTCAGCAGATTCCCAAGAATCACTAAAGTGAAAGGAACAGAATACGGAACAGCGTGTATTGCCACGGAGGTGTATGTTCGTTCGGCAAGGGGCGGTGTATCATGTCCCAGGGGTGTCCGCAACTGGTGGCTGCGTGCTCCCGTCGGCCTTCGAGAAGGCTCCGAGAACACTCTGCTGACGCCGAGCAGCAATTTTGAGATTGGCGAACCGCGCCTCGGGTAGTCGCCTGCCCGCCTTGATGCTTTCCAACACCCTGGTTTGTCGTACCGTGGACCGTCAGCCAACTGGTCCTGCACAGTGCCCATGCGGTTCGAGACACTGACGGAATTCCCGACGGGAACGAAGAATGAGGGCAGGGACGAGTTGAACGTGACACAAACAAGACTTACCATTCCACACCGACAAACTTGATGGAGCAGCCACCGACCCGCCGGATCTCCTTCTCGAGCTTGCCGCTCGCCAGTCCGCCGCCGGCACCTCCGTTCGGGCCGGACGGCTTACCCAGGATGACGTGGGTAACCTGGCCGCGGCCGAGGTGGGATGACATGCGCGCTCCATGCTCTGAGAGCAGGTACTTGAGCTTGTGGTCGGACACGAGCGGGTAAGTGCTGCCGTTGACGTAGATGACCAGTCCGTCAAAGATCTTGCGTTCCTGCGTCCGCCTTGCGTTCTCCTCGTCGCGTGCCTCATCTTCTGCCTTGCGGTCCAGTGTGAGTTTCTCCTCGGCCGTCGACCCGCCTTCGCCTTGGTTGCCTTTTGCGTTCCCAAGCCCCTCCTCTCCCGAAGTTCGAGCGAGTCGAGAGACCGATGGTGATGGGGCAGAGGGCCGCAACGCAGCCCGCATGGTCCCGGGATTCCGCAGCATGTCTGCAACGCTGTTCATGGCTCTGGCGCGGACCTCTTTGGGAACGAACAAGCCCAGGCGCTCGTCAAAGTCTTCTGACCCAACGCCAACGGCATCCGAGATGCGCTCGCCGCCCGAGTTCCCAGCGCGGAACTGGCGGTTCATCTTCATGTTGCGGGACTCGCGCCATCCCTGGGGCCCGCACGTCTCGGCGCGCTGATGCCCCGTCGATGCCGAGTTCCACGGGTCAAATCTGCGACTGAATTTTGGTTCCGTTGGCGGAGGCAATCTTGGTTTCGAAGGTGGCATCGCAGGAAAAGAAGACACCTGGTTTGGTGGAAAGAGAGGATGCAGGCATATCATGTATTCACATCGTGACAGAAATTATTGGGAACCGAGTTCCACATATTGAAATCATAGCCGTCAGGAACAAAAGATGTGGAAAGAAAAGAGTGGGAGCCTTGAGTCAACTCCACCGAGGTTGGAAGGCACGACTCGCGTTGCCCACCGCGCAAACCGTCTCACATCTTTCTTGCCAGCAGACGCGCGGTCACATGAGAGCGAGGCATAACTCCACACAGGTTTCTGCCTGAATTTGATTGTGTTGGTCATTTAACATTCACCACACGGAGGGTAAAAAAACGCATCTCATGGGTCATCGTTTGTGCACAACCCCCGTCTGCTTCTCCTGACGGGCCAATGCCTCACCGGGATCACCCCCCTTTTGCTGGCAAACTTTTCTAATTTCACCGACCGCTTGCGTGTTCCTGGGAATCAATTGGCGCGGTGAGGACTAAGAAAAGGACGGCGTGTGCAACCAACAGAAGGGTTCCCGAGATGGTGGTGGTCATGGCTCTGTGACTCCCTCATGGTAGCATCGCCGAGGGCTCCTTGGGAGGGCCTGGTTGAAAGGGTCGATGACACCCCCTTTTTTCTATTTCTATTTTGACAGCCCCAGGCGCTCCAGGGTTATTCGAGGTCTCTATGTCAAACCACGTCGAATTAGTTGTTGCGTACACTAACCATACTAATCGAGGTGTACGGACCTATTGGGCCAACAATTACATCTGCGTAGATCGCTGATCCCGCTGGTCTCCTCAATGCCTTGAACTTGGCCCCCGGCCCCGGCCCCGTCTCCCGTTTCCCCATGCGTGCCGTGGCATCCATGCCCCCGATAACACCCGGGGTATAGGGCCCGTGGCCCGAGAGGGGCCCGAGAGAGGCCCGAGGGGGAGAATGTGCCGCTCGCGTGCTTAGGGTCGCTTTCGCTACGAAATGCCCGCAAAGTGCAAGGTCGCTTCCTCCCCTGAGGGCGAGATACTACGAAGCACTCCCCACGATGTCAAAGGAAGATTCCTAGAGGTTGAAACTAAACTCACTTGCAGGACGTTGTGCAGATAGACATGTATGTAAGTATATACATACAGTACCGACATTATACATACATACACGCACGATCCATGATCTGGGGAGTCCATGTGGGTATGATGTATGTTCGATATACACTACTGCGCCGCCCTCCTCTCTTGCCCCAGCGGCACTGGCCCCATGCTGCACTTCGTGCAGCCAGCCACAGCGGTTCATGCATAGGCGTGTGCTGCCGTTGCGCAGTAGCGTAGAAGATCCGGGAATGGTGCGTTGGTGCCTCTCTTGGGATGGATTGTACATGCTTCGTACCCACCTCAATGTATGCTAAGAATTACCTTACTATCCCGTGCAATTCGTACATTAGATTATCAGCTTGGTGGTCGAATTTTCCCGTCGTTTCAACGCTCGTTGGCGACGATGACAGTGACGGCTGACAATCATCCACCCGCTTTCCCTCCCTCTTTTCCCTCTTTTCCCCCCTCAATTCCCAACATTCGCAACCCCGCTCTTCGCTGCCAGCGCACACCCACACTGCCAAGTTTCGCTTAATCCCTCTGGCGAGTACGGAGTAAGCAACAGCCCGAAAGCGAACTCGGAACGCACACACACACACACACACACAACTACACGTGTATCCTCCGGAGCGTATCCAAAATGGACAAGGGGAGTGGGAAATCATTGGTTTATCTTTCTGTTTGGTTGTCCACACAATCGGCCCAGTTCACCACCAACCTACCCGACCGAGGATGGGTCCCTTGCCCCGTGCCCCATCCAGCCCCCCCTTGCCGGTTTGCCCCTCCTCGCCATCCATCCCGTCCTCCTTCGCCGGCGAGGTGGCCAGCCGTTCCCCAAGCCCCGCCTCCCAAGCTTCAACACCAACCACCCCCTCCCAACCCCCGAAAGAGGCCGGCCGAACTCATCATCGTCATCTCGGCATCTCATATCATGTTTTTGCCGTTAGAGTGGATTTGAGCGAGTGTCTGTTTCCTTTCTTTTTTCCCCCTCCCTTTTGTAGTTTACAAGCCACCTTGTTTCACGTACATAGTTAACATGATTCCATGGAATTAGCACTCCCGTTGACCGGTTTTGTCTCTCAGCCTCTCGAATTGAACGTAGTGTACACAGTAAAGTGGTAGCGGTATTCTCTGCTACGTACGTGGGTGTGGGGTAACCATCCGCGTTGCTGGCAGGGGACGAGATGGCGGCGGGGCGAAGGAGCGCAAGGCCCATCAGACGGACCGAGCTCCTTGCATATCACAGAACGCAATGTATTCGTACAGTACGGCGCACGAGACACTAGGAAAGTATCCGTAAGCGGGACTGGTTTGCGCCTTTCTCTTGGCCGGGGGCTAGGCTCAAAGTTTTCGTCTCATTACCAACGCCGGATCGGGGACGAACGGAGCGATATCTGTGCCACTATCCTCTCAGTTTGGTACGCGATGGGAAGGGATAGGGGGGTTCCTTCGAAGTTCGCAGTATGTCACTGTTTCTCGCGCTCCGGGCTGCTACACTGCACAAATTACTCTCTATAAACGCTTGCTTTGGTTCCGAGGTGATAGTTACACGGAAGGTTGGAAGAGTCGAAAGGAATATGCATTGTACTAGGCCTAACGCAGCACTCAGAGTGCATTGGGCTCAGATGCAGAAACGTGGTGGAGACTAGGTGCATTCTGTACATCATATTCCTTACAGAGCAAAAGAGGTGAGGTTACAAGGATTTTACGTCCTCGCTTTTTGGTGAAGCTCTCGCCTTTTTTTTTTTTTTTTTTTCTTCTCGAAGATCGGGCGCTTTTTTCTTCTTTCTCGATCTGCTTGCACTCGGGCAAGCCGCGTCTGCGTCCATGTCATATCCATGTCCGTGTTATCCATGTCTCCTTGGTGAGTTCCTTGACCGTGGGGCGCAGAAAAAGCGAACCCGGATTCAG
The DNA here is from genome assembly GCA_033296725.1 of Corynascus novoguineensis. Classification (NCBI taxonomy): domain Eukaryota; kingdom Fungi; phylum Ascomycota; class Sordariomycetes; order Sordariales; family Chaetomiaceae; genus Corynascus; species Corynascus novoguineensis. Next base: position 35,355 of record MU857667.1, read on the forward strand.
TGGTCAGTCACCGTGGGTTCTGGTTTGTGTCAAAAGCCAGATATTACACTAGTATCGGGATACAGATCTCGGCTACCAGGTTAAATGATACACTCCGAAGCGCGGAACGGGTCGACCATGCAATACCATGTCGGTAAGAGACGAAACACCAGCAAGCACGGAGACACTTTAAGTTTAAAGTGCATACGCGTAGGTAGGTATCATTAACTACTAAATGGCCGCCTTGCCTCGCCATGATGCCTCGTAGCCCGGTTGTGTTGTGTCCCTGCATCCGGCGGCTTCATTGCCCGTTGGTCGTGTGCTGCAGCTGTCAAACCCAGGAAAGAAAAGATTAACACACACAAACGCACAAAACAAGGAGGGGGAAATTATGTGTAGAGAAACAAGAGGAAACAATAGCAGATTCATGGAGAAAGGCCTTGGCGCTAATCCCGGCAGTTGAACGTGAAGCGGCCCTTTCTTTTCTTTCGTTAGTTTACTGCGAGTATCTTGGAAGCAGGTTTGGACATGCTCGTCATATTTCGTATGAACGAGAGAGAAGGGGGAGGGGGGGGTTTTCCCAGCTAGCCCCGAAGATTCTGATTTGTTTGCTTGCCTTGCCCAACGGGGAATCGATCAGGACTAGCAATACGATCTCGGAATACACTACAAGGAGATCTGGTCCACAGCTGCACGTCGGGCGAGCATGCTGCCCGCTGCGCATGTACACTACTGCGGTAGCTTTCCGAGGAAGAACTTCCATGCAGCTGCTGCAACCCTTGGCGCAGTAACATCGATCTCAGGTGGACCGGCTGGGCCCCTCTGATGTGCGGCGTGTGCTTACACAGTAGGCTTGATCGGGAGGGGCAGGGAGGGAGAGGGAAGGAAAGGGGCGGGGAAGAGAAGGGCCTCGAAGGGAGATGCAATCAGAACAATAAGCCCGACTAAACTGGTTTTTTTCCCCTCGTGTCGGACCGTCGCGCATGTTTTTTGTTGGTTGCAATGGATTTAGAGGGCAACTCGGGTTCCCTTCCTGTTCCCCGGCTTCGCTTTCCTGCATGTCCTGTACAACGCATCCACTAGCGCTTGTTTGATCTTGCGGGGCCAGGCGTCGTCTACTTTGCGCGCGCTTGTGATGCATCTCCCGACGGTTCCTTGGACTCCAGTGAATGTGCTGTGTGTTTGGCATGTATCTTGTAAACTCATGTAGGACAGCGCATCAGGATCTTCCAGACTTGCAGTAGTGTACACTGCAGGACGCCTCGAGGCCGGAGACGTACGGAGTACCGACCACAGCTATCACTCCGGAGTGCAGTGTCGCTTGGTACACAACGCAGAAGTGTCCTTGACGCAGCGTCCCGGAGCCGCCCGCCGTGGTATGGCGACAGAACCGAGCATCCTCTCAAGCGCGGCCACGACAGGGGACCAGGCATTGGCAAGCTGGTCGAGGTGACATCCACCTACGCCAGCCGCTCGAAGGAGAGCATGGTCGCTCTCCGTGAGATGAGATGCGGGAGGTAACTAACCGCGTCCAGAGGGGCCACATACCCTGCCGCGGCAGCGAAGCCGTCGTCGTGGTTTGTTCAAGCGGGTCCAGCGAGCCTCTTTGAGAAAAGGTTCGTGGTAATTGTTCCTTAGGTACTGCGCGAACCGCACCGAAAGCGGGTCTGAGGTGATGAACTAAGATGGAACATATCAGGGTAAGCGGGTTAGACAATGTCTCTTATGGAATTTGGTTATTTCAATCCTCGTTTCTTTGACCCAGAGAATTCATCAAAAAACAATGTTCCCTCGAGTCAAGTGTTCAGGGTAGAGGTTGATGAAGCCTTGTGTTGGTCGAGACAAGGGCGGCGCGGGAAATCCATTAGTCGGGGCAATGGGAGCGGTTGGGGAAGACCAATTTGGCGACCTGTGATTGGTAGGTGCTCTTTGAGGGCTGGCAACTCAAGCGCGACTTTTCCAATGGGAGCCAGAGGAGGGCGTTCGTTTAGCGGGCCGAAGAGTAGCGGTGAGAGCGGGGGAGTAGAGCACAGTGCGCACCACCGAGGCATTTTGCTTTCGGGGACATGTACCCGTTGAAAGCGTCAGGATGTTGTCAAGCGTCAACGCCAAAGATGTTTTCGGCAAGAATTGCTCGCCGTAGTTAAGACAGTTGAGACATTGAACCAAGCTTCGCGAAGGCTACGCTTGCGGTTGCTCAATCCAGCTGCCCGGTCTAATGTCTTTCCAGTACATGCCTTCTTGGCACTTTGGTCAAGTCACTTTGTGTACTAACGTTAAGCGCCCTCCTCTTGAGGGGACAAAAGAGATGCTGATGCCGATCGCGGGCTCGAGTCGTCAGCGATGGAGAACCAATATCGCTGGCAGAGGCTAAATTCAGCTCGTGGTTAGGAGGCACAAAAGCTGACTCTCAGGGGGTTTATTGATGTTCGGCAGTGGACGAGATGCCCTCCAAGAGCACCAACGGACCCTGAAAGATCTCACCTCACCCACCCCCCCAATCAAAGCCAACTCTGAACCGGACAATAGTGAAGTCGCACTGTAAGCCTACCAAGCTCGGCAGGAGCCTTCCCCCACGTTCGACTGTGGTTGTGCCACCCACCGCTTTCCCATCCTGGCTGTCATGTAAGGCGGAAAACGGTCCGCGCGTGCAGCTTGTCCCCGGCGAATAGGAACCGCAGGAAGCGGATGTCAGAAGGGTTTGCGATGCCTTATGATGTGCATGATCCTGTCGTCCTCCCGAATTGCTGGGGTAGTGGATAACTAGGGCTGAGAAAACGACACAGTAGCAGTTCCACGAGAAAGAGGAGCCTCTGAACTAAAGACTGCAGGGCTTTTTGTCTGGTTGCAACTTTCGTCCGAACCCGATGACAGATATATTGGCGTTTGTCGAAGGATGACCTGAGGAGATCGCTGAGTGGAATGAAGTTGGAATGAGGAGAGCGCTCGTTCCGCCAGGCTGACCCCTCAGAACTTCCCATTGTGGATGTGGGCTTGAGACGTGGTGCATGCTGATTGGGCGAATGGCATCCAAGATTTGTCCCACAACCCACAGTGAGCCTGGCGCCCAAGATAAAGCCAACCGGATAGGTAAACCACTCGCTATCACAACACCCACGATGTCTAGCAATTTTTGGGCTCATCAAAGGAAATGGAACTGGGCTGTGGTTTCGGGTTCCCTTCCGGGGTGAGAGGGTTGATGCGGTATCAACGGTTACCTTCCCCTGCACATACACAGAATATCGGACGAATTGTTGGTGGCGTACACCGGTAGGCTTCCGAAGGTCGACCACGAAGGACAACCGGGACGAAAAGCGTTATCAACGATATCGTCGGCCCAACGGGGTTTAATTTGGTTGTGGTCAAGAAAAAGAAGCGTGGTCGACACGCCGTGCAAATTGGGGGAGGGGGGCGCGCGCGCACCGTCCAGAGCGCCTTACCAAAAGCAAGCGGCTGAAACACACAATTGACGAGCACCCCTCCCGTCAATCCACAGATACTGCGCGATCAGATCTCGTAATGATTGGACAGTCCGACGATTAGTGCGCCGATGGACGCACCTAACCGCTGTGCATTGGCCCGCATGCAAGCGTTGTCGAGCCGGGGGAGTCTGGATCGATGTTCCCTGCATGCCGAGACCCAGCTTGCCAGTTGTTTTCGGGGTCTACCCTGATAGGTTTCTTTGTTTCAAGGCACACAGTTGTCAATCAAAAAGGTCTCAACAGTTCCTAATTTTGGGGAGGCACGCGGGACGCCGATTAGGTGTACCTACGAAACGCCGCCGTGCCATTTCTCTTTGGAATATCGAGCGGCTGGGCCCGCTTCGCATGGCGCGGGAAAGCGATGTTGGGTGTAGAGGTGCTTTTTTCTGGACGCTTGTTTGCGACTTGCACGGTGCGAGTGGTTGGTGCCAGCCATGGACTGCGAGCGAAACAGGATGGCCGGTGTGGCTGAGATCTCATCAGGGTCAAGAGGAACAGGCTGACTCGGTCAACTTCGCATTCAAAAACCGAAGCACTGATTTGCGTTGACTATGTTGTATTGTATCAAGTCGTTGGTTTGTGTAGTCGTCTGTTGGCTTCGCTCAAGCGAGTCGACGGTGTCTTAATGCGGGCCGTGGGGTTTGAGGCTCAAGAGTCATGCATCATCTCGGCATGAAGGGGCGCAAGGAGCATTGCAAGGCAGTGTGGCCCAGGAAACGAAATAATAGGTGCGGGCATGAGGAGCGTACAAGAGATGACAAGCCAAGATTATCCCACACAGGTTCTGCGCCGCTTCACCCACGTTCTGTCTGCAGCTGATGCACCCGCTTCCTCTGCCGGCACGGCAGTTGGCGAGGGCACAGCATAAAGGCTCGGCTCTTCTGCGTGTTTTGGGGACCTGCAGTGAGGCCACGCGCTTGCGGCGCGGCGCACCACCGTTGAGAATCCGGGCTGGGGTCGAACATTACATGTTGATTGACGGTCCGAGACATATTGAGAAACAAGCGGTTCGAGCGACAACGTGTTTGAAGAATGGGGTTGGGAGAATCAGGTGCCTGAGGGGGGTGGTTTGTTAGCTCGACTTTGCCATCTGGTGACCCTGGCCTTGGCCAGTGCCAGAGGGCCACGACGGCCAAACGCAATTGGGGGGAGGGGGGAGTAAGCGAGGAATCGCCGCTCGCCACGCCACCAAGTAATTATCTGACTGGCTGAGAGATTGGCTAGCTTCAGTAATTTCCGCGACTGAGGATACGCTACCCTCAAGGGGCGGCTCTCTCGGGGCGTCATCCGAACCTGAGCGCCAAAGTCGGAATCGGTTCGATGGATGCCCATCCGCTTGGAAATGGCGAGATTGTTTGCGTGGCTGCGAAGAGCTCCCTGACCAAACGGCAACAGTCGGCGGTCGTTGTTGGAAGACCTTCAACTTTCTGATGGTACAACGGTCCTGTGCCGTTGTCGATGCGAAGGCGCACTGGTAGTGTGATAAGTTTCGTTTTGAAATCGACAGGGAGTGTAGCAGTCTGTCTTGTCCGATAATGAAGTTTCAGCCAAACATGTTTCGTTTGCCTCGATTTTTCTCTTCGGCCTCTTTCACCTGGCTGAGAATGTACTCTACTTCCGTCCTTCGCATTTACGTCGACAGAAGATTGATCAGCTAGTCAAAGAATGGAAGGCTCGGTTCGGTTCATGATTGTTGCAGAGTTCTGCACAGCAAGCACCTAGAGCTTCAATCGTTGAGTTTCCGGCCATCACCTACTACCTGTCGCTGAGAAGAGGGCCGTGCTGCAAACAAGTCCTTCACAACTCGGGACCGTTCGGACTAGTCGGGCAGTTACTACTTCGCTCCACTCCGCATCTCCTCTTTGAGCTGCAGCAAAAATCGACTCGAACATGGTAGCCTTGATGCTGGAGTTTGAGGTTACGCGACCTGCGTTGCCTCGAGTAGTCTCGATCCATTGTTCTCGATTTACAAACGCTTCAGTTCAAAACTACGAGCTGCTGCGGAGCTCAGCATCACATGCAAGGGCTGCCTAGTAACATCACGAGCAAAGCTCATCAGGGACTTCAAGTCAAACGTGGCGAGACCGAGGTTTAGAAGCAAGCAAAGGACCAAAACAGCCTTGCAGTCACTTGCGTATGCATTGAATCAATCGGGAGTTTCTGCTTCACGTCCTACCCCCGATGGTTCAATAGGAAGTTCTTCATACAACGACTGGAGCAGTAGTCCTATGTGCCCATTAATAGAGGGAAACAATTGTATAGTTCCGAGGATGACGAAGCAAGAGCGGCATAAGCTTTACCGGAATATTTCTATATCTGCACAGGGGAGATGGAGTTTGCCCCGAGCAGCTGTTAAGTGTACAGCCTGAGGGCTCGACAAAGCCCTTTTGCCTCGGCGGTCGGTGCAGGTACATCAGTCGAAAGTGCCAGACATGCGGTCAGCATTGGTGGTGCCACTACTTAACAAACTAAACACCTGAAGTACGAACTACATCGGTAACTACTGCGTCAAGACTTGTAGCAGACTTTGGCGGCATCCCTCGTGTTACTCGGAAATAGCAAGCATTGAGAAGTAAGGTAGCTGGAATCAGGCATGTGGTCCGGGCGTCTTGAAGTCGTCACGCAGCGTCCATTCTGCATTGGAGAGTTTTGCCTGGGGCAAGCATCTGCAAGCCATACCAAGACAGCTGGCCCAAGATAACGGACCGAGTCCAGCCTGCTGGCGGCTTGCTCGGAAAAGTGCTGGAGTTGTCAGCATCCCATGTTGTCGTGTCCATTCACTCAAAGCTCGTCATAGAGAAAGCTCCGAGGCTCATTCTGCGCTAGCCGTTTCGAGGCTGCAAAAGAATTCGTTTCCTGCTTTGCCACAACTAACCCCACTTCTTGCTACACAGTAAGATTTTTCTCATTTTCGCACGATGAAGGAACTTAGTTTTCTAAATGCACGCCTTCGAGCAAATTTCGCACGCCCGCTCGGCCCCGGCCAACCCAGCCTCCACCGTCTGCCACCCTTGCTCTCGGGCCTTTGCTCGACAACGGCCAACCCCAGGGCTGCCGAACCTGGCGCCAAACTCGTCGCTTTTGCTGGCTTGAGGAGGGTTGAGCGCCGACGTGCCTGGCAGAAGCCCATGCAGACAGGAGGATCTCCTGTGAACATTGCACATCCAGCAGAAACCTGTAGGCTTGTAGGTGATAGGCACACTTATAGGCTGTTTTTAAAGAATGGACTTGAGTATACCTACTTGCTTGTAGTGAGAGTTCTCTTGACGCGGGTGCATCGCTCCTAGCGCTGGGTGTTCGGCCCTGGCTCGCTCGTTGGCACAGTGCACACAAGTTGAGATTGTTCTCGATTGCTACCCTGCTCTCTCTCTCAGCCAGGGCCCCACTCAACCCAGGCCTTTCCCGTAGTGGGTGCTTTCCGGCCCCCCTTGACTGGCGCGCTGGCGGCTGGCGAGAGGACAGGGGGGCGGGGGCTAGGAGCGGCAGGCATGTATTGTCCACTGTAACTTCCTGGTTAGTGTACATCGCACAGCTGGAGGGCCGGAACGGCAGACCGGGGCGTGCGTTCTGTTTTCTCTGGCTTTTGCTCGCTGATCGTCTCTTGAACCGACTTCCCTCCACCTAAATCAGGCCGCTTCCCTTCGCCCTCCTCCTCCTCCTTCCTCCTCACAACCTGCCGACCTCTCCGAATTCTAGATTCGAGGCGGACGACCCGAGAGGCGAGGAAGGTGAGGTCAATCAAGTGCGTGTTTTCCCCCTCAAGCTGCGCGTCTTCCTCTTTGTATCCCGATTTTTTTTCTCTGCTGCACACGCCCCGGCCACACAGCCCACTTGCAAACCCTGCTGGCCCAAGCTCGCAGCCGAGCTTCAACAACATCCAGACGCTCACTTTCGAGTTATGCACATGCTAACGCTGACACGCATGTAGCGGCGGCCGGATATCCCACCCCGAAATAGCGTCACCAAAACGCAAAATTGGAGCTGGCCTACAGTTGAAACGCTGCGGATTCGGTGTGTAAACGTAGTCGGCCTGCAATCCAAGGTTCTTGCGGAGCCTTATCAGTCGTCAGCACTCGCTCATCCGCAGAGATATCCCTCCCCAAGCTGCTGTGCTTTAAAGAGCAGCGACGGCTTCTGCACCGAGCGGTCGAGCATCTTGGACCATCTCCCTTTTTTTTTTGCTCGCATTTTCAATAAATAGCAACTCTCGGCACCTTCACAGTTGCACGCACACATACTGCTTCTGAACAGCGCCGCAGACGCTTCACAGTTCACGGACAGGAGAGGAAAATTCGAAAAGCTGGATTCTTCAATCTCACAGCATCAAACCCGGGGTTCGACGGACGGGCCATACTACCACCAGCCAGACGCCTCACGCTCCCTGTACGGTAGCGAGAGACTGCCGCCCCTAGCTCTCCCGCCTGCTCCTCACTCCTACCCGTCGAGCAATTCCTCGCCCCGGGTTGGTTCTATTTCGTCAGCGTCGAGCTCTAACCTCGGCTCTAACTCGTCTTACACGTCCGTCGCCTCCTCGAACGGACCCAAGACCCCAGGACCCCTTTCTCCTTCGCTCGGTGCTTGTGCGTCACTGCCAGCCGCCAGCCAGGCACCAGCATATTTCCCAACAATGAACAGCGCACCCGAGATGTATTATCCGCAGCACATGTCCGCCGGCCCAGCACCGCCGCCGCAGACGGTCACCTCTCCTTACACGCATCAGCATCCCCACCAGCACTCCCAGCCAACCCTGTTGCAACCCGGTCCTGGCCAGTATGCTGCTCCGCCGCAGTATGGGAGCCAGTATGCGTACGCCAACGGGTTGAGCCCCCCGACAGGGCCTGCGGTCTCCAACGGGTTGAGCGCGCCCCAGCCCGTCCTGCCGCTTCCGGGTGTCAGCCAACCCGGGGTGCCTAATAGCCCCTACGGTAACTCTTTTGACACGACAGGTCAGATTGCTCCTCCCGGAGTAAAGCCTCGTGTCACGGCGACCCTGTGGGAGGACGAGGGTTCCCTTTGCTTTCAGGTGGAAGCCAGAGGCATTTGTGTTGCGCGCAGGGAAGGTACGTTTTGTGCATTTAATCTGTCTATGCCGTGTTCTGACTCGCTGACTTGTCCGATATCATAAGACAATTCCATGATCAATGGCACCAAGTTGTTGAACGTGGCAGGCATGACACGTGGTCGTCGGGATGGCATTCTCAAGAGCGAGAAGGTCCGTCACGTTGTCAAGATCGGTCCCATGCATTTGAAGGGAGTTTGGTATGTTGCAAAATCACCCTCACCTCCCCGAGTCGTCGAACCCTACTAAGACAAGCGGTTCAAAGGATCCCTTTTGAACGAGCTCTGGATTTCGCCAACAAGGAGAAGATTACGGAACTCCTGTATCCGCTGTTCGTCCACAACATCAGCAACCTGCTCTGCCATCCGACCAACCAGAGCCGAGGCCAAGTCATGGCAGCAGCACAACGTAAACAGGATGCTCTGCGGGCCGGTGTTCCTGGACTGCCGTCCCTTCCGCAGCATCATCAATTGGCCTTGCCGGGCCCGCATCCGCAGCTCCCTTCCCACCCTTCATCCATGGTGCGTCCGTCGCTGGACCGCTCCCATTCGTTTCCTACGCCTCCCACTAGCGCTTCGACTGTGATGAACGGAATGGGTAACTCTGACAACTTCCAGTGGAATCAACAAGGGATGGGCAACGGACAAGCACCTAATCCAATGTCAATCGACACTAGCTTGACTCACAGCTCTCGGTCGCTTCCTAACACGCCGGCAACCACGCCGCCTGGTTCCAGCCTTCAGAGCATGCAGAGCTACCCGCCTGTTAGCCAGTCGTACGATAACTCGCGCCCGATGTATCAGCCGGGGCCGCCTGCTTCGTCCTATCCTCCGCCATCAAACGACAGGCCCCCCATTTATGCGAGCGCTCAGAACAGCTATGTGAAGAGCGAGATGGCCCCACCGTCGAATCGGTCTAATGGCCCCAACGGCGAGCAGACGGACGCGAAGCCTCCGAATGGGATCATGCATGCGGGTCAAGGTGAAGCGGGAGCGACCACGGAAGAGGAAGCGGACCACGAAAACGACGGCGAGTACACTCACGATAGCGGGGCATATGACGCGAACCGAAGTTCATACCCCTACAACGCTCCCCCGGTTTCATCACTTCCGAATGATCATTCACACATCTCGCCCGAACTGGCAGGCTCGCCGCATCAAGCCGGATCCGGTCGGGCGACGCCCAGGACAGCTGCCGCTCCGCAACCATACTATGCGCCACAGGGATACAACACGCCGCCGCGCGTGGGACAAACGTCGAGTAACCTGTACAATGTGGTGAGCAATGAGCGCGGATCTACAAACGGCACGTCGACCAGCGATGTCTATGGGAGCCAAGGCGACATGTCTAGCTCGATGCAAAACGGATACCCTGTGCTGAGCGCAGTTCCCACGATGAAGAGGGGACGAGATGACGACGATGACCGGGGAGATCTGAAGCGCCAGAAGGGACTGGTTAACGGCGCAGGGTCCATGCCGTCCCCTACGTTTAATAACCAGATGTCGCAGCCGACGGCAGCCGTCTCGGTGCAAAGGCGAAGGTGAGGATGTGCAGGAAGCTGGGTTCCTTCCAAGACTCTCTTGGTCAAGGAACTCGAATCGGCACCTCTCTCGCAGCACCAAGGGCGAACACGGCAAAGCAAAAAGCCAAACCGTTTCTTTTTCGCTTGGATTGATCAAGGAATGCCTTTTCTGCGTCCGTCTGGACAAGGAGGACGAGCCTACGGCTGGCTCTCGGGGACGCTCTCGCGACTACGATTCTCTTTGTTCGACGTCCTGGTAATGGTTGTATACGGACTTGATGGAACGACGGTCTGTATGGGTTTGGGTCTAATCTAATGAGCCCTTTCAGGCTGGGCTCTATCCCGCTCACTCGGCGGATGATGACCTTTTTTTTTTTTTTTTTTGAAATTGTTTTCTCTCGCTGGAAAGGAAAAAGATGCAACGCCTGTTACGATCCTAGGCCTCTGCATTTGTCACGACAGGGACGAACCACGAACAAACCGAAAACAAAAACAAAACACAGCTGGGTAAATACGGGATTATCGTCGTCCAACCGGGTCTTGGAGGTGTGGTAGACGGTCCGGTCCCAGCAAAGTCTCTTCTTTTCTTTGTCCTTCTTTTTTTCTATTCTACCTGTCCTCTTTCCTTGCTTATGACGCTCATGACCAACGACTTAGTTGACTTCGCGTTAAAAAGTTGCGAGGAGCGCAAGGGAGTGATGGGAGGCGCCGGGCAGGTGCCTTTTGTCGTTGGAGTTGTCTTTTTCTTGTCCTTGGTAACGACTTGATGACGGGACCTTGCGAAAAGAGGACCTTTACGCCTGGAGATACATGGGGTGTGGAGTGGTTGCTAGATTTCTGAACTCTCAGCGCGTTCGCCGGCCCAGTCGGCTTGAACGGTACAGGTTCATAGTGTAGTGTTTCGTTGCAGTATTTACGCCATGATTTTGCATCTTGCTTCCTTCCCGCTGCCTTTGCTTTTTGACCGCTTCTACAATGTACGCCTTAGGGGGGTATATGCTGCAAACGGAAGAAGACGTATGACTCGAGTTTGGCCGTTATGCTGTTATGAAAAGCAACGGTCTTGTTTTAAAGATTCTCCTTTCATTAGAATCAGAGGCTGCGGACTTCATTGTCCGGAAATTAAACCGTTACTGTCTTTGGGAATTCTTCACTGTGATGAGCTTGCATCCAGTGCCGCCTCATCAAAAGTGAGTTTCAGTGAGCTGCGGTTGAAAAAGAGTGATTGGTGGGCCTTGTGTGGGAACAATAAGGGGCTATCCACGTGATTTGTGGTTGCTGGGTCACAACTGTAAACAGCCACAGAAGGTGCTCCGCAGCTCATTGGTTCAGGAGGGCGCGATCCTAATAGAGCAATTTCCCAGAAGGGGAGAACATCCACTTCACACACGCCCAGAGCACTCGACTTGGATTTAGCAAACACTGATCAAAGCTCGAGCAATCGACCAAAGATTTGCGCTCCGAGACCATCGGTAATTGGGTCTTTTTTTTCTTTTCGTCATTCTGCAATCATGGCCGCGCCTTTGACGCCGACGCCAAGCGCGGCGCTGAACTACTCGACACCAGCGAGTGCGCGCCGCGAGAGCTCAGGTTTCGACGCCCGAAAACCTGTCAACAACGCCGAGAACCGAAACTGCGACCACGACAGCGACAGCTCCCCATTTCTCACGTATGCTAGGGACGAAGTTACCTCTCCGACACAGCGTGGACCTTCACCACCAAAGGCCCGCCCAGGTTCCCGCATAATGTCCGGCAGCGAGCTCTCACCGCTCAAGATTTTGCAGCAGCACCAGCAAAGCCAAATTCAGGCACAGACTCAGAACCAAACCTCATCCAGACCCGCCAGCGAAGAGATTACTTCGCCTGCCAAGAGTATGCCCCCGCCGCCGTTACCGCAGAGCCCTCGGAAGGCGGCACCGATCAAGCGGTTCCCCGTCCGGGTGAGCCAGCCCGGGTCGGCCGCCAGCGAGTCGCCACGGCGGTCGCTGGAGGAGCGCCGTTCTTCAGGGGAGCATCGCTCTTCGGGAGAACACCGCTTTTCGGGCGAACGACACTCTTCGGGCGAACGCAAGGCGAGCCTGCCAGACGCCGTGCGGGAAAACGAGGGACTGAAGCACGTCATTGATATCTTTGAGGACGAGGTTGATGCGATGCATGACGGACCGGATGGCATCGACCAGGATGGCGACTATGCCGCCATGTCGATGGGGAGTGGTGTGGCGGATGACCAGAGCCGTGCTGTCGACGAGGAACACTCCGTCGCAGACGACACCATGATGAGCACCTTCAGCGCCTTCTCAACAGTACCGAATTTGACCATGCTAGGGAATATGCGTAGCGACAGCCCAACCAAACACTCTGCCATGGCAGGGTCAACCCCGCGTGCCAGCGGCCGGTCAGAGGGCACGATGGCCACAAGGACGCCGCGGACGAACGGCTCGTACGACGCTGGCAACACCACCAGTACTACTAACCTGATGGATTTCACCGAGCAGATGAGGTATGGGACATATGGTGCGCAACCAACCCCGTCCCGGCATGGAGGCCAGCTGCCGGCAAGGACGCCGAACGACGCGGCCGCTACACCGCAGCGCAACAATCTGGTAAACCTGCTCGACTTCGATATTCCCCCGGCCCCGACACCGCGCAGCATCCCAACCATTACTCCGCGCGAGCTTGAATCCCTCAAGTCGGGCTTCCTGTCGGAAATCAGCAGCCTCAAGGCCTCGCTCAGCGGCAAGGAGGCCGAGGTGCTCTCGCTCAAGACAGCCGTCGGCGATGCCGAGAAGCGGGTGGGCGAGTGCATGGAGCAGCTCCGCGAGGTGCAAGGAGTGCAGGAAGCTCTTCAAACGGAAAAGGACAGCTGGGAACGGCGAGGGCGCGAAATGGAGGCGGTCTTGCGCAAGGTCAAGGAGGAGATTGTCATCAGCCAGCGCGAGCGCGAGGAGCTTGAGTTCAAGCTTGACGAAGCCGAGAAGCGCCGGGAGGCGGCTGAGATGATGGCGCAGGACGCCGAGAGCAAGATGGCGGGCATGCGAGCAGGCAAGGCCAGCGCTGAGGCAGCCGTCGCCGCTGCCGCCTCGGGCGAGAACAGGCCTCCCATGCCGTCCAACAAGGAGGTCGAAATCGCTGTGGAGCGCGTCGCGCGCGAGTTGCATGCGCTCTACAAGAGCAAGCACGAGACTAAGGTGGCGGCTCTCAAGAAGAGCTACGAGAACCGCTGGGAGAAACAAGTGCGCAAATTGCAGGCCCAGGTGGACCAGCTCACCCAAGAGAACGATGAGCTCCGGCATATCAACAATACCCGCAACCGTGGCGGCATCGACCCGGCGCGGCTGGCGGAGATTGAGGAGGAGCGGCGCGCCGACAAGGCGCGCGACGCCGCACAAATCAGGGAGCTCGAGGCCGAGGTTGAGAAGGTTGAGGCGGTGCTCAAGACGGTGCAGGCTGACAATGCGGACCTGCGGGTCCTGCTCGAGCGCGAGCGGGTCGAAAAGGGTGAGCTGGTCATGCTCGCCGAGGAAATGATGAACATGCAGCAGAGCTTTGTCGCAAGCGTGCCGGAGGAAGAGGAACCACAACAACAGCAACAGCAGCAACAACAGCGGCAGCAGCAGCAGCAGCAGCAGCAACCCGCCCCAGCTCCTGCCCCAGGTCCGGTCCAGAGCGCCAAGACGCCCAACAGGCGCCAGTCGTCTTCCCTCTCTTCTAGGACACCCGGCACCGCCGCCGCCAACGGCGGCGGTACCAACAACTTTCGCATGTCGATCCACGGCGGTGGCGCGGGAGCCTCGAGCGGGTTCCGTGCCTCGGGCCTTCGGGCGCCTGGCGCTGCTAGCGGGTTCGGCAAGCCTTCGGGCCTGCCCGAGAGCCGGATTGGGCGCGTCGGCGGCGCGCAGCATGAGCGGACCAGGAGCGCGGCGACCAACGGACACCACTATGGTTCCTCCATTAGCGGCAGCAGTGGGATGGCCCGGCCTGGGTCTGGACAGGGCCTGAGAGGTGGCGGCGGTATCATGAGCTCGATCGAGAAGATGGGCAGCTATCACGGCGGCGGAAGTAGCGGGTATGGGCTGCGGAGGGGCGAGTGAAACGAAGTGTTGATGAGTACCTGTGATGTCTCGAGTCGACTGCCCGGAGGGTTGAGTGATATGTTGAGAGTGGTCGACGGGGAATGAGGTTGGGTTTGAACCTCCGGACTTTTGGCCCGGAGAACGCAAGATGGCCTGTTGTTTTGGGCTGTCTGTATGAATGATGAGTATCGATGAGGTGATGGATCATGACATGCGCACTCTCATGTTTTTTGTTTTTGAGTCGCTTTGTATGCGCCTGTTCTTTTGAAAAGGGCGGAGAGGAGCTGTCGAGCGGGGCCGGTCAGCGCTTTTGGTGTGAAGGAGCATGTCTCATGTTTATACCTCTCTTTTTGTCTGGCTTAAAGAGGGCCGGGGAAACTGTCAAGTGTTGTTTGCTGACAATGTTTCTTTTGTGTGGTTGTGTGGCTTTAAAGCAGAACTGGTTAGAGTGGTGTCATGTCTGGTGATCTCTCTGCTCCGTGGCATCATCTGAAATATGGGCGGTGTGCCACGAAACCTGTCAATTGTCGCATGGATTGGGATGGCAACAGTGCTTTCGGGTGTTCCGATCTCTCTTCTGGTTTTATCATGGAGTGGTGGAAGGGTCATGGTCGGGGCAGATAAACAGTTGTGAGTCCATATTCAACAAAGGGGTTAGGCACAGACATGTTTAACAAGTTACCGTCAACAGCACTGTAAGCTTTTGCCATTTGATCTTGTTTTTTTTTATCTACTCCAAAGGCAACCGCTGATGCAAAAACTGCTTTTTACCCTCGCCCGCCCCGTAACTGGCCGCCATCTGGCCGTGGCCCCTGATCTTGTACTTGTAAATCATCAAGCCCTCCAGACCGACCGGGCCGCGCGAGTGAATCTTGTTGGTGCTGATGCCAACCTCAGTGCCAAAGCCGTAGCGCGTGCCGTCGGCGAAGCGCGTCGACGCGTTCCAGTAGACGCCGGACGAGTCGACAGCTGCCATGAATTGCTCGGCCTGCTCGGGCGAGGAGGTCAGGATGCAATCGGTGTGGTGAGAGCCGTACGTGTTAATGTGGGTAATGGCCTCGGCAAGCGAGGGCACCGTCTTGACGGCAAGCGTCAGGTTTAGGAACTCGGTCGAGTAGTCAGCTTCGGTGGCGTCGGTGACGCTGAGGTTGGGAACACGGGCGAGGGCAGCCTTGCTCTGGGCGTCGCAGCGTAATTCGACGCCCTTGGCTGCAAGGGCGGCAGCGACGGCGGGGAGGTGAGTGGTGAGGGCGCTCTCCTGCACCAGAAGGGTCTCGAGGCTGTTGCAGGCTGCCGGATAGTGGGTCTTGGAGTCGACGATGACGTCGGCGGCCATGGCCGGGTCGGCGGACTGCTCCAGGTAGATGGCGCAAAGGCCGTCGGCGTGGCCGAGGACGGGGATGCGCGTGTTGTTCTTGATGTAGCGGACCAGGTCGTTGGAGCCGCGGGGGATGACGAGGTCGATGTGGCTGTCGAGGGCGAGGAGCTGGGGGATGACGTCGCGGGTGGTGACGAGCTGGATGGCGCCATTGGGGACTTTAGTCTTGTCGAGAGCAGCTGAGATGACGCGGGCGATGGCGACAAAAGACTCAGTCGACTCCTTGCCCCCTTTGAGAATGGCGGCGTTGCCCGACTTGACGGCCAGGGCGGCGATGTTGGCGATGACCTCCGGGCGGGCCTCGAAAATGATGAGGAGCACGCCGATGGGGCAGGTAACTCGCTCGAGGTCGAGGCCGTCGTCGAGACGAGTGCGCAGCGTGACCTTACCGACGGGGTCGTCGAGGTCGCGCACGTCGAGGATGCCCTGAAGCATGTCGTCGAACTTGCCCTTCCTTCCGAGGTCGAGGCGCGAGACCAGGCTCTGGCTCAGCTTGCCATCAGCGGCTGCCTGTTGGGCTAGCTCGAGATCGCGGGCATTGGCGGCGAGGATGTCGTCACGGGCAGCCGTGAGCCCGGCGTGAATAACCGTCAGCGCCTCGTTGCGAGCATCAGCCGAGAGGGTCGCGAGGATGTGCGAGGCCGACTTTGCTGCCCCGGCGGCATCGGCGGGAGAGGCGTTTGTCAACGACATGGCCTATCTGTCCAGTGTGTTGTTGATGGTGCTCTTCCAGTCGCCCAATGCTCAATGTTACGGTTGTTGTTGTTGTTGTTGTTGTTGTTGTTGTCGCCGTCCTCGTCGTTGTTGAAAGGTGTTAGTCACTGGCAAAGCGAGGTCCGGCCCCGGAGCTCCCTTTGCTGCAATTGAAAATAAAGTGGGGTTGCGGGGGCGGGGCAGAAGCTGTTGTGCCGCTGCGTGCTTGCGTGCCTGCCGTGCCTGTCTTTTCCACAAAACGCCTGCAAGGGTCCCGCAGTTTGGCCCAAGCCTCGTGTCAGTGAAACATTCCTTCTTTTTGTTCTCTCCACTTCGAACAACTTCATACTATCCTCTCCTCTTGAGCTTCGAGATTTGCCGAAATATCAATCGCACTCCTTCTGCCATTCTGATACCTAGGTTGTCGCTTTCACGATGCCTGAAGCCACCACGCCCTCGTCGCGATGCTTAGAACGCAATCTCCAACTCCAGTCAACTCGTTCCCAGGTGGATTCGGCCATTTAGAAAGCGTCAAGAACATTGGTACGACGCAAGCGACTCTGGAATGGCGACAGACCCGGGCAGGGTTTCGTTATCTGTCTGCCCATTTGAAGGGGGAAAGGCGGGGCAGAGAATTGTCAGCTAGGATGAAGTCTCGGTGCGATTTTGGTGCCGACTTGCCGAACCATGGCCTTGGTCCCGTCATTGTGCGGGTTCTGAAGCCAGGCATCATCATCAGCTTCCTTGAATTGCCGTCCTTGGGAGGTCTTGCTCCTTTGAGCACGGGTTCCTTATGGCTCTACAGGTCCCTGCCCGTCCCCACGCGATTATCGGGACAGCTTCCGCTCCCAGGTAAAAAGTGGCCCGGCCCGGCAAGCGTTCCAGAATTTTCAATCGAAGCACGCCGTCTCCATCCGAGGTTCCAACTATGAGCCCGAGGTGCCGGCCAACGTCACGCTAGTCCCGGCCTGCTTATTTCCGGTCTCGACGTGCCGCCCTCGCTTCAGGTCACTATCCGACAGGAGGAGTCCCTGGTAGGTTGCTTGACTCAGAGGGGTTTTTATTTTTTTTTTCCTCTTGGTTCTTGTTTTGCCGTAGATTGTGAATTCACGGGTGTAAACATGACCCATTAATTCCTAGATCCTATCTGTCCTTAATCGCATACTGCTCCTATTGAATTCATGCCTATCACTGAAAGCACATCGGATGGTCAGCCGGCCCGGCCCGCGCCTGCTGACGGATCGGCTGCCCCGTGCCCAGACCCGGAGCATCCCGGAGCCGGAGCCGTGCCGAGAAACAAGGAACACGCCGGGGCCAAAGAGCATCATGTCATGTCAGAGAGCAGCGAAGATGAGAATGATGATATCACCCGAGAGTCAAGCCATGACCAGCAGAATCGTGGAGCCCCGAATTTCGAGAAGACTCCCAGCAGTCGTGCCCAGAGCCGGAGAAGCTCAACTTTTGCGAACACTAGCACGGTGCCACGTGCTCAGCGACGGGGGCTCCTTGGTCGGCTCACCCTGATACCAGAAGTTGACCAGCCGTACGAATACAAGAATAGCACAAAATGGACAATCACTGCCATTGTTGCCCTGGCCGCTGCCGCCGCCCCCATGGGCTCCGGCATCTTTTTGCGTGAGCGATCCGCCCGCCCCCCTTCGATACTCCTGGTTCTGTAACTGATTCGTGGTGTGCCAATTAGCTGCCCTCCCCGGCATGTCAGTTGATCTGGGCGCCTCTGAGACCGTCACCAACCTGACTATATCCTTCTACATGCTGGCCATGTCCATCTTTCCCCTCTGGTGGCACGTAGCCCTGTTCCCTCGATGCTGTCCTACGTCTTCCACTCTAACTGGCACAACAGGTCTTCCTTCTCCGAGACGCTCGGTCGCCGCACCATCTACATCATCTCCTTCTCCTTATTCCTCGTCTTCTCCATCTGCAGTGCCGTCAGCGTCAACATTGCCATGCTTCTCGTCATGCGCATCCTCAGCGGCGGTGCCTCTGCGTCGGTGCAGGCCGTGGGGGCCGGCACCATTGCCGACATTTGGCAGCCTGCCAACCGGGGACGAGCCATGGGCATCTTCTACCTCGGACCCCTGGTTGGACCCCTCTGTTCGCCCATCATCGGCGGCTCTCTCACCGAAGGTTTCGGATGGCGCGCCACAATGTGGTTCCTCTCCATCTACGGCGGCGTCATGCTGTTGATGCTGCTCTTCTGTCTCCCCGAAACCCTCGCCAGACAACCAGTTGCTGCTGCTGCCGCCGCCAACGCTGTCTCGCCAGACCTGCAGCGGGTCTCGACAACGACCCAGTCCATCAAGCTCCGCACCCGCCACACGGCCGCTCTCCTCAAGCGCCTTCTCCTCGACCCCCTCTCGGTGATTCTGCACCTCCGCCAACCGCCCGTCTTCCTGACCGTCTACTCGGCTTCCATCGCCTTTTTTTCTCTCTTCGTCCTCAATATCTCCATCCAGTCCACCTTCTCCCGGCCCCCTTACTCCTTCGCACCGATCCCTTTGGGAGCCTGCTATCTGGCCCCTTCGCTGGGTTATATCCTGGCCTCAACCCTCGGCGGCCGCTGGATCGACTACATTATGGCGCGTGAAGCCCGCCGCGCGCAGCGGTACGATGCGGACGGCAAGCTCATCTACCTGCCTGAGGATAGGGCCCGGGAGAACATGTGGCTGGCGGCTGTGCTGTACCCGGGCGCCATGCTGTGGTACGGCTGGACGTCTGAGAAGGGGATCCACTTCATGGTCCCCTGCGTGGCCAACTTCTTTTTTGGGTTTGGCAGCATGCTCGTTTTTGGCGTGACCACCACCATGCTCACCGAATTCATGCCGCGCCGGAGCAGCAGCGGCGTCGCTGTCAACAACTTTATCCGCAACATCTTCTCGTGCGTCGGCAGCGTCATCGCCCAGCCGCTGATCGATGCCATGGGCAACGGCTGGCTGTGCACCATGGTCGCCCTGTTCGCGCTGCTAACGGGCAGCGCGGCCGTCTGGGCGCTGAGGCGGTTCGGCGCCAAGTGGAGGGAGGATATGGACCGACGGTTGGGGGAGGGAAGGTAGTGGACATAAACTGGGCGGCTTGCGGTTGTATTCTTTGTAAATGGGTATAAAGGTTGGAAGATACCCTAGAGACGGAAATGAAAAAGAAACACTTTACATGACCTTACCGTTGGCTGCGAAGTGTACGAGTTGAGCTGCACCACCGGCTTACCATAGCGCTGAATGAAGATGTCGGCTGAGTTGACCCTTTACGCCGTTCCTACCTGTATCATGCTTGGCTTTCCTCCCTTCTTGGATTTTATCCTGCGATGTCCACAGATTCACCCAACATCTGCTTCAGAGCATCCCTTGTTCCGGGAACGTGGCACTCAACGCGGTGATCGGCGTCCAGGAATGGTCTTTCTTCCCGTCTGGGAGCACGGCAAGCCACGCCATTGGCTAGGGACCGGCGTGTTGGCTGACACCACAGTTGCAAACACCCTCCTCCCCGCCAAGGGGTCGCATGGGGGGTGGGGCAATATGCTGTCCATTGTGGGTGACTTGCAGCGAAAAAGGATGTCCAGTCGTATCCCGCCAGCAGTGTTGTAGAAAAAGATGTCGGTCTGGCAGCAAGCGGAATCCGAGGCTGTCGTCGCATTCCGCGCGCAAACCCCCAGCGCAGCCGCTACCCGTAATCCGTCATCATCTTCGGCTGTCTTCCGCGCGCGCACCTGCCGCCTTGTTTTTTTTTTGTCCGTAGTTTCTCAACACGCCAGCTCGCAGGCCATCAATGGTTGCTTTGATCCGCAGCCTAGCCTTCCTCGGCTGGCTGCTTGCCGGCGCCGCCGCGGCCGCGACGCCGGCGGCGCATGAGCTTTTCGCGGCCGTCGAGACCGGTGCCATCCTCTCGCCGCGAGTGTACCACATGAGTCCGGCGAGTCCTCTTGTGAAACGACAGGGCGGTTGCGAAGCGGACCGTCATCCATGTATGTAGTCACAGAGAAACTACTATGCCCCCTCCCTTCCCACCTTCCACAACAAGCTCAGGAGGTGTTTGATACACTGACGATGACGACGCACGCGTATTAGGCAATGGGATAGGACCCGCAGGTGAAGGGTTCTGTTGTCCGAACGACCAGTAGTATGTTCTCTTCCCCCTTTCCTTTCCCCCCCTACCCGCGGACCAAGAATTGACCAACACCCTCCCTCCAAATAGCTGCATCGTCGATCCCGATGACATGAGCAAGGCGGCCTGCTGTCATATCGGCGCCGAGTGCCCCGGCGTCCGCTGCGCTTCGACACAGTACCTGTGCAGCACGACAGCGACGATCACGACCTCGGGGACGACAACGACGAGCCTGGGCACCGCCTGCTGCCCGCGCGCCTGCACGGGCACTTCGCAGTTCCAATGCCCGACCTCACTCGGCGGCGGGTGCTGCCAATACGGCCAGCGCTGCGCCCGTGGCAACGGCAACGGCGGGGAAGGAGGAGGGCAGTGCCTTTTTACCGTCTCATCACCCACACCAACCCCCTCCACGTCCATCGACCCGGCCCTGATCCCGCCCCCTCCCGGTTGCGAGACAGGCCAGACATCGTGCCCCGCGACCATGGGCGGCGGCTGCTGCGCCGCGACGCAGGCGTGCGTACTCTACGAGGGGCGAGTGCACTGCACTGAGAGAGCGCCTCCCTTGCCTACGGGGAGCGGGGTGAGCGTGGTGGGGGTTGAGAACAGCGGGGGGCTGAGCGCGGGCGCGACGGCGGGCGTGGCAATAGGCGTGGTGGTGGGCGCCGGGGCAATCGCCGGGGCGCTAGGGTGGTGGTGGTGCGCTGCGCGGAAGCGGAGGAGAAGGAATACGGAGAACGGAGGGATGGGTGACGGAGTGACGGGCAGCGTGGCATCGCGGCCGACCGGGGTAGTGGGGCGGGTGTTGGGCGGGGGAGGCTCCTCGACCGTCGGGAGTCCCGGTGGCGGCAGGGCGGACATGATGTCGGAGGCAACGTCAGACGCCATGTCGCGGAGCGGGAGGTTCGGCAGCGGCATAACACAGGACTACTTTGGGCCAGCGCCGGCGTTTGGCCCGTATTCGGAAACGCATCCCGAGTCGGACGTGACCACGCCCGGCCTGGACCGCGGCGGCGTGCCTTTGCAGCCGCACGAACCGGGGGATATCGCAGTGCCGGTGGAAATTGACTCGCGGTTGAGAAACGACGCCGATGAGCCGCCAGCCGGGGTGGTCGTAACACCGCGTACGGATGCACCACCGGAGAGTGGGGAGGCTCAGGAGCGTTATGAGTTGTATGGGTCAGAGGTCGGATCTCCAACGCTGCCGTCTCCATATGTCGGGGGCATGCCGAGCCCAGATGAACGGCCGAGGTGAAATTGTGTCTGAAACGAGTTGGGATTCGCAATGTACATATTTGTTGTTTGATAAGTCAATGGACATGAATGACGACAATGGCTCTCTAAAGCAACAAACAGCATTCGCCGCCGAACATTCTAAACAAGTAAACACAAGAAATTCAACATACACCCTCTTGTTAAGAGCTCAATTCAACAGTCCAACTGCGCAACGACGGTGGTATAAGGTCTAAAAAGCAACAACCAGTGAACGCCATGCTGTATAACCCTCATCAAAACATGACCACTACCCCAAGGATAACCTCCGCAGGTGCTCTCCTTTAACCCCTGAACATCCAGCAAAGAAAAAACGCCGAGTGATGCGTCGGTAGTACAAATGCAAACCATGGTCTTCCCGTCGTGGAATTTGGAACTGAAAGACGGAGGAGACGAAAACGTCGCCGCCACATTATACTCCTCAGCGTGTGAGGTAAGAAGTTTGAAGAAAAGAAAAGGCATGAAAAAATAGGGCGAAGAAAAGCCAACATAAAATGACTGGAAGGGTGAAAGAAGAACACCGAAAAGAAAAGAAAAGAAAAGAAAAAAAAAGAAAAAAAAAGAAAAAAAAAGAGGGCGACCAAGACCCCCGCTCGTACTACGGCAGAAATCCCACACCCTTGCGCCATTCAGCTCAGGTCGCTCAGCTCAGCACTCCCCCGAATGGCTTGTACGTATCCAGATCCTTCAACAACTCATCTACCACGCCGGGCAGGTAACGGTCGACGAGCAGCTTCTTTTCCTCAACCGACAGCGTCGCGTCGCTCTCATGCCCTTGCGCCTCCCCGTTCTTGTTATTCCCCCCGTTGCCGCCGCCAGCCAAAACCTTGGCCAGCTTACTAGGGCTCGGCTGTAGCAGGGCGGCAGGGCCCGACCTCGCCTCAGCGGCGCGCGTGATGGAGGGGGTTTCGGGGGTGAGATAGAAGTAGAGGAACTCAGTCAGGCGAAACTTGACTTCACGACCCGTCTCGCGACTCTTGAATAGCGAGGTGACAGTGAGCAGGCCGTCGAGCTGCTCAAAGACGCGTACGTTCTGCGGCATGTCGAGCAGGGCGACGACCAGGGTGATGATAGTGGCGGACTGGATGGCCGGGCAGTTGATGGGCTCGAGAAGGTCAAGGAGGAGCTGTGACGAGGCAAAGAGTCGTGTGTCTTGTCAGTTGGGTTCTCGAGACTAGGCGTTTGTGACAGGGCGGGAAGGCAGGAGGGGGAGAGAGAGAAGAGAGAGAAGGGAGAGAAGGGAGAGCAGGGTCGGAGGAGACATACGTTCATGTGCACGCTCCGGGCAAAGAGGGCTTTGCTTGGTGGGTGGAGCAGGAGCACGCCCTGGATGAGGTCGAGGGCGTTGACGATGAGGAGGTCATACTGGCCGTCGCCGCCGCGGACGACGAGCCAGTCGAGAGTCGTGAGCAGGCGCTGGGCGATGTTCCACTCGAACCCCTCTTGGAGCTTGAAGAATTCGCGGAAGGCGGGGTCGCCGGATAGGTCCGAGAGTCCCTTGCGGAATGCTTGTTCCTGATCACGGCCCCGGGCGACGGATGGTTTCCTTGGGCTCCTCGGCCCCGAGAGGCAGATCTGGGCGAGCAGGCCCTCGACTTGCTTCAGGCCCTTTTTGATCTTGGACCCGTCAAACGACGAGAGGTTGTCGAAGGCGAGTGACAGGAGGGACTCCATTGTGCGGTGTGGCCGGCGCGGTCGTGGATCACAGTGGGTGTTGTGCGCCCGAAAGCTTCGCGCTGGATCGCTGGATCACGTCGGAACTCGCCAAAGGCAGCCAGTGCTGATCGCTAATCGATACTGAGCGAAATGCGGCCGTATGTCCTGTGTCTCGTTGACCGATTGGAATTATCGTGGCTTCGTGGGTCAGGCGAAAATGTCTGGCGACCTAACGGAGATGCCGAGATTTGTTTGTGGAGGCTATGATAACGAAAACAATTGCTCGCCGAGCTGTCTAGAGCTATGTCGACTTCATGAGTGCGAAAGACGTAACAATATCTAACCGAGCGCTACGAAAATCGAATGCGGTTCTGAATATGCAGCACGATGCAAAACTGCTGCCAAAACTTTTGGAGTGGCCTTCTGAGCCAAACTGGCATCGATCCAAATTGGCGGGTTTTCAAACTCGGCCAAATTGGGACGATGCCACAGCAACGGCTGATAACCAGAATCTGAGACCCTGCATGGCCCGATGGGTCCGCCAGCCTAGGCTATCGGCTCGCCAAGGCCAACAGGACCCACACCTCAACGGCATTTCCCTCACCACTTGTAGCAGGCGGTGTAACCCTGAGGCTCCGTGGCTCACAACACTTCAGTTTCGTCAACAAAATCATCGGAGGTCGCCGCCGATGCAGCGCAAACGGTATTGTAACACTTATTTCTCCTTGTAGCATGCTGTGGTGCAAAAGCACCTAAGGTATACACGTGGGTGCTATTATGCACGAAGATATGTTAACTTTTGAAAGCCAAGCGCCCGTCAACTAAAACCGAATATTGCCCTTCAATGCCCAACTCTCGGAATTCACGATTGTGTTAATGAGAGGGCTTATCCTGATGAATCAAGTAAGTGTGACTTTAGACCTGACACACGTGGGTTCTGGGCACATTTGCCCTATGACGAGCCCAAATGCGCAACTTGTTACGAGAACCACTCAACTCAGCGTCCCACTCGTTGCTATCTTTTGATCGATTGGGAATTACTACACAATTTACTCACTAATTAGAGCACTTGCAGCACGGTTTATCAACCGAGCAGTGGAAAGTACGTTTTGAGAGGTTGGCAGATGACGACATGGATGGCCTGAGGATTACCTACTGATCCAACCTAATGTGTTTCGCCTATGACACAACGAGGGATTTACCGTTATGATGCCGTCGCCAGGCTTCGATACCTAATTGGGCGCTCGAGTACGACGCAGGTTGTAATCATATTAATTTGCTGTAACACGACATCAAAAGCCGCTACCGAGACCTTCCCTTTTGAGTACCTAGGTAGGGTGAGTTCGGCGCTGTGCAGCCCATCTTGCACTGGCACCTAGCTATTGTCACTGGCGTAGGTCATGAGTTTAGCTATGTGGTGTCTTAGCAATATCTGGCCTCTGGAAATTGACAACATACAAACATATTCTGAGTCGAAGTGGCCGCAGGCGAGAAACTTGGTTCTTCTTGCGCATGGGTTGGCATAGACGCTAGCTAGTTAATGAGGCCAATAAATTCAAACAAACAGACGAAACTAGACCAATATCTGTGAGCCATTTACTGGTGGCTTAGAACACGTTCTGGACTGTAGAGATCGGTAGGTGAAATGACCCCAGATCATGGACGCGATGCAAAATAGCAAAATCTAGTGGCTGTGTGTTGATCTACTGTCCACTATCAACGGGAATGCGCCTACCAAGGCGAACGGCGAACTGTGAACCGTCCGGAGATTGGGCTGGGAATATTGAAGCAGGTTTTATTTGGATTGGGGTTACAGTTCAATAAGGACTTGAAAAGAACTAGGAAAGCCGATGGCACCAAGCCGGGGAAACACCGAGAGAGCTTAGAAATCGGAAAGCTGTCGAACACACACGGTGCCCACCTACTCATTTGCCGTATTTTCAGACCCCCCTGCCTGCTACAGTCACGCTACTACGGTATTGTTGACTCTCTCTTCTTGCCCTGTTCTGTGCCACCAACTTTGGAGACATGAGGCAAGCAACCAAACAATTGGAACATGACAGCCCACTATTTGTAATTAATTCATCGCGTAAGGAGTTTAAGTTATTCGCTAGGATTCCTTTCCATTCCCACCCCTACCGTAGTCAACGAATTCGTGGCTATGTTGATTCGACGTCTGGGGAAGACCGGTGTCGAAATTGAAAGTCATTCGCCACGCTGCTCCAAACGACTGCGGAACATGGCAAGTTTGATTAGCTATGAACCGTGCGTTTCCGCTGCCAGAGCTTCTAGCGAAGCTTTCCTGTTAGTCACGGCCGCAGGCTTCAGTCGCCTAGCGGGTGAATGGAGCAACCATGTACCCATAACGGCGTT
Source organism: Corynascus novoguineensis (assembly GCA_033296725.1). Lineage (NCBI taxonomy): Eukaryota > Fungi > Ascomycota > Sordariomycetes > Sordariales > Chaetomiaceae > Corynascus > Corynascus novoguineensis. The sequence goes on from MU857667.1 coordinate 60,958, forward strand.
ATTTGAACGAGTGGATTTCCCCGACCTTCCCCGCGTTTGAGTTTGGCGGTCAAACGAATCCGGAAGGTGTAGTAGAGGGGGGGGCAGCTTACCCTACACCAGCATCTGTGTAGGTCCAGAGATGCATACGATGCACTAGCGCAAGGTAGTCACTCACTTTTGTCAATCTGTCACCGGTAGTACTACACTAGACCCGCAACAACCAGTCGCTTCTAGACTTTGGCTTGCTGTTGAAATGTTCTGTCTAGTGGGGCCGTGACATCTTTGAAATCTGGGGTACAGCGCAAACTATGCTTTCGTCCATGGTGCTCGGGGCAAATTAGGGCCAAGGCACAAGCAAGACGGAGAAAAGCAAAATGGCTAATCCCTGGAAGAAGACGGGTTGGATCGCCTCGCCTTGCCTAGCACGCCTGGGATCCAGACTCAGCTGGAGTGCCTAGTTCGTCACCGAGCGGTGGTCGTCTGGAATTGGAAGGCTTACCCCGTACGACGGTAGCATGTACCTGGGGACGCCGAGGTAACATATCGCTCTTTGGGCCTCCGAGCATTTACTCATTACGAGAGAGTGCAGGAGAGTAAATTGTGAAACATGTGGAGATACGAAGGAACGAGTTACCTTATTCCTGCTAGGTTTGCTCCGGTGGGTCCTCGTGACGTAGCAATCTCAACGTTGCGAACGCAGTTGATTTTCTGTTTCGAGAAACTATGAAGCTCAAGTTTGTGGCATGACCGGGGTTTCCGCCGCGCGAATGAAGGCCATCTCACGAGTTATTGCTGTCTATTTCCAGAACGTCCAAAGAAGTCGCAAGTGGATTGGCCCGCCGTTAGCCGGTCATCGGTGAGGATCCATCAAAACGGACCTGCCCGAATTTCTTTGCCGGGTTCTAGTCTCGTAATAGATCCACTGCGGCTCCAGCCTCGGTGAGGCAAGTGGCGATATTCGACGCTCCCGGCGAGGCCGAACGAGATCAACCGCAATGCACCCCAGACGGGACCGCTCCGCGACTCCACGGCTCCACGAAGTCGGCATTGTTCGATTCATGTTTCGCCGGGCCTGGTCCCTGTTGAAAATGTCCGATTCCTCCGATCGCGGACGATCACGGCGAAAAGTTGCCGCTGCTTGCTATTGACACAATGGGATGAACTGGTTCACCTTAAAATTCCATCCTCCCCTGGCCACGTTTTCCCCGGATTTTGCTCGATTCGGTAGGATCTTTGACAGTCCCGTTCACCATCTTTCAGCCTCCGAGTGCTAGGCTTGTTGGCGCCCCGCACGGCATCAGACGCGGACAAGGCCATCATCGGCTGGGGAGCTTCATCCGAGTTGGGATTTTGCACCTTTCACAATCTCGAATCCTCAACTTGCAATCCCAATATCCCAAGCGCTCCCGTTAGCTGCCCGCCGCCATGGTGTCCAACGCCCCAGTTACTGGAGTCGACCCAGAGGCTCTTTCCGAAAAGAAACGAGACGATGCGCAGAACAACATCGATTCGGATGACTCCAGCACACGTATAGAACCGGTTCCCGTCTATGCCCCCAATAACGAGGAGAAAGATGGTTCCGAGGAGATCAACTATCATACCCTCACCTGGTGGTATGTTCTGTCCCCAACAATCAATGGCACCATAAAATGACCCGAAATTTGAATGCTGACTCCTCATTTCACAGGCAAGCTGGTGTAGTATTGATTGCCGAGACGGTATCGTTGGGTATCCTATCGCTGCCCGCCGTTGTGGCGACTCTCGGACTGGCTCCTGGCATGGTTGTCATGGTCTTCATGGGCCTCTTGGCGACGTACTCAGGCCTCGTCATGGGCGAGTTCCGCAAGCAGTACCCCTGGGTCCAGAGTTTCGGCGACGCTGGTGAGGTCATGGGCAGGTCTATCGGCATGGGGAAGTTCTTCCAGGAGCTCTTTGGCTGGGCGCAAACCATTTTCCAGATTTTCGTCATGGGCAGCCATCTCCTGACGTGGACTATCTGCCTCAACACGCTTTCCAACAGCGCTGCGTGCACCATCGTGTGGGGCGTCGTTGGCCTGGCCATCTTCTGGGCGCTGAACACGCCCCGGACCCTGCGGGCGGCTGGCTTCTACTCGTTCGCCTCGTTCGCGTCCATCTTCACGGCCGTCATGGTGACCATGATCGACGTGGGCATCGAGAAACCCATCGGCAGCACGAGCATCGAGGCGGCTCGGGCCATCCCCTTCACCTCGGCCTTCCTGGCCGTTACTAACATCGGCGTCGCCTTCAGCGGGCACTCGTGCTTCTTCAGCGTCATGTCCGAATTCAAGGAGCCAAACGACTGGCCCAAGGCCCTGATGCTTCTCCAGGTCTGCGACACGGTCCTCTACATTGTCGTCTCGGTCGTCATCTACATCTACGTCGGACCCGACGTCCCCTCGCCCGCCCTCTCGGCCGCCGGCTCGGCTGTAGTGCGCAAGGTCATCTGGGGCATCGCCATCCCGACCATTGTTATTGCGGGAGTCATCTACGGCCACGTGGCAGCCAAGTACATCTTTGTGCGCGTCTTTTCGGGGACCAAGCACGTGGTCAAGCGCACGACGGTCGGCTGGCTCGGCTGGCTCGGCATCACGGCAGCCATCTGGATCATCGCATGGATCATTGCCCAGTCGATTCCCGTCTTTAGCAACCTGCTCGGCCTCGTGTGTGCCCTGTTTGCCAGCTGGTTCTCGTACGGCATCCCGGGCTCGCTCTGGTTGTGGATGCACTACGGCCACTGGTTCGAGAGCCCCAAGCGCATCGTCCAGTTCTCGCTCAATGCGCTACTCATGCTGGTTGGGCTAACGCTGTGCGCCCTCGGCCTGTGGTGCTCGGGCGAGGCGATTGCGCATGACTCGGGGACGGAACCGTGGACCTGCAAGAGCAATGCCGCCTAGTTACGTTATTTTAGCTAGATACCCGTGTTTATATTTATGTTGTTTGCCAATTTGAAAGTTTCTGAGACAAATCTCTGCTTATCTGACTGCTCTTTCTCACCTCCGAGGTTGTGTCACTCCGGTAGAACTTTCAATCTGTGATCATCCTCCAACTGCCTTCTGCAAGACTTGCTCATGTCGCATGTCGCATGTCGCAAGTCGCTAGTCGCTAGTCGTTACTGTAGTCGCTTTTACGGGGGTTACACAGCGTAACTGTCTCGACGTGTGTCTGATCATAATATTCGGCAATTTTTAAGACCTACAGGACACTATACTAGTATCAGAATAGTATGTATACGAGCCTACACTACAGCGCCGTACAAGGTTCATGGACAGGGCGTAAAACTACTTCGTATTTCATCCCCGGAATCAATGTATGTACCGCACTGCGGTCAGAAAGGGTAAATTGTGGCAGCACGTGTACATGCACGGCGATGCTCGACTCGCCTAGGTAGGTATTGTCGGGTGTGCGCGAACCACACATCCACATGTAGAATGTTTCCTCACTTTTATTACCACCCAAGAATGGAGCATTAGCGACAACCAGAGCGACCTTCGCGTGGCAGCCAAGAAAGTTCCATCAAAGAGTTGCCCACCCTAAGTTGTTTCATGGATCCTCGTCCTGGGACGGCGTTCGATGCAGCCGAAACCCCTGAACAGGAAGTCAATGCACGCTTTGCTTTTGGCGCAACTTGTTCAGTTCAAGTTTCCTTATTATCATGCAATTGCACAAATGAGTAAAGCAGTCCTCAGTTTGCAGGCTTTCTCGACGCTTTAATCTCAGGTGTAAAACCACATCCTCAACCTGGAAATCTTCAAACTGCCTTAACGACTTCCCGGCGCTCTGTAACACCAGGGTCCCGAATCAATAACCGTCACCTGTAAGTCGAATGTCTTGGGACACGACTTCTCCTTTTAATCACGCGACCTCCCATTCCGCCGCCTTGGCCTGTTCGGTGGCAACTGGCAAGTCACGAACCCTGAGGCCTCAGGGCTTCGCTTGTGCCCCGCACCTCGGCTTAGCTCACCCCGCCATGACATCCCCGCTGCTTGTTTGTACTGCGTGAGAGAGTTGGGCAAGCTCCAACTCGTGTGTACTGTAGTAGTCATGGGAGCATCTGCGGTTCGGGGCTGGCAACGACTGGTCGGGAAGGAGATGCTGCTGGTGTGATACAGGAATCGCAATGGTTTTAACGGATTTTGAGAGGCGCTAACGCTCTGGTTGGTGTTTAGGGGACGCTTTCGCTGGAGCCTGAACCCGCATGTCGTCACCTGCTGTATCAGCTCCAGGCTCGCGACCCCACCGCGACACGTTTGGTCGGAAGGTGCCTTGCAGCAGCAGCAGCAGCAACAGCAGCAGTCAGCAGCAGCCCGAGGCTTCCAAGAGGCGAGCGCTTCCTTCGTCAGCCCACATGCGACATTTCAGACGGCCATCCCAGAAGGACGGGCCTGCCATGGCCGCTCAGCCGTCGTCGTCTTCGTCGCCCTCCGGAGCTGGTCTCCATCTTAACCACAACAACAACAACCACCACCCTTCGAGTCATCTGTTGCAATCACCCGCCGCGATCCCACCCCGCACCTCATCGACAAACTCCACAACGGCCGCAGCGCTCCGGACCCTCCCCGATCCCGACTGGCTCCCAGGACTCGCCGCCGCCGCCGCCTCCGCCGTCCCCGGCCACAAGCGCCAGCGAAGCCGCAAAGCCTCAATCCTCGGCACCACGAACTTCCCGTCTGCAGCAGCCATGACGGCCGCCTCCCAGCCCCCGCCCGACCCCAACCGCTTCGCGACCGAGGATTTCACCAACAGGCGGACATGGTCAGAAGAGAAGGACAAGGTGCTGACGGCGCCATATGACTACCTCAACGACCACCCGGGCAAGGACTTCCGCTCCGCCCTCGTCAAGGCCTTCGACGCCTGGCTCGAGGTCCCTCCGGAGTCGCTCGAGGTCATCAAGCGGGTTATCAGCATGCTGCACACGGCCTCGCTTCTCGTCGACGACGTCGAGGACAACAGCCAGCTGCGCCGGGGCCTTCCCGTCGCCCACTTTATTTTTGGCGTGCCGCAGACCATCAACTCGTCCAACTATATCTACTTCTGCGCTCTGCAGGAGCTACAAAAACTGAAAAACCCAAAGGCCGTCTCCATCTTCGCCGAGGAGCTCCTCAACCTCCATCGCGGCCAGGGGATGGACCTTTTCTGGCGCGACACGCTAACGTGCCCGACCGAGGATGACTACCTCGAGATGGTGGGCAACAAGACGGGGGGGCTGTTCCGACTAGGCGTCAAGCTGATGCAGGCCGAGTCACGCAGCCTGGTCGACTGCATCCCGCTTGTCAACGTCATTGGACTCGTCTATCAGATCGCCGACGACTACCGCAACCTCTTCAGCGCCCAGTACACGGCCAACAAGGGCATGTGCGAGGACCTGACTGAGGGCAAATTCAGCTTCCCTGTCATCCACAGCATCCGCGCCCGGCCCGGCGACATGCAGCTGCTCAACATTCTCCGCCAGAGGACGGAGAATGAGGAGGTCAAGCGCTATGCCGTCCGCTACATGGAGAGCACTGGCAGCTTTGACTACACCCGCAAGGTCCTCGACGTGCTCATCGAGCGCGCCCGGAGGATGACGGATGAGGTCGATGACGGGAGGGGAAAGGCCGAGGGCATTCACAAGATCCTGGATCGCATGGTTATTAAAGACTAATGTTGTTGTGTTGGTGATGGTGACGGTGTTAGTCGGGTCTGGGGTTGATGAACAGTGTTTTTGAAAAAATGGACATAATACCCCTTTCTGTTTGTTTTATTTTGTTCAAGGCAGGCTTACAATGCATTGAAACTAGGTTCTAGTAATGAGTAAACAGAGAAACTGGTTTCGACGAGGCGGTTGAAAAAAAAAAATCTCCGATGTTGTTGACTCGGACATCCAGGTAAAAAGAATTTTGGATGAGACGGGAGGCGGTTAGAGTTTAATGTCCGCCCCCCCTCCCCCCCTTTCGCCCCCGAACTACTCAGATAGATGCTCGATCAGGCTTCGAAGCATGTCATTCGAAAAGAGTTGAAGGCGGCATCACTATCACTGTGCCACAACCCATCTCCAAGCCACATAATGCCCGAGTTCAATGACGAGATATTGAAGTATGTAGCGTTAGTTTAAACAATGCATCGGGTACATAGGGTCCCGTGGGCGTCTCACACAACAGTTTGACAGAGTCATCCACCCACAGTACCAGCCTCCATATCCTGGCAGATAAGCGTCAGCGTAAATCGTTCTTTATTTCTTATCGTAGGACGAAAATAACAGACTAACAAGTCGCTCATGCCCCGCTAAACCAAGACAGAATCTATAACTCCTGCCTCACCCCGACGTAGTGACCTTTTTCCGCTTCACCATTCTGATCCACCGCCTCCTCCTCCACTGCCCACGCCTACCCATCCCTTCGTCTCCTTCCTCCCAGTTGAGGCCCGAGGGAGTCCTCCCGTGTCCGCTCCCACTGTCATTCCTCGTCAACCCCGCCTCTCCCTCGTCACCACCGGAGAGACCGTCACCGCTGCTGCTGCCGCCGCCGCCGCTGTTGCATATGTCGTAGACCCACCTCTCGCCCTCGGTCTCGACCTCGACGCCGGTAATAATGCGCTCCTCGACCCATTCGCGGCTCCAGAGGTCGAGCGCCCACTTCTTCTCGCTCCACTCCCACCCGGGCGGGGGTAGCACATCCTCGAAAAATCGGGCGCCCCGGGGCCGCTCGCCGGCAATGCGCGGCGCCGAGAGCGGGTCGTACGGCGACGGCGAGAAAAGCCAGGGCTCCCACTCGCGTGTCGTTGGTGACTGCCGTTGCAGCTCAAAGATTTCCACCTCGCGCGTCTCGGGCTCGCTGTCGAGGAGGATGTCGTTGGTTATTAGGGTCTGGAAGGGGATGTTGGGTATGGGGATGGGGGATTTCTTCTTTTGGGTTGTAGTTTGTTGTTGTTGCTGCTGCTGCTGTTGCTGCTGCTGGGCGTCTCGGGGAGGGGAAGAAGAAGAAGAAGCAGCCGAATTGGTCGGCTCGAGGTATTCAAGCTTTGTTTGCTGTAGCCATCGCGCCACCGCCGGGTGGCCGGAGAGGATGCCTGCCCAGCCGCCGACAAGAGCTATGAAGCGGAGCGGAAGCAGGTGGGCTGCGATCAACATGAGCAGGAAGCTAGCGAAGAGGAGGACGAAGAGGGCCGACGAGAGCGCCTCGTCCGAAAAATTGGTCTTGGGGACAACCAGGGCTATGATCTTGTCGTGGGCGACGCTGAAGTCCTCCATGACATTCTGCAGGTCACCCAGATTACGGAAGAAGTCGCGCGAGAGCTCCTTAGTTGGCTTGACGGTGCGCGCGGGCGCCAGGGGCGGGCCGCGGGGGTAGTAGCTCATGTTGCGGACCCGGTCCGCGTCCGGCGTCGGGGCGGGATGACGCGCGATGAAGGACGGCACAAAGATACCAAAGAGCGAGATAGCGAGCGGGAGAGCGAACAGGAGGTAGGGGTCCAGGCACACAAAGGTGTAGACGGCTAGGAAGGAGAGGGTATGGGTTGGGCGGCGCCACGACAGAAGGCGGAGCACGCGGGCCTGGAACTTGAAGACCACGCCGATGCGGGCATTGAATCTCCTGAAATTGGTGGTCATGAGCGGAAGCGAGAAGCCCGGCCGCTCGGTAAAGGCGGGAGGGTCGCCGCCCGTCATGTCAGGCACCTGGCTGTGTCCATCATCAGCCGGTATCACTTGAGATACGAGCCTACAGATCATTTAGTATGCAATCCAGTTTAACATGAAATACAAGATACTATTACTTTTCGAGGAGCTTGTCCTGAATGTTGGCGGCACGAAAGATGCCATTGCGCAGACTCCTTCGCTTTTTTTGTGAGTCTGGCTCTGCTGTGTCTGCAGCATCACGCTGTACTTCATCTTCGTGGTCTTCCATTCCCGATGCGGCGTCCTCTTCAATAACGTTCAAAAAACCGGAAGCGAATTCCTCCATGGTAAGGTAGGACGGGAATGAGTGTGTGATAAGATTCAGGCCGCGAACATGTCTCTCGTCACAATTTCGTCGCTCGTCTCGAGGCCGAGCGAACGTCCGTGTAATCACGCGATAGGTATGGAACCAGTGCGGTACTCTTCAGCCAACGTATGGTCGAAGGTCAATTTTAAGACCCGCTGGCTTTCCAAGGACGATGGCACGATGAGGTGAAGTTGTTTCGTCTTAAGTGATGCTCTCGTCGAGCGCAGATAACTACAGTACAGATTACCGCAAGGTCGAACTGACCGCCGTAGCGCCGCCGCGGCGTCACATGCCCGCCACTGCGATAGCTCACGGCGGGGCGGCAGTGACGCCACTCGCTGGGCTCCCTCTGCTGGGGCGCACTCAAGCAAGTACGGTCATAAATCCAATTTCGCGGTTCTTGGTGAATCAACCGATTGTAGCAGGTTTGCAATGATTAAGTCTGCAAAACCATTGAACAGGTCTTTACGGACGTATATACGGACTAGTACAAGACCTACCTGACCTTGCTTAAGCACGGCAGGGAAGCGAAATGAGGGCGGCCATCTGGCAATTGACAGCTGCCGCTGATCCAGCTTTGGCTGAGACAGGTGCCGGGGGGACGATCAGTTACAGAGAGAGAGAGCACTGCAGCCTGCCTTAGTTTTGAAACTAAGCCTCAAAAACAACGAAACGCAACACAACGGACCTGGCAACTGCCGGCTCTGGGAGCCATTGCAATCCGTAATTCTGCTTGAAGTCACCTTGATATAATACGATGACTGAAGCCGGCAATTCCAATTAGAGGGGACAAAAGAGAAACTTCCGTGTGGCCACGACAAAAAAAAAAAAAAAGGAAGGCATGGCATGGGTTGCCTTGTTGCCTAGGCGGATCCCATCCATGATGCCGTCCATCTTAAGAGACCTGTTAAGCAAACAATCTCTTTAATTCTTGGAATGTTTTGCGGGAGTTACCCTCAGACGGTCCTTTAACTGTATTTGTTTTAGGATGCTATATACGTAAAATAATAATAATAATAATAAAAATAGAAATAAAAAAATTGTAAAAAAAGAAGAAGAAGAAAGAGAACGGAAAAGGTCAGTCAAATTCGCACTTTTGGCCTACAGATGTTGTAAAGAAGCAAGGAAGTCCTAAGTGTTGAACTGTCCTGCCCATTGCCAAGGGCGTGGTGCGGCTGCAGAGGCAAGATCGCAAGTTATAGGACTCGCCAGCAAAATGTGGTTAATCTGCATCACCTTGCATCTTCTGAAGCTTATGGAGTTGAGCGCCTCGTCGCTTGGTCATCTTGGATGATGCGTTGGCATGTTTTTTTCTCCAAGAATGCTTTCTGAATGGTTGAGCAGGGAGTGTTGGATCTGTGTTTGCGAAGACAATTGGATTCTGCTGACAGTTTACATGGTGCGCATCTGCAGAGGGAAAACTGAATGGATCTCATTTGGAGGTTTTCCTGCACGTGGCCGCAACACACAAACCAACCTCACGCTCAGTTCTGTAGTCGTCGCCAGCGCAACTCTGCAACGGCCCAACTCCTAGATCAAAGTCAACTCCTCGAGTCTTCATCAAAAGACGGCCGTTTCCCTGAAGCCATTGGGCCAGGCACGCTGGTTCCCCCTTTCCCGACTCCACTTGGCCAATTGTCCCCCCTGAACGCACGTCCCACATCCGGGCCTGGGTTCAGTCAGCTGTTGCCCCGTGAAAATTGTCATGTTGAATCCAATGCGCCTGTCGCGTCGGGTCAGGTACCGCCTGTAGTAGTAGAGAGCGCAGCAACCCGGACCCACCAACCCGCTGCCAAAAACATCCTGCAACCCAGAGAGGCAAGCTGTTTCTGTCCCAATTCACGCCGTGCCGGCGACCCGACAACCGACAAGCAACACGACATCGCCGCTTCGGCCTGCACTGCCGTTGTTCCCTCCGGCAGACTGCCAAACAACCCCGTGCCTGGCCACACTTGACCGTTGCATCGTCTTCTCGGAATGAGGTAGCCCTTCGATTGCTCTCAGCTCCCTGACCGGACTGAGCCCTGGACGTCAATACCTTCTGTTTCGGGGGGGCACCCGAATCTGCGCCCTGGCCCGACACCGACACCGACACCGACACCGACACTGCGAGCCCTCCCCTTTCCCGTCGTATCACCGCCATTCGAAACTCGCACGCATTGAGCCTCGCCGCTCTAACGCCCGTCATCTCGCGCCGCGCGCTTCCCCATGAACAGAGAGCGCCCCGTACCCGCTGGGCCCCGACGGGAAAACCAGTCCCCTCCAAGGTACGCTCTTGTCCCAATTGCCTGGTTCTCGTCTTGCTCAATCGCCATCAAACTCGCCTGACACCGACACCATTTGACATCCCTGTGCGACGAATTTGGCTGACGTTGTTCTTGTTTTGTTGTTTTATCCAGGAGGTCGCGCAACGCCAGTCCCACCAAGATCGGCTCCATCGCCCGGCCCACTACCGACGCCCCAATGCTCAGTGCTTCCTCCTCCAACAACCACTCTCTCTTTTCCTTCGGCGGCAGAAATGGCCTATCCGACGACGTGAACGATTCCGCCGCCTCGTTCGAGTTTCTTCCCTCTGTCAGCTTCGACGACCTGCAGAGCAGCCTCGAGTCCGCGTCGACCGACTTCAAGTTGACCCAGTTCCCGTCCCCAACCGGCCAAGGAACCATTCTGGGGAGCAGCTCTGCCGCGGCAAACAACATGGTGGAACGCCCCGATATGACGCGCAAGGCCACGAGTAACCATGCTCCTGTGCAACAACCCCCGGTCACGCGTTCGCGAACCGGTTCGATCCTGCGGAAACCGAGCACGTCTAGTCGGCAACCGAGCACGACCGCAGCCGCTCCCAGCAACCCCGGGGTACAGGATGCCCCCTCGGCCCCGGCTGCCATGCGATCACGCCGCCAGTCTCACTATCCCCCCGTTTCCAACGCCAGTGTCGCGAGACCCCCGAGGAAGTCGACTGGGGATGTCGGGTTAGGGCTGGAGTTTGAACCTCGCAAGCGAAGACCTAGCGTGGCCTCGCTGTCGGATAGGAATGGTCTCGAGCCTCCCACAAGAGCATCTGTCGACGGTGGATCACGTCCCACGGGGGATTTTCTGCGCGCTCACGCCAGTTCGCGAAGCTCCAAAGCAAGATCGGTCCAGCCACCACCGCGATCCAGCCAGGCCATGTTGACCCCGGATCCGAGCGCGTTATCGCTAGACCAACCTCGCATGTCGCTGGCGTTGCCTCGGTCGCCGAGGGCCGCCGCCAAGGGCACGAATCTGGCTGCTTCGAAACGCGTCTCGATCATGCCTGGGGCGCCGCAGCTCCCCCATGTCACAGGCCTCGGCGCTAGAACCATCAGCCCTACTGACACAAGACGACTGAAACGGCTTTCCATGCATCACAGCCAAGGCCAAACCCCGGCTCCGGTTTTGCCGAACCCGCCGCCGTTGACAGCCGATATCCGCTCCAACTCTCGCTCTCCTTCTATGCTTCCCCGAAAGATTACGACACCTAGCTCCTCCCGGACGACGCCGGATTTAAATAGAAAGTCATATAGTTCCGGTCTCTCGGTCAACTCCAATGGCAGCTTCAATACCACCGCGGTACGAACATCGACTGCCTCAATCCAACAACGCAACTCGCAGCTGGTTAGTTCTCGGCTGCCCGCTCCGAAGGCGCTCGCCTCCCATGTATCGTCGAGCCATGACGACGAAGAATACGTTCCGCCTGTCCCGGCGATACCCAAGGCCTACGAATCACCAAAGGAGCCGCTTGCAGAAGCCCCTCTTTTGGACAAGAGGAAATCGAACCTCGCGTTTGACGCCAGCAGCATTCATAGCAATTCCACCGCGAGTATGTCTGGGGCACTGAATGACGGGCCTTCCGCCAAGTTGCAACGCAGACCCAGCAACCGCAAGTCGGTTCACACTTCCAAACTGGATATGGAACCCAAGCCGGTGGCAGCGCAATCCAAGAAGTCGCTGCAACCTTTAAGGCTACCTCCAATCACCCTTGGCCCGTTGAGCACCCCAACCACAGCCAAGATAGCCGCGCTCCAGGAACAAGGCTCATCCGAGAGGAACCTGTCACCACCACCTGCGAGGCAGCTCGCCAAAACACCTACAACGCCGATGACGGCCTCGAAAGGCTCCTTTTTCTCCAGGACGCGGCTTGAGGAACGGGCCGATATCCAGCATCTCAGAAGTAGCAGCTCAGTGCATCGCTTGAGGCGGGGAACGCCGCCTCCTCCGCCCGAACCAGCAAGCTCATCCGACTCGTTCACCGCCGTCAAGAACGGGGACCAAAGATCCGGGCCATCGCCCTTCTTAAGCTCCTCGGTGCCGAAAGGTGACCACATGGAGGTAGCGTTTCTGAAGAGGTCCAAGACGGGCGGCGATTTCACCGCTCCTCTTGACGCAGCTGCGGATGTCCCAACCCCCACCCATCAGAGCAAGCCTTCCGGGCCCCGCGCGCAGAAGAACGCAACGACGAGGCAGGCGAAATCGCCACCGCCACTCTCGAGTCCTGAAGAACCCCCAACTCCTTCGTCGATGAGCTCGCTCAGAAGGAAACTGAGCCTATCATGGAAGCGTCCCGCTAGAAACGGCGCCAACAATCAACCTCAGGGCGACAAGGCCGAATCGAAGCCGGTCAAGCACGATTCGATGCCCCCACCCCGGCTCCCGGCATCAGCAACGGCGAGCAACATCCCTAACGCCAAACCGGCTAGCCCTGCTCCATCAACTAAATCCAACGGAACGGGGACGTATTTGGAATCGAGAAGGCGGAAGAGCTCAGCCTCGAGCCTGAACGCCATTGTTGCCCAGGAACAGCGTGGACGCGGCGACGCAGCGGCCAAGAAAGAATCTACGCTCGGCACTGTTTCCGAACGCAACGCGGCTTCGCACAACTCGTCCGTCGTGCAAAAGATATTGAAACCTAGACACTCAACCGCTGCTCTACGACACCACGACGTCTGGACGGCGGAGCTTGACAGTTACGATCTGATTGCGGAGGAGGAGATGAAGAAGCTTGGGTTACGCCGGAAGGACACAGAGTTGGCCGCCCGGACCCTGGATGCGCTTCGGAAGCGTGCAACCCCCAAGGAGCGCGTCAGCCCCCAGGAAGCGATCCGGATTGCCGTCCTCAACATTTACGAGCGTGGCGAAATTGTGGACTATAAGGACGTTTACTTTTGCGGCACGCAGAACGCTGCCAAGGTTGTTGGCGACCCGCAGTCTAACAGTCCCAACTTCGGCTATGACGACGAGCGCGGAGACTACACGATTGTGCCCGGCGATCACCTTGCATACCGATACGAGATCATTGATGTGCTCGGCAAAGGAAGCTTCGGACAGGTAGTTCGGTGCATTGACCATAAGACGGGTGTCCTCGTCGCGGTCAAAATCATTCGCAACAAGAAACGGTTCCATCAGCAGGCTCTGGTTGAAGTGAACATCCTGCAGAAGCTCCGCGAATGGGTGAGTTTTTACTCGAGTGAAAGCCAACTGGCTCTGTCGAACAGGATCCTGACGGTGCATAGGACCCTCACAATAAGCACAGCATGGTCAACTTTACCCACAGCTTCTACTTCCGCGGCCATCTTTGCATTTCAACTGAGCTCCTGGACATGAACCTCTACGAATTTATCAAGTCTAACGCCTTCCGGGGCTTTTCGCTCAAGATGATCCGCAGGTTTACGAAGCAAATGCTGAGCTCGCTCAATCTTCTTAAACAGCACAAGGTTATTCATTGCGACCTGAAACCAGAAAATATCCTTTTACGGCATCCGCTACACACTGAGATCAAGGTCATTGATTTCGGTTCCAGCTGCTTCGAAAACGAGAAAGTATACACGTACATCCAGTCCAGGTTTTACCGCTCGCCCGAGGTTATTCTGGGAATGACTTATGGTATGCCAATCGACATGTGGTCCCTGGGCTGCATCTTGGCCGAGCTTTACACCGGCGTGCCCATCTTCCCAGGCGAGAACGAGCAGGAGCAGCTGGCCTGCATCATGGAGGTTTTTGGCCCACCAGAAAAGCATCTCATCGAAAAGTCCACCCGCAAAAAGCTCTTCTTTGACAGCATGGGCAAGCCGCGCCTGACCGTCTCATCCAAGGGCCGTCGTCGTCGCCCATCTTCCAAGACTCTCCAGCAAGTCCTCAAGTGTGATGATGAAGCCTTTCTCGACTTCATTGCACGCTGCCTCCGCTGGGACCCGGACCGCCGCATGAAACCAGAGGAAGCCATCCGTCACGAATTCATCACGGGCCAGAAGACGTCGGTCCCTGTCCCCCGCTCCGCCGTCCGCGATTCTTCCCCAAGCAAACGCGTCAACAGCCTGAGTGTCCCCCGCCCGCTTCCCGAGCCCCCCGCTGCCGCCAAGACAACCAGCTCGGGCGTACTCCGGTCCCGCGACAACGCGGCCCCACCAGCAGCAGCCGTCGGCGCATACGGCTCGCACCACGGACCCCTGAAACCCAATGCCGTCCCACACTCGGGAAGTGGTGGAGGAGCGACTACCCGCAGAGTATCGGGCATGAACGCCTCATCGGGCGGCGTCAAGCGTGGTAGTGGCGGCAGTGGCGGTGGTGGTGGTGGTACAAATCCCGCGAGTTATAACGGCGTGGCCCCGTCGTTGAGCAATAGCAGCTTGCCGAGGGCGTCGATCAGGAGCGTGAGCGGCGGGCTCGCTGGTCTTGGTAGTGGTACTGGAGGTGCTGGAGGGCTCGGGCCGAAGCAGGATTTGGCTGCTGCGGGAGCCACGGCTGCAATGAGTCGGCATGGTTAGGCAGTAGGCAGTCTGGGTTGTCGGTTGAGTTGAGTTGGCAGTGTGTATATGTGTGTGTGTGTGTGTGTTTGTGTGTGTCCGCGCGCACGTGAGACGGTTTGGTTGGTTAGGTGTTGTGGTGTTATGAAGGAGCGTCGGTTGGCGGGTCGGCTGCTGTTAGGGGTTAATGACAGGATGATAAACCGTGTAGAATTGTGCGTGCGCATGGGAGCACTGGCGTCGTCTGTTGTTGTTGTTGTTGTTGTTGTTGTTGTTGTTGTTGTTGTTGTTGTTGTTGCTGTTTGCATAAACCTTCGACTCTAAACTCTCCTACCGGTTTTCATGGATGACACAGACCGCCCACGGATGGATGGATATACGGGCGGCGATGGGTGGATGGATGAATGGATGGATGATACCACAATTTTTGTTTAATCACCCTTACTTGACATCTTGGCATGGCAGCCGTGTGTTACACTTCATGGTTCTTTTACTTTTCCTTGTCCGGCCGTCCCAGTCCTTACCCTCTGCTCGAGAGGCCGTGTTGAGTAAGGGATTGGGGCTGCTGCCGTCTAGTAGTCCAGGGGCTGCTAGAGATAGCTTATAATTCGACGAGATGATGAATTATTTCTCACTTCGCTGCGCTACATCATAATGTACCTTTGAGCTCCGGATGCCGCTACGTTTTCGTCTGTTCTGATTTCGTTTCACGTATCACCTATGGTAGACCTCCTTCAACACACCTAGCAAGGTCATGATACTTGAGCGAGGTTTGTCTCATGATTAAATACGAAGCTCTACATGGCCCCTTGAGCAAAGTTTTTCCAACAGCTAAGAGGGTCCCAAGTAAGCGATTGCCATTGTCGCTTGATGCCTTGTGTTTTGGGATAGGGAAGGGAGGAATCAAGACCGGTGAACCCGGGCGCGGAACTTGGAACAGCAAGGGTAACACCTAGCAGCCTGGAGAACAGAAATGGGTAACTTTCAACGTGGGATGTCACGTTCGACTGAAGGGGCCTGGCCTCCATGTAGTCTCCGACTGCTCAGTTTGAGTGTCATGAGATCGTCCAAACTTGGAGAGATCTCGTGGAGAAGGGGATCCTCGGGGCTGAGCCCTTCCACCTCGCCGCTCGCGCCGGTCCGCCTGGGCGTCTTATTTCTTTCGTCGGAAACTCGACAGGGTGTACGGGTATGTATTGGATAATGTAACAGCCTGGCGCGGTACAACGTAGGAATGGACTGTAGGGTCTTCAAAGTACGATCCGCGATACATGTCCTTCGCCACCTTCAAGTGCCGCGTTGTTTATTTGACCGAAAGAAACCTGCTGAGTTGGTGAAACCCCTGAGTCCCAAACAGTGCCCAGCTAAACGCTGTGACGCTCATGGCTTGAAGTGGTGGGCGGCCGTGAAACGGCAGTCATCTGAGCACCACACAGTGTCTTATTGATAGCCCAGGCAGTCGGATTCAAACCCAACACCATGGGGTCTTGGATCGGGTAGAGGCGCACATGTCCACGGTGACATTACGGGGAACCCGATGAAAAGCACTGCCGCGACTGTGCCGCCGGTCGAGATCAAAATAAAGCGTCTCCGCCCCGGACAAACTTTCATCGAGCCAATCTTCCCGGCGTCTGGAGGGATCTCTCCAAAACGAGCTCTGCTCTACAAATCTTATTCTTCTTGAGCGGCAAAGCAAGCAAAGTCGACGATCTTCAATGTGAAACAGGGCTATTCAAGTTCGTGAGTTTCGAAATCGCGGGGAAGGGGGGGGCGGAATTGGGGGCTACTCAGCCCTATCTTCGCCGATTCTTTCTGGAGTACTGTTCGTACGCCGTTACGCAGCGGCCTGTGCCACAAGTATGAGGAGACGGGAAAGCTGAGAAGACCCTCTACACCTGCTGGGAACAACCGGAGAGTTGCGCTCAACGACATTGAATTGCACGTACAGTACCCAGTGCCTTGATTGTGAAACCTAAGACGGAGCGGTCGAGGTCCCGAAGAATTCGAGGAGCGGCTCGCAGTGCTGGTCGACTGGAATGCTCGGGGTGCACAACGATGTTGAAAGTCTCGGATAGAACAACTCGGGGTGACAATTGCACACCGAACAGCGACAGCCCAAAAAAGAAAGCTGTTCGGTGTCGACGGTCAACCAGCCAATCCAACATGGTCGCCTGCATTTGACCCTACCGACTGCCGCTGGTGCACTCGGTTGAAGCCAATGGTACGCGACATTACGTTGCTAGTTAAGCACTCAAATTTGTCATAGATCTGCTGACCGATGTAGAGGGGGGTGAAACGAGTCGGAGAGAAAGCAGGCGTACTGCCCAATAATGACATGTTGTGGAAAGAAATGGACGGGAATTGAAGACAATGGAAGGCATGAATAAGGCGGACTGCTTGTTTTCGGCAGCAGCTTCATCGGTTTGCGCAGTCACCAAAGTTGGCAGACGAGGCTGTTGCCTAAGGTGCTTGCCTAATTTGACGGGTACAGCTCCAGCAAGAGTTGCGGTTCTTGTCATGTGGCCATGAATTGCACGGGAGCGAAACCCCATACTCAATTTTCCCCCCACTTGGTTTCTTGACATTGTCTTGTTTTTCCCCGCCCCGTCTCCCGCCGGTCCGCCGTGTTCGAGATCCCGATTCTGAACTCCGTTCGATTCGCTGGAGTGCCGACCTGATGGACAGCGCAGATGGAGACGCCGGCGGTGACGAGTTTACATATTACAGTCATCCACCATGAGGCTGTGCTGGGAATCTCGTGCAGTAGCTCATTGTCAGGTGAATGGTGGTTGGTCCAACACCAGGACCGAAAACTACAACTTACTGAAAGCAGTGTTTGTATGGCAGGCAGGTGGACCCGGCACCAAGGAGCTCGAGCGATGACATTGGTTGGCTTCCGAGAGGTCTGCACATTGCCCGTCCGCACTCCTTGGGCCGATCCACCCGGCGCGCCGGCAGAGACAACCGATAAGCTCCATCCGTAGGTTGAAGGGAAAAGGATGAATAAGCTTCTCGCAATATCCGCCATTGCATTCGTGCCGTGGGGATCACTGCAAACAAGTCCACTGAGGCAGACTGTAAGGCTCAACGGCTTTACAGTTTCGGGGCAATCGTGCATACGGGACTGTCGCTCCGTCTCGGAGACCCCGGATGGACGACGGAAGATGGCCGATCCTGCCCGAGTCCCAGGAGCGTGACGGTCGGTCTCTGAAGGTGGGCAGTTTTGGGAGGTCGTCGCTGCGGCTGGTTCGTTTCGATAGTTTCACCAGCAATGGGAAACGATATGTTTGCGACCCTAGCACCCGAGACATTGAAAAAAAAAAAAAAAAAAGTGAGAGCCGACTCCGCTCAATCCCGGGAACGGTTTGAATGCCGTCGTTCCCTTCGTTTGACCGTGCTTAGGCTGTGTGAGCGCAACGTAATACGACATGTACATGCACATACAATACAATACCATACCAACGCGACGATCCCCAGATCGGTATCGGTAATGGTCTGTACGTAAGGCGGTCCCAGCCAGACGGTCCAGGGCAGCCACTGGTGATCGGTGGTTAAAACTTCCTGCAGCACTGGCCATCATTGGACGAGGTACGGTTTGCTCGCAACACATCAAACGACTCAACACAGCGGATCAAGGTTATTGCATTAGTCTGAGACTCTTGGCATGGGATACTGACAGACTCTCTCTGCAGGGCGACACTGTGGAAATGAACCCAGTTCCGAATTGTCCAAGCCGCCTGCCAGAGAGCGGACAGGTTACTGTAGTCAGCAGAGGCCGCCATCTCTTTCACGAAAAGCGCCCAATCAAAACCCCCTTTTGTCCTTTTTACCTCTTGGCGACCGTTTCTGTTGTTCCTGAACCTGGCCTGATCGTAGGCCATCGATCTCAATCAGCAACCGGGCATACTGGCGGCCCCTCAGAGATGACCCGCTCACGACGTTCGGCGCCCGTCCGGGATGAATCCCATGCTCTTCGACATGGTTCTGTAAGTCAATCTGGCATGAGTGGGTTAGCGTCTTGTCAGCCACATCCCGTAAGACGTTGGGCTTATCCACTTCCCGCACCAGTCGGTGAGAAGGGCCCGCGCCACGTTGTGGGCTGTTGAAATGTTTCCGCGGACAGGGCTCTGGACAGAGGGATAGCGCAACGGTCAGAAATCAGCGAACCTCAAGTCAGTCTAACCTGTCAATGGTGTAAGAACACTCCCCGGAATGTAGTGAAAACCGTTTGGTCTTTGGAGCTACCTTACACTACGCTTGACCGGAGAATATCAAAGAGCTTAGCGCTTGTTTGTTCGGCGCTCCGCTGCACGGAGATTTTCGTGGGGCCGGGTTGCCAAGGACTCTGGCCGAAAGATCCACTTTCCTCCACATTGAGGCTATGAACTGGAACCTCACTGTGGCTGCGTGGCTGCATACTCTTTCCTGCCTTCGTTCTCAAGCGACTCGTCTCTTTCCGAACACGAACGATAATGGGAAACACACACACCAAGCCGAACCGATAACACGCGGGGCAGCGTGGGGCTGTCGCATTTCCGAACTCATCAGAGCATTTGGGAAGTGGGGCTTTTCCGGCAAGCCTCGAATCCCAATTTCTTGTTGCAAGACTATCAAGTTCAACCGCAAACTTTTGTAAGGGAAGACATCCAATGCTGTGCACATAGGTACTTCGTCGGCATATGCGTCACTCTTGCGCCCTGTAACACCTAGGTGCCTGCGGGATGGGCTGACCCAAGGCCCCCAAGGGTCGCTTTCGCAGAGCTCCAAGGTTTTGGTACAGCAACTGGGGTCTGCTCCGCAACTGCATAAGCGCTTCGCTGGTGCTGCAGCCGCGAACTGCGCTAAGACTACAGTCTGGCTGTTTTTGGACAAACGTACCGACTATACTGCTTGGTCTGAGTGGGAGGTTAGAGAACGCGTATGTAGAACCCTTTGACGTCAGCGTCACCCCCCTGGTCATTCGCCAGGCCCGGCAGCATTCAAACGGTGAGATGACATGCCTGGGGCACATGATTCGGCGGTGTCGCGGCCAAGTCTGGCTGCAATTCAGTCTGATGGCAGGTTAGTCACGCCGCGGCGGGCAGCCCCGGGTTATCCTCCAGTCAGGTTGTTGCGCGCCGTTTGGGCGGTTTCTGGGCGTCCACCTGAGGCGCTGCGGCGTCGAGTACGATACCTAAATGTATGACTGGATCCTTAGGCGACTCTTTGGGACACATCTCCAGTCCGAAGACAATATGCGCAAGCCGCCCTGTCCGGGCAACACCCTCGCCATAAGGCCATCCGGTAAACCCCCTATTTTGGCGGCGCATGCCTAGTGTACACACTTCATTATGTGCCTGTATGCAACGTATGGATGTATGTAATATACAGGGCCCCAAGGTATAGTACATTCTTACACCGCGCGGCTGTGGAGCGCACAGTTTTTGGAACCATTCAGATTTCTCTGTTTTTTTTTCCCCTCCCCCAATCGCAGCGTCGTGCGCATCTGCGAAGAATAGCTGCACCTAAATCGGAATCGGCTAGCTCCAACATGGGGCTAGCTCTCGGTTCCTGCTTCCCAGCCGGGCGGCCCACACACCCTCCCACTGCGCCTTTGCATACCTGGTGCCGTCAGAAGCTCAATGTTTGGTATCATACCGTGTATGTACGTGTACGGTACAGCACCGCCGGTTCAAGGCTCCCTCTTCTCCAAGTTTGTCACTCCCCTGCGCCTTCTTTCTGGGACTGCAACCTTCGCATCAGCCTGCATGTTGCAGATGATGCCCCAGTCATCAGTCATTCGGTTTGCTTGGGGCCGTTAGTCCATCTGCAGTGAGCGGACCCCTGGTGTCACTGCTGCCTTCACGCCGTAAGGCCCATCGGCCAGTCCCGTTCCAATGTGACGGCGAGAACAACGAGGCGGGTTCCCTGGGGCCTATAAGGCTGCCATGGTGTCTCTTCCGTCCGTTGACTGATGAGTCGACATCGCAGCCTTCTTCTTGGACAGGTGTAGTGCCTGATTACTCATTTTTTCCTCTTTCGTTCTGCTTGCTTGCCGTTCGCTTCAAGACCGTTTCCACAGTCCAGCTCTGCCCAATTCTCGGTAGTTCCTTCCCGGTGCTGCCTGAGCCATATTGTTCAACTATTTTATTTATTCCTTCGTTCTCTTTCCCATCCTTCCAGGAAATCAGTTAAGAAGCCTCTCACATCAGAAGTGGAAGCCCAAGAGACCTATCGTCACTCAATCACCTAGCTATAAGTCCGCATACCTGGCTTGAAACTACAACACTTGAACAATCCACCGTCACCACCTTCCGCACGCCAACCGTCAACGTCAACCGTCAACTGTCAACCGTCAACCGTCAACCAACAAACGCTGCCTCTCGCTCGACACCCAACAGCCAACAGCTCAGACAAGGCAGACGCGAGATCCCCCCTGAAGGGAGACGTTCAAGATGTGCTACCAACTGGTCGAGCTTTACTCGGCATGCCGATGCCTCTACTACCAACACGCTGTTGATCGGTGTGCGGCATACGGCCGACCAGGCCATGGCATTCAGATGCGGACGATACTGGTTGGATATGCCTGCAGCGAGCACACATCACACGCCGCCGGATACGACTACTCGTACTCCACCCACTATTCGGACTCGGGGTACTACTCAGGCCGCTCATCCAAGAGCTCCCGCGGCCACTACCGGTGAAGGGTACTGTCTTCGATGATGGGCTGCTGCTCCCGACATTCACTGTCATCGGAACATTTCGGGTTGAGGGACTGGGCCTCCTACCTCTACTCTTTCCGAGTGAAATCTCCCGTGCTGGTCCGGACCCCCTCCCGACTTTCATTCCTCTTCGTGGGTCACGACCGCTTGATATCGACTTGAGCACCTTCGCTGCTATGTCTTCTCACCCACTGGGTATATGGTGCTTGACGGAAGCCACCCTCTCCTTCTCCATGGATACCGGTGCCGGATCTTAGACAAGCAGTCATGTTATCGAAGAACGGGAACCTGGATGAATGCGGATTCACGAAAATACGATATCAAACGCCTGGGTACGATAAAGCACGACGATGTTTTCCATGACCGAGAGATGAGCTTGGACACGACAGATGATTTACGGACTACGCCTTCCGCTCGCTTATTCACGAGAAATTCGCCTTGTTCAATTCGGGCTCTCAGCCTCAAGGAAGCAATTAGCATCGACATCGGAATGCATACGGCAAATGGCACCGCGCACACTGTACAACACCACCTCCCGCGTGCAACACCCAATCCCCCCAGTTGTTTTCTTTTATTTGTTTTTCCTTTTGTTTCTGGGTTTCTCTGTACTTTTCAACTTTCTTTTTATCCTGTTCATTACAGCACGGTACGAGCGAGACATGCATATGGGTTATGATACCAGGCGTTTGCAAACAGGGGGGATTCCAGGCAACTGGAGGGTCGGGGGTTTGGCTTATTTTCTTTTTTTTTTTTCGTATCTAGATCTGGGGTATCTGTGGAGGGGTTTCTTTCTCGGTCGTTTATTTGTTTTTATGTCTGTATGTTGGAAGTGGGACGCTGGTTGAATCACCGCTCACTATATGTAATTCCTGCTCTGGCAGCAGCGATAAACACGACCACACCTTGACGGTTGGATGGAGGAAGGGGTTTATCGTGAGGAGCAGCAGATGGCCTGCTCCGGGGAAAATGCTCTTCTGCTCCGGGCCTTCTCTGGCTTCATTTGTCAGCTGCTTTGGCGCTCTCAGGTTGGATTCCAGGGGCTACAATCTCTACAAGGGAGCTGTTGAGGCTCGGCAAGGCAGCAGGGCGTTGTTTGTTTGACAGGGCAGAGCAAATAGAATCGGATATCCAGAAGTCATTTTGGCCCCTAACTGAAGCGCACATTTGATCACGAGGTAGCCATTTTACGAACCCAATCCTATGTTTCATGCTTACTCGGTAGTTGGTGGTGATTGTTTCTGGAACCCCAACGAACGAAGCGAGGTGAATTGAAGCCAGTGCGTTACAAATCGGCACGGAGTACTGTACCTCCATTGGTCGCACCCTCTCCAACTGCGCTGCAGTGAGCAGAAGCTGCAGAGGCCAATTGGGGTCCGGGGTAACACCCGAAACGTCCAAAATAGGCGTCACCTTTACCTAGAAACAGGTGGCAAATACAGAAGAGCACAGACACGGAGAGCATTTTCGGGCACAGCCTGAGGAAGGAAGCGGAAGAAACGGCAGCCAGACCCGGGTCAGGCGGCCTAGTGTAGGGGAGGTGGGTCCTTCTTTTTTTTTTCCAAGTTTCCAGGTTTCTCGGGAGGTCAAAGCCTTGATCCAGCCCCCCTCCCTCAGCCCGTCAGCCCTCATCACCTTAACCAGTATTACTACGCGGTGTGTGTAACAATGGAAACTGCCAGCCTGCCGCCCTGTTCAGCCATCGGGTTCCAGCGATCGGAGGTCGGTTCCCGGTGCCTGGCACGCGATAAAAATAGAGAAGGGGCGATTTTTCGTGGGGGTGATGGTATTTTTGACACCGCACCGAGTGTACACCAGTGCGATACGGACAACCAATACCTTACCTTGGGAACCATTGCAACAGATGGTGTCGGGTGCTGGTTGTTTCCTCTGAATTAGCCGGATCACTAACGCCCTGCCAACTACGGGCAACTTTCGTACTGTAATTCAACTGCCCTAGGGTAATACACGACATACAACCGATCAACCTTGCTTTTTCCAATCCAAAGCCCATTCCGGGCACGCTCGAAACCTTGGACCCGAACTCCGAATTGTGGGAAGCCAAGCGAACGACAGCCGTCTGACAAGGGCGACGGGCGCTGCCGAAAGCGCCGCCGCCGTGCGTTCACGCCGCGTTTTCTCGGTCACGGCCTTGTTTTCCAGACGAAGACCGAAGACAAAGACGTCCATTTAGATTCAAAGATTGGGTTTCTGTTGCAGCGACCACGACGTGACCCGTTTTGCTCAGTTCTCCTCTTACAAACTAAGTCTAAGAAACGGAACCCAGGCGCGGATCAGGTCCCCTCGGCGGTTTACGGATACATGGCTCGGATTTTGGGAGGGGGATCTACCATCTGACTGCATACTCCATGCGCACGTTTTCTGATGCGGTACGACAATCGCCCCGTGTGCCCGAGGCGCGCCATCACGCCAAGATAATTGCTAATCGGCCGGTTCGCCCGCCTTGGGCGATGGCAGAAAGCATGTACCTTGTTAATGGCTTCGGAACCCCCGGATGGGGGGAGGGGGAGAGCAGTGGTCCACGTAAGCTTTTGGCTGAACGGCGAACCTTTGTTGGTTTATTGTGTTGGGAAGGGGGTAAGTCCCAATATCGACACCTTTCCGTACTTGCGTCTCCCTGACGATGCTGGTTTTCTCGGGTTGGTAATGGATGGTAGCTGTGGTCGTTCTATTCTAGAACTGACATTGCAGCCGTGTCAGGCTGCAAGGGCGTGGTGGGTGGTCCCGTCGGGGCTGCACATCGTGTACGGCTAGTGTACTTGTATGCATGCGATGAGACTTCTTGTCCGCTAGCGTGCATGTACGCCCGCCCCATCACGGCTCTTGAAACATGAGACGCTCGGTGGTGTGGCCCGCTGAAGTACGACGTGGTGTATGGAGGGAGGGGCAACGGGGGGATTGGCTGCTCGAGTACCGGAATGCATGCTCTTTGCGGCCCGCTTCCCTTTGTGCATGCGCCATGAGGAGAATGCCTTAGGACTGTCTTGGCTTCGCTGATGGTTGCGATATGAGATGATGATTTGAAATGGAGGAGAAGGTGTTGATGCTTGGAGTTATATGACAAACCAGGCGGCGTCGGCGTTAACGTGTCTGTTTGGTCTTGAGGTGTATCTCAGCAACGCGGGGCTTATAATACCAGCATCTCGTTTGACTGCCATTCGCTCTTTTGTCAGATCTTATAGAACTGATAGACAGCCAAAAAAAAGGAATTACTAGCATTGCCATAGTTAGCGAGTTAATGTAAGACAATAATAGACCAGGATAGGGAAGCGAACCTAAATGATGTTAGGGCAATTTTTATTAGTCAGTTAACTATATACCAACTTTGAAGAGAACTATTACCGCTCATGATTAAGTCGTGTGCTATCCGTATCCGGATATTTCAATATGTACGGATCCGTACAGGAATATCGAAATGGTGCTGTGATACTTGTAATTCACTTTCGCGAGCTCCAGAACCTTAGAGCTCCTAGCCCCTTGTGCCCCTGACTTTCGATTTACAACCCTCAACACCAACCAGACAAGCAAAAGCAAGCTCTCTACGTATCTAACCTGCCAAAATCCCAATCCAAGCGTGCTCGAATTCTTTGTGGTGTCCTGTGAATAGCCGATATTTAGCCGTTATCGCTTATCGATTAACGCACTAGAGCTTACATACAGATACAGCACGCGCTGATACGTATACATCCAAAGCGCGTTAAGTGTGAATGAACAACGGAAGCTCCTTGTACGCCCAACCGACATTCGTTGGTCCCGACCAAAACATTTGTTGTGATCTCTTGAGCGGGCTGATTTGCCAATACTTTCCCACCACTGTCTCTCTTCTTCTTCTGCCCTCCTCGCCTCGAAATTCTTTCTTTTAACTTTGACATTGGCACTTATTATAGGGTGTTTAAGTCTATCGAGGCGTAACAGGGCGACGTGGAGCAAGCTGGATTCATTGAACCATCATCGTGTGCAATCCCCATCAGGCTGTACCACCCTCAAAAACGCCATGGCCGCTTCTGGGCATTTTGTCCCTAGCGGCCAGGCCGATCTCGCCAACGGTGCCAGTGAGGAAAATGACGCCAAAATCACGGCTGCTATTGCCCAAGGTAAAGAGCTTACCCAGAAAGGCGACTTCTCCAAAGCGCTCCGCATTACTCTCGATGTGAGTCCCTATCCGAAAAGCTATGCTCGATCTACCTACCCAGTGATTTACTGACCAAGATCACGCTCAAAGGCCGTCAACATGTGCCCATGCGACCCCGCCGGTAATGGGAAGCAGCGGCACAGAAAGGATAAGTCGTGCAACATCTTGCAGTGCATGGCTGCCCTGAAGTCTAACGACCCGGATGCGCTCTACCGGATTGCTCAGGGCCCCTGTGCCTGCGGCTACTCCTGGCAGTCATGTACCCTTCCGCAGCATGCCGTGGCGCTCGACGCCCTGGCAGATTGCCTCTTCAGGGCAAACCAGTACACAGCTGCTCTGTCTACTGCCTTGGCAACCATCCGTCTGGATCCTGCATCGGCCGTGGTGAGTCTCGCCAGGACATGCGCATTTAAGAATCTGGGACTAACCCAAACCGACAGGGCTACTGCCGTGGAGTTAAGATCCTCCGGCACCTGCTCAAGAACACGTCTGCGCAGTCTAGCACTGCCGAGGCCCGTCTCACCGCCCTCATTTTCGGCGAAGGTGACAAAGAGCCCTCTCCTCTTGATCTCCGCCGTCTTCTTGACCGCTTTGTCCATGTCGCACTGGACATCACTGGCCGCCATCGCTGCAAGCCCAAGGACAGTTACAATGTGAGCAATTCTGCCACAATACACCTTGTTCACACTATTGGCGCATGCTTACAGCGAATCTCCTGCAGGTCGTCTTGCAACGCATGGCATTTCACATGAAGTGTGAGATAGCTTGCAGGGATCCAATCAAGGAGTTTCCGTACGAAGTGCTCACCATGATCTTCTCGCTGCTCAACACCAGCTCTATCATGTAAGCACCAAGACATCCATCACGACTTTTCGTTTCTGTCTAACCATGTCAGTCAATGCCTTGGCGTCAACAAGCAGTGGAACCAGTTCATCATCCAAAATACCAAGCTCTGGGACGATCTGAGACTCAACCGACCAGGCAACCCTGGCCGCTACTTCCCCGCCTTCCTCCAGAAGCACCAGGGTGAAATCAAGAGCCTCGTCATCCGTGATACCTCGAATTTTCAGGCCAACGCAGTTAAAATCAGGCAAATTCTGCAGGGCCTCCCTAAGCTTGAGCGGCTACACCTCGATTCTGGGAAGCCTTGTCCACACACACATGAAGTCGATCTGCAACTTCCCAGACTCCCAACCACTAGTTGGGCGCGCCTTACTCAACTCTCCTTAGTCTCGTTCCGATTCGAAAAGCCCGTCATGCAACTCCTTTCATTCAGCAAGGACACTCTCACCGTGCTGGACCTGGTCAACACAGGCCCTTTCAGTTCGATGGAATCGTCGCCGGGCGTGACCAACGCTTTGGACTCGATCCGCCTTCCCAAGCTGAAGAAGCTGCGTATCATCCAAGAGTACCCAATGAAATCTCTCAAGCAATCGACTCGGGAGAAGATCGAGATGGTATGTTCTTCTTCTTCCTTTTCTCACAACCCGTTCCGCCCAAGATTAACCGTGACAGGAACCGATTGTGATCGCTACACCGAACCTTGAGCAGCTTTACTTGGACGGTTTTATCGCCTACTGGAGGCGAGGCGAGCCCAAATCTGGTAAGGACGTCCTGTGGCCCTCCCTCCGCAAGCTTGTCCTCGGCGCCATGCAGCTCCCCGATGGAGACTTTCTTGATGAGCGGAACATGCATTTCCTTCCTACCTTGCCTAGCACTATGGAGTCAATCGAATTCTTCAATCAGGTCTGCAAGGCAATCGCCCACCATGTCTTATTCCATATCACGCCCGACATGCCGATAACGACAGGCCATTCCCCGCCAGACGCCAACTACGAGAGCCGCCATTTCCCCAACCTTGAGGTGTTCCGCTGCATCTCCGGTATCTTCCGCCCTGACCTGCTGCAGCGCGTCCTCGAACCCTCGGCGAAAGCCGGCAAGCTCAAGGTTCTCGAGTTAGCAGTCACGACAACCTCGCTGTCTTTAATGCCCTCTGCGAGCCCTTATTTACGTAGCGACTTCGTACCAGCCAGGGACCTCGGCGCTCTCGCATCCGAAAACCTCCACACCCTAGGCCTGTACGACTTCAACTTCTTCGGTGACCCAACCAGCCGCTATGGTGCCACCGACCAATTCTGCGGTGACCCCTTCATCGAGTGGCTCGATTGCTTTCCCAAGCTGCACACCGTCGCCGTTTATCCGGGCAAATGGCAGGGCGTGGCCTTCTTTATTACCAAGCTGATACTCCACCCCAAGGTCAAGGTCATCCACCAGGACTGCCTGCGTGGCGCCGACTGGTACGAGGCCCAAAAGCTCGCAAAGAAGCATAGAGTCGCGCTATATCACACGCCCAACCACACCCCCGTGTGCTGGCCCATGATTGAGGATTGAGCTCCCCGCATGTGGTTGGATATTACCCCCCGATATCGGGTGGATGACACCTATGTGGCAACCACTGGTAATTCTCATCATGCACGAGAGTGGGATACAAGGCAAGACACGACTTTATGAATGAGCTTTTCATTGACCCATGGAATGGAGTTAGGAGAGGGACAGCATGGCTCGCATCACTGTGTTGTCTTTTATCTTTGATTCTTTCCGTTTTATTGGCCATGGAATTTCCCCCGTTTAACGTTCTGGGCGAGCATTGCTAGCTTGCCCCTTAGTGCACCATTCTGGGGAGGAGTTCGGGGCGTGAGCACGGAAACAGGCGGCCTGACGTTGTGTATTTGCTCACTGTTATGTTAATGATACCCACATCTGGTTTCAAATCATGGTAGCACACGTGGGAATTGGGAGTCTACGGGAATGCATTTGGGAGTTCATGGGAACCTACGATCTCCCTAATCTATTCATACCTAGGTAGCGAGTGGTAAATCCGGACTTTGCCCTGCACAACCCACGGCGTCGTGTCCCTACTAGGCCGGAATAGCAGGTATGCTTGGAGATATGTTTCCTTTGTACATCGACGCTCCCCAAAAACCACCCAATGAACTAGGGCATCTAACAACATTGTAAGCCACCGAGCTCAGTTAAGACTACCTAAGCTAGGCAAACTCGGCCATTGCTAACTCAGGACCGCGGGTGAGGAATACCCAACGACCTGGTACCTCGGTACATATCCATGAAGAGGCTATCTAAGCAATGCACCAAGTAGCTAAAAAGAAATGAACCGCCAGAACAACGCGCAAAGGTAATGATGACAGGTTTTCCGTTGTCGTTCATGACTCCGTGACCGCAAGCCGAATGCCCTGACCTAAGTGTTAACGTTGTGTGCAAAAAGAAAGGAAAAGCGCCGTCATGTGTGTGCTGCTCCTACGATCTGAGGAAGTGACCGTAGCCTCCCATAACCGTAGTCGTAACCGATGCGATGCGATGTCAGATAATTCCACTCCCAAGCCAGGAAGAGATTTGCGCCCCCCAAACCCCAAACCCATTCCATGCAAAACGTAACCTATCCCATGTTTTCAGACCTAAGCAAGTCGAATGCTCCTTTCACTTGTTGCAGTTCTTTTCTCTCACGCCCCAACATGAACCGCTCCCTGCGAGCCTTGGCTCAACTCTCGCACCTTGGCTTTCATCTCTTCTTTGACCAACTGCTCCCTGCGCTTCTTCTCCTCCGCCGCAGCGGCCGCCGCAGCTCCCACGGCCGCCTTGGCCTTCTCAGCGATTGCCTTCCAGTTCGCGGGGTCCCTGGCCAGCGTAGCGTCTTGCTGTTGGTGGTACTGGCGCATGACGCGGTTGGCCTGGCGCATTTTGCATTTCATGTGATAACCTGGTTCGTTGGCCTTCCGCCACTCTAGGTATGCCTCGTACAACTGCTGCTTGACCGGGTCGTGGTCGCGGGGTTTTGTGGTTACGGGGAAATAAGGGCGGGCAGGCTTGCCATCGGGGCCCATTGCAAGCTGTGGCACCGGAACAAAGGACACCGTAGAAGGCGGGCATAAATTGATTCCTGAAGTCGCATTCGGTGCAAGCAGGGGTACCTGAAGTCCAGTTGTTGGCGGGAACGTGTTGAATCCGTTGAATGTCTGCAGATTCACAGTAGCATGAGATTGCGGAAGCGCCGCGGTGGCCGCCGACATTGTGGCTGCCAGCCCTCCAGGTGGTATGGCTTGTCCAGCATGCGTGTTAACTGGCAAGCCGTTTAAGATCGTGCCGTTGATGGGCAACTCAACGGGGCGAGGAACTGGGTGTGGTCTGGATAGTTGGGCCTCAGGACAGCTACCATCATCGACAAGACGAAGTTCCGGCAGGTTTGTTGCCGCAGTCGAAGCTATGGTTGGCTGGGACGGTTGAGATGGGAGACACCCCTTCGATAGAGCGTCTTGAGTCGGGGGTTGACTCGGCATCGCATCCGGGAAGATGTTTGTGAGCGGAGGCCGAGACATCTTCTTGGGCGACATCCACGGTGCGACGTCGCTCTGAGCTGCCGACTTAAACTTAGCAGCGGCAGGGTTGAGACGGGGTTCATTCCGCCCCCCCGCCTCTGAGCGGTCGTCTGTGTTGCGCTGTCCACGAGCAACTCTATAGCCAGAGTCGTTGGATTTATGGCGTTCGACATTACGCATCTGGGTAAGCTGCTGAGCAAAGAAGGTGTTCGCGGCCTCCTTATCCGGCTCTGGCTGGGTGGTTCTGCCCAAATCATCGGTTTCACTTTTGACCTTCAAGGCCATAATTGCAGGGTCAAGAATGGACCGAGAAGGTGTTGCTGCGACGCTGTGCTTAGGGGTTAGTGAGGAATGCTGACGGTTATTCTGCAGCCGATTCAACATCCTCTGGAAGCGTACTTCTTCTTCATCGTTCGACTCTGCCGCAGGCTCATTGCCGGGTCTGACCTCGGAAACCGACAGTTCGGAGTCGCCGGAACTAGCGCCACCATGATTCTGCTCGGCTTTCAAGTCTTGGATATCATCTCGAAATTTTGAAGAAGTCGAAGTAACTGGACTACCCACATCCCAGTTACCGTTCAGCAATTCTCGAAGCTCCATCAAAAAGTTGTCTGAGTCCTGCGATGATAGGCGGCGAAAAGTCGCAGGGCCGTTGAGGCGTCTCAACTCGCCGACTACACAGCCAGGCGACGCCTTGTCCTGGTTGATAGCAACGACGTCAAAGGAGAAGCGGTTCGGTAGCGCGATAGTCTCCCCATTTACATTTGTAAGAATGGGGTTGACCTGTTTTAGTCGCACATTGATGGCGTCTCTGGCGTCATCCCCTGATACGGACGACGACGAAGAGAAAAGCTGCCAAACTGGGGCTGAGACGGTACTTTCCCAAGCTACCTTTTTCTCCTTGGGGAAACGGTACCGTGGGCCCGAAAATGACTCGTCGGTCTCGCAATCGACGCGGATACATATATCGTCACTCGGATCACAGCTTTGCTTGTTGATCTTGGTGCTGACCTCCGGAGAAGACGCAGCAACTTCCCTCTTTCGCCAGTCGTTTGATGCAATAGCTTGAGTTATCTTGGTTTTGGACCCGCAGGGCCTGAGCCGGGGTGCGCCCTTGATGCTAGAAACTTGGGTGGTGCACTCGACCATTCTGGTAGACTGCCGGAGGCCGGTTGTTTCTGCGGGCATGTTCAGCGAAGAAGCCTTAAACCACCATGAGTCAGTGAGGCCACCATGATGCCGAGTTCGCCAATGCATATGATCGTGTTGCAGTACCCGGTTTGGGCCTATCAAAGACAATGGTGGATTGTGAACACAAAGGAGATTGGAAGAGAAAACGGAGCGTTCGTATTGAGGTTTACATTGTTTTGCAGGATTACTCACGGATGCCTCTAGTTCCTCGACCTCTATGCTGCAAGTGGTTTGTCTGCTTCCTGTCGTCCGTGTCTCAAAAGGTGGTCGCCAGTTGGGAGTGGTGAATCGTTAACAGTCGGTTCCAAACGTGGGAGTTGGGGAAATAAAACAAGCTTGAGATCCAAGGCAAGCGACGAACACAGGAAATCCTGGGGGTGAGATGGATGTTGGATGGTGTGTCCAAGTATTGAGAGATATCGGGTATGGGCTGCGTTTGTGATTTCTCTTTCCGTCCGCGATGGAACCGCTTCCTTGATCAATCGTTCGCAAAACAAACGCTCCGGTGTTCTTTTGAACCCAAGAAGAAGAAGAGAAAGAAGAAGAAGAGAAAGAAGAAGAAGAAGAAGAAGAAGAAGA
This sequence comes from Corynascus novoguineensis, assembly GCA_033296725.1. Taxonomy (NCBI): domain Eukaryota; kingdom Fungi; phylum Ascomycota; class Sordariomycetes; order Sordariales; family Chaetomiaceae; genus Corynascus; species Corynascus novoguineensis. The sequence goes on from MU857667.1 coordinate 92,692, forward strand.
AGAAGAAGAAGAAGCAGAAGAAGAAGAAGAAGAAGAAGAAGAAGCAGAAGATGAGATGTCGTAAGGCTGCGAGAGAGACGATATGCGCGGAGTACCCAAAAAAAGATCGGCGGCGGCGTTTGGGGGATCGCAACTTTTCGCTTGGAATGACTTGGGTTGTTTTGGTGACGATAGACAGGTAGTGGATCACAAGAAGCTTGAGCCGAGAAAGACTGCGTTTGAATCCCTCTTGAGAATGGGGGGGGAGGGGGGGGGGAGTCTCGCCGAGGGAAGGACCTGAAGAGGTAGTCGCCCGTTAAGTACTTGGAAGCGTGTGTGGTAGAAGGTGCATTTTGTCCTCATCAACTGCAGACTTCCACCGCAAACTGCATATGCGACTCTTTCATGCCCGCCTCAATACTTGTGCTTTCCGGACGAAACCACCGAACTTTCGCATGAGGAAGTCGCTTTGTGGACGTCTTCAGTCGGTGCGATCCGCGATTCAAACCAAATCGGAGTAATGCTCTCCACATTGTGATACAGCTATGTCTGGCAACGGAGCGGAGCTGTTAGCGCAAGAAAAGGGGAAAACACCAGAAGACGATTGATAAGAGGTATCAAAGAATGACATGCACCCAGTTAAGTCAAGGTGTGCCATTGATTGCCGAGCTGTGATTGTCAACTTGAGTTAAAGAGTAAGATCGGGCTAAGTAAAGTAGGCGCCGTCCTAAGCAACAACGTTGTGTTGCGTGACTGTTGGCGGGATGAGGAGCTTAGTGCGTCGAACAGAATCTGCTCATAATGCTTTTTTGACACTACCAATCAGTCAAGTCTGGCACAGCCCACTCTGAAAACAAAACGCTCAAATACTCAACTAGCGAGCAACTCGCCTAGATACAAATCGTCGAGAAAAGAAAAAAAAAAAGACTGGCGAGATCCACCGCTAGAATCAATATCTTGGCCAAGAGAATCTGGCCCCGATACTCGATCCCTTATGCGTTCACCTGCTGGCCCGCCATGTAGGCCGTAAAGGATTTCTGTGCGTCGACGAGTTAGCTTGCTGCGCGAGTTCCAAGAGTGTGACGGAAAAAAGGAAGAAAAAGGTAACATACAGCGTTTCTGGTCTGGATGAAAACGGTGCCGGGGCCGGTGAACTTGCACACCAAACCCTCACCTGAAGCCAGGCCGGAGATAATGCCGCCCGATGCGACGCGCTCCAAGACATACTTGGTGTTCCAGGCGACGAGGTGCCCGTTGTCCACGATGTACTTCTCGCCTTCCATAAGCTAAGAAACGGTTAGCATGATAGCTTTCCCAACGGGACGGAACCCAATCAGATGAGAAGATGAATCGAAGGAAGGTGCAAGCAGAAAAGATAGGACACTCACATCCTTGCGGATAATGGCGCCAAAGCTCGTCAACCACAACAGCCCTGTCCCCGAGATCTTGTACACCCACAAGCCTTCGCCACTGAACATGGCCTTGCCCAAGCCCTGACGTTTATAGTCCTTAACGACATTTTGGGTGCATGCGAGAAAGCCGTCGTGACTGACCGACCACGCTTCCTGACCTGTCAGCCGCAGGCTGGTGATGTCTCCCAGCATGGGCGGCCCCAGCAGCAGCTCGCCGGGGCCCGTGAAGGTGGAGCTGTTCATGTCGCCGCCAGCCACCAGCTTCTTCATGCTAAATTTGACGTTGCCCTTGAGGACGATGGAGGGGGACATGGCAATCATTGAACCTGTCAGGGCTCTTGTGTCAGTAGGTGCATGTTACGTGTTTCAAATAGGAGACGGCGCACCTGGCCTCGCTTCGATGGGACATCCAATGGCAAGCTGAATGGTTAGAATCGAGTTGCAATCCCGGTGGCTGATACGGTAGCTGCCTCCGTTGAACGTTCCCACATCGTCAACTATTGTGCTGGCACCAACGAATTGGCCGGCGGCAGGAGAACCGGTCGGGTCAATAACAGGAGCTGGTGCATGCGTCTGAGCTTGCGGCTGCGCCTGCTGCAGGTGCTGGGTCTTCTCGGGCGGATACGTGCCCTTGTCATCCTGCGCTGGGTATGAGGGGGGTGCTGCAAACTGCGGCTGGTTCTGCGAGCCCTGCGACACGGCGGAGGGGGTCCGCAAGTGCTGAGGTAAGGCGCCGTGCTGCATGGGAGAGGGTGACGCCTGGGGTGGTGCCGCATACTGCTGCTGCTGCTGCTGCTGCTGCTGCTGCTGGTGGTGTTGCTGAGGAGGGGGCGCATAATGTTGCTGCTGCGGCTGGTGCTGCTGAGGCGGAGGCTGGTATGAAGGTGTCGACGTTCCCGGCGGCGGAGTGGGAGCTGGGGCGGCCTGGGGAGGCGGAGGGTAGTTGATGGGAGCCTGCCCGCTGGCTGGAGGTGAGGGATATGAGAAGTGCGTCTGCGTAGGCGGTGCCGAGCCCGGAGGGGGAGGATAGCTTTGGTGTCCTAATTGTACGCGTATTCCTGTCAGCGCGTCCTGCTCCGGCGATCCTCCACACTTGACCGAAGAATCGAATCTCAGCTGAGCATTGAGCATACCTCCAGGCGCGGGGCCGCCAGCTGCTCCGGGGGGTGCTGAACAGATGGGTCAGTTTCTGGTCAATGCTTCGTGGCCGCGTTCAATCACTCACGGGGATAGTAGCTTGACATGTCGTAGGATTACGACGCTCTCGGCTTTACGACGCGGTGGTGTTCTTCTAAGGCCTTATTCTGTCTTTTTGCACCTGTCAGCAGAGCTGGTGGACAAAGACGACCCGATCCACACCCCGCACTTACTTGCCTAACGGCTACCCTCGCGCGGAGTCCCGTGAAGTGAGATTTCAAGAAAGGTTGCCCGGATAGCCAAAAGAACGGAGTCAAGCTTCGCAGAGAGTTGGCGGAGAGTCTCAATGGTATGAGAATGAATCGAAGAAGGGAGCTTGCTGGCCGCCGAGGCGCCTTTTGGGCTGCGGCACAAGCAAGGGACTTGGCATCCCCTCCTCACGTCGCATCGATCATCGCTAAATCGAGCGCGGGCTGTCTGACTACCCAATCAGCAAGCTCCATCCTCAACGGACACAGCCCGCCGAGATGGTGGACAAGGGCGCTTAGGATGATGGGCGGGAGGTAGCCAAGACGGCGATTGGCTGGTCCCACACAGGTATACATGTACATGTACGGAGGTACACAGCTCTTCTGGAGCTCTATGAATGAAAACTGGGTTAGGTTGAGGCAATCAGCACACTTATTGCCCAAAGGTGTATTCCTAAAAAAAAAAATTAAAAAAAATAATGAGATAGCTCGCTCCGCATACAAGCCTCTCGTTCTGTGTTTCTGGCTACTGTACGTTTTCAATACCGAGTGTTTAGTTGGATGTCGCAGTTGAGGAATTCAGGCTGTTGAAAGTAAGCCGCAGTTGTGTACTGCATCGACCAAAACCAAGTTGTAAAGTCCTCCGCCACCTCCAGTCGCACCGATTGATTGTCTGACCGTTAAATCGAAAGGCAGTGCTGGGCCTGGACTGTGGTAACTCGCGAGGTCCCCGCTCAGTTCGAGGCAGACCCAGCCCGGCGCATTCCGGGCCAGGCGTTTCTCCGATGGGGGCTTTAGCTGTCCAATGGTGGCCAAGCTTGGCATTCTTTGGGCTGCCTGCCGGAACTGCATCACGGTCGGTGCATGCAGCTGCGGGAGCTCGGGACGTCATAAATTTTATTCGAGGCGTAATCACAATCAGCTCGCCATAAAATCAGTCATCAATATCCAACCACCTGGACAGCATCCCCAAGTATACCCTAGCCATATCTGCCGTCGTTTGTCCTGCCCAACGCAGGAGAACCAACTAGTCGAGCCAAGAACAAACCTAGCTTATAGGACATCCAACGTGCCTGGCCGGCGCTGGCCCGAAAACGCGGCGAACGAAGCGTTGCTCCGGAGGACCCGAATACGCTCAACCCCGACGGGCGCCGAAGCCTTCTCGTCACTTCTGGCTAGGAATCGTTGACACTAGGCCGACCGAACCGACTTTTGGCAATGTTACGAACTGCTTTTGGGGCGTTCGATGCCGTCCTCATAAGGAGCGCAGCCCCTGGAAACGTCACAAGGGACGTTGTCGGGAAACAAGTATGGATGAGTAGGACGTCTGCGAAAGCGCCCGTCGTTCCGTGGCACCAGAGGGCGTTGATGTCCCAGCTTCGGGCCACGAGACCTACGGGCGCGCGACCCAACTTTGCGCATACAAGGGCACCACTCTTCAAGCCGAGACGCCCCTTCCATTCTACAAGGCCGAGGCGAGCAGACACCCCCGCAAAGGGCGGCGATGCCGCACCTGAACAGTCACTGTCGTTCAGTGCCCGGCTGAAGAAGCTGTCGAAGGAGTATGGCTGGTCTGCGGTTGGAGTATACCTTGCGTTGTCGGTGTTGGACTTCCCGTTTTGTTTTTTGCTGGTTCGGACAGTGGGCAGTGAGAAGATCGGTGAGCATACCCGCACGATGAGGACACCAACAAAAGCTAACCAGCGTCACAGCCCATGTCGAGGATATCGTAGTCCGCAATGTCCAGAAAGTCATCCCTGAAAGGATCCAGACATGGTGGCGCGAATACCGCCACGCCGCGAGGGAGATGAGGCGGGAACGGACTGGCGACACGGGTGAGCACGAAGTCATTGGTCACGGTGTCGCCGAGGCGGAGCAGAGGAGCAGGCAAGAGGGAGCGAGTGAGTTCCGAACGAGAGTCGCCTTTACAGTGGTCTGCGGCTAACCTCTTCGTCTAGGCTTGGCCACGCAGCTCGCGCTCGCGTACGCCATCCACAAAAGTTTCATTTTTGTCCGCGTTCCTCTGACGGCTGCCATCACCCCCAAAGTGGTCAAGGTGCTGCGGTCATGGGGTTGGCAGATTGGTAAGGCGACCAAGCGGTGAGGCATATCGTCTTCTGTGTACATAACCATGCAATGTGCATCGCATACATGCGCAATACCGCTTTCCAGGCGTTCAAGAGGGGTGGGCGAAGGTTTGCATTGGGATGGCGGTGCTGGGCGGACGACGGTTACATTTACAGATGGAGCATCTCCCCATAGACTGTAACACCACCCTGTATGAGACTTTTGTATCAAATACTTATTGACAAAGCGAACTAGAGCGCTACTTTTGTGTCTACACTCTCGAAATGACCAAAATTTGGTGTACTAACAAATGCTCCACCACAGCTCCAGTTAACCCGCTGCGTGGTATTTCCCCGCGGTCAACGATCCCTGTCTCGGCTGCAAAGGATAACTTAACTGTCAACAGCCGATAATCGATAACTACCTGCAAGTCGCAGATAAGGTACCTTATCGATGCTTTCACTCCAACAACCAGATCGCAGCAGCGGGACACTTCCCTTCCGTCCAGTGTAGTATCAATCAATGAGAATGGGGTAGCACTGCCCTTAGCATTCAGCGACCATAATCTCCGCATTCTCAACTCCGGCAATTGTCCCGCTCCCCTCGTGGATGCTGCCTTCGATGGGAGGTTTCTCCTGCTCGAGACTTCACCGCCGGTTGACCTTGAACTGGGCGCCGACGCCGCATTGACCGACCATGGCTTCATCAGACCCGGAGAAGCGCGCCATATTATCGAGCGAGGACGGCGATGTTTTGCAACTATCCAAGGGAAAACCTCCGAGGCGGCGCGCCTTCCATTGGCTGGCACTCTTCCTCGGCTTCCTCTCCATCGTCTCAATCGCTGTCGCGTCCCGCCGATGCTCCGTGACAACGTCGCTGTTCACCATTTACGGCGCGTCACAAACCCTCCATGCTCATCCCAGGCTCGTACCGCAATCAGGCAACACCCGGCTACCGGGAAGGGAGACCGGGGAGACCATCGTCGCGACCACATCGGCTGCAGCACCGAACCCGACCGTCTTAAAGACCTTCGAGGTCGCCCAGCCGGTATTAATGCCGGACGGCCCGGCTGAGAGCGACGGATCAACTCGTGACGTGTCCGACTACTCGCCTGCGTTGTGTACCGTCCTGTTGATGCGCCATGACTTTGCCTGGAGCTACGATGCCCCTTTTATTGGTAAGCCGGTTCAGGATCGGGCATGCGATGTGTGGCTTCTTCTGAATACGTATGGTCTAACGTGATCTTGTTTCGCTTAGGGGAATACACTCCGCCAGACTGTGAATTTAACCGAGTCGTGCTTAACTTCAGCGTTGTGAGTCAAGGACGGCAATTTGACCGACTTGCTATTATGTATTTTGGTGACACGGAAGTTTGTAAGCGGTGCAAAGATTTTAGACCATGAGCTGTGAGTTTGACTGACAGTCAGTTCACAGGGAGAACATCAACAGCTGAGCCCACTGCGCCCCCAGGAATCAGTTGGATTTACCTCAAGGACATGACCGAGTATCTGTACTTTTGGAAGTCTCCCCAGAAGATCATATTTGATCTGGGCAACCTGATCGGTATGTTTCACAGTCAATTCGTTATCTTCATCGAGGGATGACGCTCACCTGTGCAGATGACAAGTACACCGGCATCTTCAACACCACCATGACGGCCATCTTCTACAAGAGCGATGTCAAGGTTGACCAAGCACCGCCGAGTGATTTAATCATCCCTATATCGGCGCGCCACGGGGCGAGTAACACAATCAGCCGCTTCATGTTGCCTGCTGAGGACGCGACGAACACTATCAGCCTTCCTCGGAACATCCGCCGAGCCGTCTTCTCCGTCTCGGCTAACGGTCAAGCAAGCGAAGAGTTCTGGTGGAGCAACGTTCTCCAGACTGATGTTGACACCTTTAGCGCTACCGCGGGGGAGCTTCCGGGCCTAAGTCCTTTCCGCGAGGTTCAAGTGCTCATCGATGGTAAACTCGCGGGCGTCCAATGGCCATTCCCGGTCATCTTCACCGGCGGCGTCGTCCCCTCGCTGCACCGGCCCATAGTGGGCATCCACGCGTTCGACCTCCGCGAACACGAGATCGACATCACCCCTTTTCTTGGCCTGCTCTGCGACGGCGAGGAACACACTTTCACCATCCGCGTCGCCGGCCTCAACAACACCGGCGACAACTCCGCCCTGCTCACTGAGACGGTTAACGAAAGCTGGTACGTCAGCGGTAAGCTCTTTCTCTGGCTTGACCCGGACCCCTCAGCCATCACCCGCGCCGAAGACCCCATCATCATGGGCCCGCCCCCCGTCATCTCCACCACCCGCTCCGTGACTAGTACCCTCGTCAACGGCACGATCGAGACCAACGAGACGCTCAGCTACACCACCTCCGTCCGCCGCTCCCTGCGCATCACGTCCAACCTCGCCTCGTGGACTCAGTCCCTCGCCTATACAAATAAGGGCCACGTCTCGGCGTTCGGCTTCACTCAGCTCAACGACCTCATCATCTCGGGCACCGACGCCCTCCGCACATCGTCGTCGTTAACGAACCCCCCGGTCCGCTATCGCGCCGCCTACGAGTACCCGGTGCTGTGTAACTCAACGTACTCGGTTTCGCCGCAGGGCAACCTCTCCATCTCGGCGTACCTCCGGCAGGGCAAAGTCGTGTCCGTGTCGGGCGCGAGCGTCTTCCCGACGGGCTTGGAGGCTTTTGCTGCGCGGCGGCAGCCCCACGCCACCGGGTCATCGGCGTCGACGACGGCCAGCCGGCTCGAGACGACGAAGGAGGGCACAGCCGAGTTCCGTCAGACCGCAGACGGAAAAGCGAGCACCGGTTGGGGGGAGGCGAGGCAGAAGTTTTGGTTCGGCATCGTCGATGACGAGGATGAGGACGGCGGCGGCAGCCAGGGCGGTCAGGCCAAGAAGATGCAGGAAAAGGAACTGTATTTTAGGGAGGTGGAAGCTGTCAATGGAACCGTAGTGGCCGATCTGAGGAGGTTGGAGGGAAAGGTGGTGAGGAATGGCGATGGTGGGGGTGATGTTGAAGAGCAGAGGAAAGTGGCTCTGAACGCTGCTGCTACGGAATATGCCTAGGTAGACGCCGACCGGTTGAAGCGTCGTTATCTTTTATTTTATTTTTTTATTTATTATTTTATTTTTGGACTGGGGCGCTCGTGTGGTAGTTTATCAGTGACGAAAAAGAGGTGCCGATTGGCGTCTGTCGCCAGACTTTGACTTAATATGAACCAGAACACCAGTTAAGTGAACAACGGCAATCTGGCTATGTTGGAATCCCTTCAACAGCCTCGCGCAGTTTTTGAGCCAGGCACGCGAGAATAGTTATTGGAGTGAGTATTTTGCTGATTAGTTGAATTTTTTTTTTTTTTTAAGAATCTTGGGGCGGGGCAAAGGCAATTTCCCCCCAACATTACAAAAGTCGTTCAACCGTCTCAAACGAGCGAAGTCAATCTCGTCATTTTTATGGTATCGTACTGAACTCATCTGCAATCGCTCATTGTACTGAGCCCCGTCGATGAATCACAAAACGACCATGACTCGTATATCATCACGAATTTGGGACGACGCCAGCTCATTCATGATTTCATCTACACCTGGATTTTCTACAATATACGGAGAACTCTCCTACAAAGGACTCGGCTGCCTCCTGTTTGAGGAACCGCCGCCAAAAGAACCCTTTGTTTCGGCGGTCCACCAAGTGTTGTTTGCTGGTTCTCGGCAACCCCAAATATCCCGATTTGGTAGCTTTGGAAACAAGGTTTCACAGAAGAGTCGCCGAGCGGCAGTTGGGTGTTTCATGCACGATCGTTGCCGGGCCAAGCGTGGGGCCGCCCAGAGGGGTCCAGACGGTCGAGGCATTGGTTTGGAGACAAGGGCCCCGCAAATCAACAATTGGTCTTGCCCAGCCATGAGGGAGTGGGGCATGGACAGAGCATGCATCTCGCGATCAGGAAACTTGGCATGTCCCGCCAGCCGCCCGGTCAACGAGTTCGCTCAAGCAACTGGCTCAGATTAACTTGTCAAGCTCGGATGGAAAACGGTAGCACAGACAGGTTGGTTGGACCAGAAACCATAGCACTGACACTTCCGAGTCGCGGGCAGTTACGTTTTGATTTCTAGGTTACCCAAAAGCACAGCGGCAGGGCAGCTGCATCTTGGCCAATCGGGCCCTGCAGGAAGGGAAGCAGCTCGAACGAAATTGCCCCACGCTTTCCGTCATAGACCCACTTCTTTTGTTCTTCTCATGATTCCCATGATGTTGCTTCCATGCCAACCGGCTTCGTCCGCACGCTGTGACTGCTCCCTACAGGTGAAAACACACCATCTTGTCACTGTAGTGTAAAAACCAACCGAGCCCCGCCCCATTCTTTTGGAGCTTTCCCCCTTGCCAACTCAGCACTCGATTTCTCCACAGAAGGGCAACCTTCACCCACTCCTCAATACACAATATCGAGTACAGCCAAGAGAGCCCACATCTGCTCTCCATACCTAGTTTTTATCACATACAGCTCCACCATCAGAGCAACGAGCTTCAAAATCCTTGCGTTCAGAGTTCGCTCCGCCACAGCGGCGCCGACGAACCCGCGCAACCACAGGCCAACACAACAATCGTCATCGTCATCCTTTACGGACGACCGTCACTATGGAGAAGATCCAGGTTCTCCTTCGAGCGGTTCAGCTTCTCTTTATCGTCATTCTCACCGGCCTAATCGGCAACATCATTGCCAGCAACGAGAATGCAACCTCCTCGGCGACAGCGGCCGTTAACTTTTCTATGTTTGTCGTAGTGCTTTCGTGGCTGGCGACGCTGCTGGGCCTCGCGACGGGCTTCGTCGAGCGCATCGCCCTGCCTGTGCTAGTCCTCCTCGCCGCCGACGGCCTCGCCACGCTCTTCACCTTCATCGATGGCGTCGTGCTCGCTGCTAAGCTCGGCGCTACCAACTGCTCCGACACGGAGGATCGCCGGGCCGGCTGGATCGCCTACGGCAGCGCCGACGACCAGAAGCGCTGCCGTCAGGTGCAGGCATCGACCGCTTTCATGTGGTTTCTGTTTGCTACTTTCGCAGCTGCCCTGGTGCTCAGCTTCCTGGGCTTCCGCCGCCGCGGCGGAAGCATGCGGTCCGGACCGACTATGTCTCAAGTTAGGGTCTGAATATGGCGGCTTAGGCGTACGGCGAAATACCCGAGACTCGGTTGAACCAAGCATGTCCGGCCGCAGATATGAAGCTTGGATATAAAGAAGGATTGAGTAATGGAGGGGAATGAATAACGGGATGTGCGCATGACGGGTTACGAGGTCTATGTTTCAATGATGGGGTATGAACAGGGCACTTAATGGAAGATATGGTTTGGGACGGGCGGTATTGGGCTTGGTTATGGACAAGGACAAAACGGAGGTTTTTTTTTTTTTTTTTGTTTGTTTCTTATATGAACATAGCATACCCCATTAAATGTAGTCAACCGAGAGGCCTCTGGCTCGTTTCAGACCTACCTGTTCCTCCGGCGGACCCTGTAATGTAAACCCTTGGATGGCTCAAGTAGACGCAGTGCCCAGTTAACAGGCAATCTATTGATCATGGAACAAATATGCTCGCACGTTCCCTACCCAGATCCGTAACGCCATGGCAATGTGCACCGCCCTTGCAAGTATGCTCAAACCAACAGGTATGTACTCAGGCGTCTTCCCAACCCGTGAATCCACCCAGTCATAACGACGACGCAGCCTCGGCCGCACCAGCGGCGTTGAAGGCGCCTTTGCTTGTCCACCGGATTTCGACGTTATGCATCCATTCCATGTATCTCGCCCAGCCTACAGGACAAACGCGGGTCAGCGTGCATTCATACCTTCACCTATACCACGCGAAGAACTTACTCCAGTATGCAAACTTCCGGCCAAGAAACTTGCCCGCAAAGGGCATGATAATCATGGTAAGCAGGAGCTGCAGCTGCTCCAGGCTGGCCTCCCATTCCCGCTGCGCGTCTGACAAGTCGGTCTCGGAATCGGAGTCGAGGATGCTGCTGGAAATGGAGGGGAGCGAGTCGATGTCATCATCCCGCTCGGAGGAAGAACGTGACACATCGGGGATAATGAAGGAGGAGGACGCGGATGGGCTCGTCATGCCCGATGAGGATGTGCTTGCCATGGCGCAGGCTTCGTTGGGGAAGGGTGGGCGGAGAAGAGAGCGGCGCCGCGGTAATCCGAGAGGGAGTTTAAGTCGGCCAGGTCAAGGAACCGAAGGACGAGATTGTTACGGCTTAGTCCGGCATTGGCTTCTGGCTGTATTGGGAGCTGCCGAGGGTTCGGATCGGAGCTCCTCTGGTTTAAGTTGACGGTCGGCCGAGTTGCTTCACCGAGTTGCACCGATGTCCGGCGGCCCGTGTGTGCGACGCAAGTCGGCACTGTGGGACCGCGGACTGGCAGCGGCTGCCAGACGGCCGTGGCGGCCCACAACATGGTCAGTGCCTCACAAAAGCCCCACTTGTCAGGTGATCGGGGGGCTGAGTCACAGTGAAGACAGCAAACGTCATGTGGGTGAGGGCGAGCGGGCAACCTCAGTCGGCTGCAGCAATTCTTCTCTCGACACTGGAAAATACCGCTGCAAGCAGCAGGAAAAAAAAACTGAAAACAGAAGTGCCAAGACCCATTAGGTCGCTGAATTTACAGAAGAGTGAAATTCTACCGCTACACACATACAGCCAGCTTGGGGACACGCAGAAGGAGGCGGTGGAGCGAGCAACTCAGAAAGCACCAGGGTGGCCCAAAGATGAGCACCGAAGTAAGTTTTATTTGAACGTTTAGTTTTCCCCCTCCTTGAATGACCGGTGCCCCGTTCTGCAACACAACTATTGCCCCTCCGAAGTTGCTGCACCCCGCGGGCAAATATTTTTTCTTTCTTCTCTTTTCATCCTTTTTCTTTTTTAGAGGGAAAGACATACGAGGTCCGCCATCTCAAAGTAGTCTATTCAACCCTCCGCGCAATTGTCGGTCGCCGCACACAAGCTTTTCGAACTCGAACCTCGCAAGATATAAAGACTAACTCGGACAGGAACCTACGCTCCAAAGACGAGCGTCATCACGAAAGTCGGTTGCTTTTACAGACGAAAAGCTGGTAGTGGACGCCGACGGCAGCGTAACCATGGTTGCCACACCGAACGACGATACCAAAGAAACAGCCGTGTCGCACACACCCCGTACGCCGCCTCTTTCCGCCGCGCTCGGGGCGTTTACTGACGCCTCTTCAGCACCTGCAGACGGTGCGGCAGACGGTGCAGCCCCCGCTGCCGACTCCAACCCGGATGGCCTTGACCTTTCGCTCATGAAGAAGAAGAAGAAGAAGGTCAAGAAGGATGATGACGAAGCTGCTGACGGCGCCGCCGCGGCTGGCGGCGAGGAGGCGATCGATCTTTCTATGAAGAAGAAAAAGAAGAAGAAGGCGCCCAAAGAGGAGGACGAGTTCGCCAAGAAGCTCGAGGCTCTCAATCTCGAAGGTGGTGAGGGTGCCGAGGCCCCCGCTGAAGAGGGCGTGCAAGAGGGCGATATGGAGAAGGGCACGGGCATCTGGGCGCACGACGAGTCGCGGACCATCAACTACGACCCCCTCCTGTCCCGCTTTTTCGCGCTCCTGGCGCAGAAGAACCCCGACCATGCCTCGACCGGCACGCGCTCCTACAAGATCCCGCCGCCGCAGTGTCTCCGCGAAGGAAACAAGAAGACCATTTTTGCCAACCTGCCCGAGATTTGCAAGCGCATGAAGCGAGCAGACGAGCACGTCACTGCCTACCTGTTCGCCGAATTGGGTACTAGCGGCAGCGTGGACGGCAGCAGGCGGCTGGTCATCAAGGGCAGGTTCCAGCAGAAGCAGATCGAGAACGTTCTGCGCACGTACATTATAGGTATGTTACCAAGTTTCTACGCATGCCTGCGTTGTATATGCTAATCATGACCTTTAGAATACGTGACGTGCAAGACGTGCCGGTCTCCCAATACAGAACTGTCCAAGGGCGAGAACCGTCTCTAGTATGTTGTTTTCCCTTCGCTACTCTAAATGAATTCTGTGCTAATACCTCGTCAGCTTCATTACCTGCAACTCGTGCGGTTCTCGTCGGTCGGTCCAGGCTATCAAGACCGGTTTCTCTGCCCAGGTCGGAAAGAGAAAGAAGATGAAGGCTTAAGCTTCCTTGCTCTTGAGCTTTCCTCTCTTCTAACGTTACTTTTCCAATTCCTGTCTGCTCTGTCTAGAGAGAGGGTTCCACGGCGCTATTGGGGTCATTTTCGCCTTTCTAGCAAACTCTTAGGTCTCGGTGGCTGGCCCTGGGACACGATCGTGTGACGATGTGACGACGGGCTCATTAGGAAACCGGGAGGCTACACCAGTTATCTGGCATGCTACAGAACGACCGGGCATGGGGTTCATCGGTATGGTGAGCATCTGGGGGCGGAAACGGAGGAAAAGCGGGTGTTTTTTTTGGGGGGGTGCGTACGACTTAAAGGGGGACAAAGACATACTGCAGTTTGTAGTTGCCGTTGCGTCTTGACAAGATTATATCGTCGTCCCAGATTGGTAGTCAGCGATTGCAACAATTCTACAGCAGTTAACGATTTTTACTCTCGCGCTGATTTTGGCGCTATCTATGGAGTTTTGATTCATGCTTGGTAGTGAGTCAAGGTGGGGTGTTCCAGATTTCCATTTCCATTCAAACCATCATTGGGGTGCTGTATCACCCCTCTTTCATCCACTCCCTTCAGCCAACTGCCCCAAGCCTGTCTCACCAACCTGCCACTCACCCTCACTAGATCACTCACACATCAGCGAGGAAAAAGAAGGAGAACAAGGGAAAAGAAATAGTATAGAAAGAAAAATGACAATCCGCAAAATCAGTCCCGCCGAAGTAGCCTCTGAGACGGGCACGCTGACGCTGCCGCCCGCAGGCCTCCCGTCGCGCAACCCGACAAGATCCTACTGGCTGCGGGAGCCATCGGCGGCACTGCTCGGCCACAGAAGCACGCCAGAGCTGCCCGAGACGGCCGATGTCGTGGTGGTGGGGAGCGGTATCACAGGGGCGTTCGCCGCGAGATTCCTCAAAGATGGCCTCGCTCTCGATGGGAGGGGAAGGGGAGGAGATCAGAGGGTGCTTATGCTCGAGGCGAGGGAGGCTTGTTCGGGCGCTACGGGGAGGGTGAGTCGTCTCCTCTCTTGGGAATGTTTGCTGCCTTTGCAAAAGCTGGCTTGGGAATTTGGGGCCCAAGAAGCGGTGGCTGACGGGCGCATATGCAGAACGGAGGACACTGCCAGCCGTTGGTGTATGGCTCGGTGCCGGCCGTAGCGGCGTTTGAGCTTGAGGTGTTTAAATTTCTGGAGAGGCTTGTGACGGAGGAGGGGGTGGAATGTGACTGGTATGCTTTCCTGTTTCTAACGGTATTTGTTTTGTCTGATGCGAAGGATTCATGTGAAGTGGCCTGCTAACCGGAACAGGGTGAGCCTCACCGGCGTACACGCTTTCCTGTCCGAGAATATGTTTGAGCTTGCGGTGGCGGAAGCCGAACAACTGAACCAGAGCCATCCCGAACTCGCCGCTCAGCTCGAGATTGTCCGAGCCTCTGAAGGAGGAGGAGCTCAAACTCTTGCGTCCCTCCGTGTACCCTCCGCCCAAGGTGCCATCATCCAGCAGAAGGCGGCCTCCCTCTGGCCATACAAGCTCGTCGCCACCATCCTTGAGCGCCTGATCGCCAAGTACCCTCACCCCAGCTTCAACCTACAAACTAACACTCCCGTCACCTCCCTCGCCCGCGCTGAATCAGGCTCCGGTTGGATTGTCACAACACCGCGCGGCAGCATCACCGCCAACCAAGTGCTCCTCGCCACCAATGGCTATACCTCACATTTGCTCCCGGCCTTCTCGGACCTGATCGTACCGGTGCGAGGCCAGATCGGTGCTCTGCTTCCGCCAAGACCAAACTCGTCTGACGAAGGCGATAATGACAAGCTGCCCGCAAGGCTCACCCACTCGTACGTCTTCGCCGCCGACCCGGAGCCGGGACGATCTTCTTCTTCCGCCTCCTCTACAGCGGCGCCGCGCGACGACTACCTCGTGCAACGACCGCTGGGTGCGGGCGGCGAGCTCATCTACGGCGGTGGGCGGCGACTCGCGCGCGGTCTGGGCGTGGGCGAGTGGCGGGACGACGAGGTTGAACCCGAGGTTGCCCGGTATCTCAGGCGCGAGCTGTGTCCGCCACTGGACTTGTCCACTTCTACTACTACTACTTCTTCTTCTTCTTCTGCTGCTGCTGCTGCATCTCCCGGCCCCTTCTCCTCCCCCTTGTCCTCGCAGGAACGAGGGCAGGTCTCCCACAGTGGGCAAGAGGACGGACAGCAGCAAGAGTTTGAGGCCTCGTTCGAGTGGACGGGCGTCATAGGCTACAGCCGGGACCACCACGCGTGGGTCGGGCCCGTACCGGAAAGCCTAGGTGGCGGCGGACCCGCGGGTGGACTTTGGATCTGCGCGGGGTACACTGGCCACGGGATGCCGGCTGCGGCGCTGTCTGCGCGGGAGGTAGTGAGGCAGATGGTGGGCGCGGGGGAGGCGAAGAAGGCTGAGCATGAGGGTCAAGGTCACGACGAGGAGAAAGGGAGGGTCGAGGTGAAGTTTCCCTCGGAGTTTGCGCTTGACGAGGAGCGAGTGGCCAGGGCAAGGGCGCTCCCTCAGCTGACGCTGGGTTGGGAGGCCACGAACTTTTCGAATTTGGTCGGTGGCGGATCGAGTGCATCTGCCAGTGGAAATGGAAAATAAGATACGGAGTCGAGGCTCGTGATTCAATGTGAAATGGGCTGGGTTGAGCCAAATCTAAACGATATTCCGTAACACCATACGTTCAGCTTAAGCGAGTTTAGTCTATCTTGTATCATGGTTTGGCTAATATACTGAAAGCAGCAAAGAAGAGCATCCCAGTGAAAGTCGATATAAAACTGGCTAACCAAACACCCAAGATCAGACGAAGTTTGACCGTCTAGTTCGTACCAGGCGCCAAGGTGGGAGAGTTTTGCACAATCAGAGGCAAGGGTGTTCATTGTCTCACAGCTCGTGAGAGGATAAAGGATGAGGTGCCAGAAAGTTTATGCCTGCAGATATTCCCCAATATTTGAAGCTGTCAAACTTGCATTCATTTGCGTCCCTAATGAATTCTGATCACGGGGACCACTCTTGTGAAGAGCTCCCCAGGCGAAAGCCATCAGAGCTTCACGGCGGCGATGAGGGGAAAGGCTTTATAAGTAATGACTATCTTTGGCGTTCATTCAGTGCCAGCGGAATTGTGTGTCTGCCTGTAAATGTTTTGGGTTGTATCTCCGAGGAGTTGAATCCTTCGATGCACCCTCGCTCCTCCGTTGCTCCCATTTAGGAGAAGCTGTTCAATTGCTCCCACTTACGAATGTCTATACCTTCCTATAGCCATTTTTTCAACGCACCTAGTTATGGTTTTGTTGCTCTCATGTGAAGCGGTAGCATTTATCGTCTCACTTACCAAGGTGCATGGTTGGCGTAGTAGTTAGGGTGACTGTTGAGGGCGGGTGGGACAGAAGGTTTACACACCCCTTCCTCCTCATTGGGTATCGAGACCTGGCATCAAATGGCCGAAGGTAGCGGAAAAAGAATCATTCGTACAGTTTATAAGAGCTACCGCGACTTTCGAGCTCAAGGAAGTTTCCATGACTGCTACACATCCGCCACACACCGCAACCACCTGCACACAGCCGACAAACGGAGCACAGAATGTTGTCTGCCTGAGAGCCACGCCGAATATCCCGATCTCTGATGCATCCTGAGGGAACAGGACTTGACCCACGAGATTGTCCTCCGTTCTGGGAGGCCGCCCAGTCCTTGTTGCAACGCCATATTCCGGCCAACACCACAATCAGGGGGGGGGGGGCTGCCATATCGCCCCCAGCCCTTACGGGAATGAATGTCGTAAGGCACCCATGAGGGAATAGCGTGACTGAACACCTACATACTTAATATATGTGAACATCATCTCAATTATTAGCATTGAGCGTGGGCGAGTGCGCACTCTGGGCCGCTCCCGGTCCACTCCCGGTCCACGTCGGCCAACTCGTCATGAAGGAATCCTGAGAGGACGTTACAATCGAGTTTGTATGCGAACATGACTTTGTCTGTTCATCACTGGCTGCCACCTCTCCTTTCTCCGCCCGGAGAGATCAGACGGACCCTCAAAAATGAAGGATTGGTGGTGTTAAGTGGTTGCCTGAGCGGAAAGTCCCAGTGTTGGAGTGGACCTTAGGCAACAGAATACCGGCCCTAGGTAATCTTATCCATCGTATAAAACGCTCAAGCCCGAGATTAGTGCCATCCAGAATCCAGACCGTCGCCGATAAACAATGCCAGCAAAAATAATCGGGATGGTCAAAGATGGGTCGAGGCAAAGAGTTTGGGAAACCTGGTGGAATGGTGGGGAAGAAGCGGGAGGAGGTGGGAATCCCGGTCGGGGAAGGGAATGCGTTCAGGGAAAGCACGGCAATTGCAGCGGTTTCCAGGTCCGATTAGCGGGGGGTCAGCGCTAAAGCAGTCGCTACCACACGGTATCCGGTAGCGGCAAATCGGGGCCACGCACGCCGGACAACGACCGACCGACCGACCGACCGACCGACCGAACCCAACGCCCATTCGACATCCACCGACATGCCCAAGCTAGCGATACAGCGACAACGTTTGATATAGACCGTCATCGGGAAGAATTTCTTTCTCGTCTCCTAGTTGACAACAACCTTGTCCGATGGCGCCCATCAATGACGAAGAATGGGCCGATCTCGTTGCTCACGAGCTTCCCAAGACATCCGACCCTGTCATCCAGCACTATCTTGAGAGCCGTCGTGCACTGATAGCCGAAGAACAAAAATATCGAAGCGGTATCACGACTTTCTGTGTTGATGAGATCTATCATCGTTATCGCCCGCTCGACCGATAACCACTAATCATCGCAGCGCAGACTTCTCCTTTCGCCAAGCCCTTTCACCAATAGCGAAGAAAGCGTGTGAGATCGTGTCCAAGATTCGGCACGAAGACACGAAGTTGCCGACTACTATAGCAGCCAAGGAGACGAACAGGTCATGGCAGATATTGCGTCGTATGCCCAAGGGCACACTCCTCCGTGCCCATTGTTATGCACTCGTCGACCTTGACCACCTTTTCACCGTTGCCTTGGACACGCCGGGGATGTGCATTGCGTGCCACGATGGACGCCTCGCCACTCAGGATGCCAGGAGAGAAGGGGGTTTCTGTATTCAGTTCAGGGACAAGGCAGGGTCCGAACACTGCTCGGTATGGGCCACCGAATACGAGCCGGGCACTTTCATCAGCCTTTCTAAGGCGGCCAATGACTATCCTGAAGGGGGCAGGCCTGGATTTATGGGGTGGTTAAAGGGGAGATGCAGGACTTTAATGCAGGACTGTCATCTCGGACGAGGCCGGCTGGGACCGATTGCTAGCTTGGGGGACATCTGCGGTATGATCTACTATGAGCCTATTTGGCGAGCATTTCTTCAACGGTTGATGACCAACCTGGTGAAAGATGGCGTCTGCTGGCTTGAACTGGGGTGAGTAAATCATCTTCTTTGGTTGAGGACCGGTCTTGGCCGCATATCCCTTTTCTCTCCTTCTACCATGTTGGCTTTGGCGGCATTCCAATCCCGACGACCGCTACGGGAGCAAGGAAGTGGGAGGAGAAAAAGCACGAGGCGGCTGACACATCGAGGATATAGTCTCACCTTTCCAGTAGCCTACTACCGGGAACGAACGGAGGTAGCGGACCCGGAGTACGACCACATGTTCCAAGCAATCGAGGAAGAGGTAGCCAAATTCCAGGCTACCGATATAGGCAGACAATTTTGGGGACTTCGTGTGGTGTGGTCAACGATGCGCAGCCAGGACGCACGGTCAATCGTCGACGACGCCGACAACTGCATCTCTACCAAGCTTCTGTGGCCACAAACGGTGGCCGGGTACGACCTTGCGGGCTCAGAAGACGTGGGCCGGCCACTGGTAGACCTCCTCCCCGAATTGTTCTGGTTCAGAAAGCAGTGCGCCCTCGAAGACGTGCAGATCCCCTTCTACCTGGCCGTTGGCGGGTCTCTCAGCGACGGTGACGGCAACTTGGCCACGGAGCGCAAGCTCTTTGACGCGCTTCTCCTCGGGGCACGGCGAATTGGGAACCCGCTCTCTCTCTACAGGCACCCGCGGCTTGTCGAAGCCGTCCGAGACAAGCGCGTGCTGGTGGAAATCTGCCCTCGCCGCCCTGCGGCCGACACAGTCATGCACAACCATGCTCTTTGGGCACTGCTGGCGCAGGGCGTGCCTTGCGCCCTCTGTGACGATGATTCCGGGACTTTATTCGGACAAGGGCAGGATGGCGAGTTGGCCATGACCAACATCTTTTGGCAGGCATTTCTCGCTGGAGACGTGTGCGACCTTGCCACGTTAGGATTCCTAGCCGAGAATAGCGTCCGCTGGGCCGCGTTTGAGGATCAGGACGCGGAGACGTGGTACGTAAAAGAAAAACAGACACACCCCTCCCCTTGTTTTGTGCAATGTCAACATTAGCTTCTTGGCGAGTGTCTGGGAGAAGAATTCGGCTGCCTAAAAGCACTGCCAGCGTTCGAAGTTGCATGCGGAAAAAAAAAAAAGAAAAGATCGGGAGCCCCGCTGACACGTTGGGGTAACTCTAAGGGCGCGCGACATCCGGGCAGCGAGTGTGGGGGCCGGGATCAGGGCGGCTCGGCTGCGACAATGGGCTGTTGACTGGGAGCGTTTCTGTCTCTGGGTTGTCACGGAATACAGCAATGACGACGACGACGCGGCCACCGATTGAACTCTCACTCGCACACACGGGGGCCGGAGCCGTTTCAGCGTTCGGTGTCGCTCGCCGCCGCCGCGCCGGCCCCAGAAAACCTTGCCACCGCTCCGGCCGCCCCGCGGCGAGAGGTCATCTGAGATGACACCGATGAGATGGATGAGACACAGCTGCGCTGTGTTTCGGGTCGCTCGAGGCTGGTATGTATGTGGCGTTGCGCTGCTTCGGTGTTTCATCCTCTGGCTTGGCACTGGTAGTCATCCGGCGCGGCGATGCGGCGCGGGCAACAACGCGTCCACTTTCCGCGATGACTCGTGGCAATTTTTTCGGCGCCTCGAGCACTGTTACCTCAGCTACACATTGACCCCCAGAGCTACACGACGAGAGCCTTCCAAGCCTTGAACGCATTCTCGTTTTCCCCTACGCACAACTGGAGCTGAGGAAGTTCCACTGTGCCGTTTCTAAGACCACACCCTGCGGCGGCACCGCCAGGACGGAAAATGCTTGAATTTTCCGTTGTTTGGAAATTCAATTTGTCCAAGACGGACGACGCAGTGTTTCAGGCTGGTAGCTGTACTACATGTGGGTATGTGATGTAGATGTCATAGATCTTGTATGCACCACCGGCAAGGGCCGAATCCCACAAAGTCAAAGCCACAACCGCGCTTGTTTCACAAGTGACGACTTCTTCTGGCGATCCTTCAACCAGCCCTATCGGGATCTCCCGTCTAACTCCAAGGCCATGGGATTGGACTGACCTGCTTGCGATCCGGTTACCCCACCAACAACGGCGCTTCGCAAGGAAATCATCCACATCAATTTACATATGTATGCACTCAATAGCAACCGCAGCAATGTTACATCGCAACCTTTGCCGCAAACATTGACTTGCCCATGTCGCGTGACGTGTGTAACGCCATATTCATGACCGTATTGTTGTTACCTAGGGGTCCAATCTTGGGATGATTTGTATTGTACACCAACTTTCGATCGACTGGAAGATAATCATGGGCTCGCGACATCGTAGTGCAGACAGCTGTTGGCAAATATGCACGGCGGAAATTGCCGGCCATTGACCAGCCCGAGTGTGTATACCAAACTTGGAGAAAGTTCCAAGGTAATTAACCAGCCGCCAGAATCGAGGGTCCTGTCACCATGTCACCATAGAAATCTAATTCAGCACCTTCCCTATTGAAGGGCGCTGCTTCGTTAAACATTTCCTCTGTGGCAGTGTATAAGCAAGGCGGGAAACAGGGTGGTCAAGGTTCGAGCCCGATGCGTCCTTGTCGATGAGACATGCAGCATCGTGGTAGGTCCCCGAGCCGCGGGGCCGGGTCCGCGGACGTCCGGAATGCCATGATTGCCAGACCGGGGTCAGAAATCACATGTGTATCAGCGTTGCAATCCTGCCTTTATTTTTTTATAACCCTCCAAGTCGGGGTATGGTCTACACTATGTAGACGGGAGGGGGTGGATGATATGAGCGGCCGGTTGGGTCGACTCTGCCGTTGCATGCAGGGGGAGGAGGGTGTGAAGGATCAAGAAAGCTTACCCACCCAGCTTGCCGTACGCTTAACGCTCCTGCTTGGTTCACGTTGTACAGGACTACAGACGACAACGGGGCAGTTTTGGCTTACAAATCCGATCCCCAGGTAAACAACATGCACACTCGAGATGATGTGTAAAAGCCTGAGGAAGTAGGAGGTCTTTGCATACGGATGAAGCTAAGAGACATTTTGGAAAGTTATTTCGTTCTGTATTGGGATGATCTCAGGGACTGAAGGAGCGGAACAAAATTCTAGAATACAAGTCTATAATTAAATATGGACTGACTGACCAGGACAAATCTATCAGGATCGTACAATACATAACGGTGTGTAAACTATCAGACAAAAAGGACCGGGGTATGATGTAGAGAATATCTAGACAGAAAAGAGGGAAAAGGAAATGGTATTCCGCATAGCCGTGCCTCACAGCCCAAACGCCGAACAAGACCCCCAACCCCCAACCCCCAACCTCCAACAAAAAAAAAAATGAAGTCGCTAGAAGGTGGATGCCCATACGTTATCCAGCCACCTCCTGAAGGTCAGGGGCTGGACCTGGGTTGCTTCGTTGAGGTTTGTCTGGCGGACGTGATAGCGCCCGTTGGCCGTCTGGAGCAGGCGCTGGTAGTAGTACCATTGCGCCCAGTCGCCGCGCTGCTGGCACGCTTCGGCTAGCCCCTCGACTTCCTGGTACTGACGAACGACGAGACTGAACGGCACTGTGTACAAGGTCTCAGTCGAGGAACAGATCGTGGATAAGAGGAAGAGGGAAGGGAAATAGAGAGAGAGAAAGAGAGATAGAGGAAAAGAACTAACCTCCGAGTGCGTTGGAGCACGTTTCCACCAACTCCTGGGCCGTCACCGAATCCCCCCTCATCCGAAACTCCTTGGGCCAGCTGTCGAGGCCAAGATCGAGGGCGGCCGTAATGAACTGGGCGACGTCGTAGATTGAAGTCATGGAGATGCGCGCGGGTCTGCCGCCGGGCCCCATCGGGATGATCTCAGCCCTCGCCTCCTGAAGGTTAACCAGGTAGTCGTCGGGCCCCTGTACGCCGGAACCAGCACCGATGCCGTATGTCTGCAAACCGCCGGGGCCGAAGCGCTCCATAAAGATGCCGCATGAGAAGACAGTGTAGCGCAGGCGGTGGTGATGCGAGGACTTGGATTGGGACCAGCTCTCAAGAAGCTGGAGGGCCGATTGGGAGCCGCGGTCGAGCGGGTCGTTTGCCGGCCGGTGGCTCAAATCACCCTCGAACTCGGACGGGACGAAGACCCGGACTCGGGCCCGCCGCGCGGCGTCGATGAGGTTGAGCTGCTCGTTGCCGGCGATGGTCGAGATGACGAGATCTACCCCTTGCAGCGTGTACCTCAGGTTCTCGACATCGTCATAGTCGACGACGGCGACTTGGCAGCCGGGACAGTATTC
This sequence comes from Corynascus novoguineensis, assembly GCA_033296725.1. Taxonomy (NCBI): domain Eukaryota; kingdom Fungi; phylum Ascomycota; class Sordariomycetes; order Sordariales; family Chaetomiaceae; genus Corynascus; species Corynascus novoguineensis. The sequence goes on from MU857667.1 coordinate 115,372, forward strand.
GTCCAGTTCCGGATGCGGCTGCAAGACCTGTTAGCCAATCATGATCCTAAAGACGCGAGTAGAGGATGGGGTGTAGGTGGACAAACCCTCCGGGACAGCACGAGAAGAGCATGCGCTGTCTGGCTGATCTGTTGAGCTAGGATCTGGGCGAAGCCGCCGGCGCCGGCAATGGCAATTCTCATCATGGCTGTCTGGTTGGCCCTATGCTTCATGATGATGATCGGGAGCGAGGGAGGAGAGACGGAGGTGAGTTTAGATGATGCCTGCTTTTAGGGGACAGGAGAGAACAGGGTTGATGTGTCTGGAAAATCTTGGTGGGAGATGAGATGATGAGAGGAACGCGGTGTAGCTCTTATATACTTGATTATCCACATACACTTATTTGTGAGGACCATTGTCTTATGTCGATGGCACAGCAGAGCCTCTTCCATACCAGCTAGGGCGTAAGGGCGCAAGCTTTGCATCATGTCATGAGCTTCAACGGTAACCCAAAGCAACCCGCCATAGGAGAGAGAGGACATTACAGGAGGTGATTGGTATGCCTGAGCCATGTATTCCGGCATCTTGAATCCTCTGCATAATCCCAGCAAGGCCCGTGGTTGAGGCGGACGGCTTCCTTCCAGCGGCACGGTGTGAGTCGGCCCCCCCACCTCCTCCGGCAAGCCTGGCCGAGGTGGGGTGGCTTTGAATCAACTGCAAACCACCCCCCCCCTCCCCCTGGCTAGCCTCGAACTCGGTAAAGTCAGATTGCATAGTTAGTGCATGCGGAAACTTTCCCCCTGGCATGCTGCCATGGGTGGCCCCGCGGGTTCTCTACATAGCGCATGCCGTGGAGCAAGTTTGAGTAGATGTGCAGTTGTGCTGTAGAGGGAGAAGAGAGGTGCAACAAGCATCGGCCGGACAAATTTAAATGTAGACGCTCAGGTCTGCTGCTGGTGCTGGTGCGAGCTGTCAACAGAGTCCCCAGTACAAGGGCTTCACAGAGAAAAGAACGAAGATTACGACGCCGGTTCGGCGTTTTAGAAAAATGATCATTGGTCATGAATCTGGTGAGGACGCGACCCGGGGCAATCCGGGAACCTTTCCGCTGAGAGAGGCGGCCGAAAACCATCGGGGTCCCAATTCGTCTGAATTTAGTGCCGGAGGTTTCTCCACAGCCAAGTAAGCTCGCAATTCTTAGACGGCAGCAGTTTCAGAAGCGGATGGCGCTGGCGGGGAAGCATCGCAAGGATACTTTGGGAGGGCTGGAGCATATGGGTGCGTCCGGCGTGTGGTTTAATGATGTCTTGTTGGAAATTCGCCTTGGGAGGCGGCGGGTAAAGGCGGTGATGCGGAGCTGTGAGTTTCACAGGACCTGGCCTTGGTGGAAGAGAAACGTCGTGGTTGGCTCCAAATTTAGGTAGTGAGCCCCCGCGGAGGTTAGGGGAGAGGCTGAGCCAAGTAACCTTGAGTGAATCGGAATTCCGACAATGCGGTTGTTCGAGGAGAACAGGTCCTCATTCGCTAAACGCGCTGAAGTCTACTCATCCAAACTGCCGGTGCGGATGACGACGAACCATCGATCTTGAATTATTAGTGACTCGGTACATCAAGGATCAAGAGAGCGCTGAGGCAGGCTTTGAAGAGCCAGTCCTCCCGGTGATTGATAGAAAGCAAACAGAAATTGTCCTCAAAAAGAATAACTAGTTAGGCGATATCCAATCAAAAAAGATTTAACTACAGCTCGATTGCCAAGAATTGTCAACTTCGACCTTATCAGGAAGGTACGCGGGAACATTTTCGCCATGAACCTGTCAAATAACTTTCATCGGTACCTCCCGTGATTGCCAATGATCGTAGTGTGCCCCCATACTGGTTAAAGCCATTACCTAGTAGGTTACCACAGAAACTGACTAAATCTTCAAAGTGTCGGCGTAATTGGTATCAGGGGCCATTTTCTTGCCGCGATTGCAAACCTGACGGCGGCAAAGCGTTTGCCGAGCGAGGCTTGGCCCCTAGCCCGGGGAACAGTTAACCCCGGCCCGTAGGATGATGGCTCAACAGAGTGTGCCGCTTCCATGGTCATTGTCTGATGTACCTATGCGGGCTAACGCGTCTTCACATCTGAGATGTCTAGTTGGCCCTGCCCTAAGTTTGTGATAAACTTACAAGAAGGATCATCGTGAGATGACGAAGAAGCCCCGCTGCGGGAAGGAACATCACGCAAGGTCAAGTGAGCTCTGAGTTTCCCCACACACTACATTCTATGCTGTGGCTCGTGCACTGCTTCCCCCCCCCCCTGGCAGTGAGGTTTGGAGCTCAGCCTTATGAGCCCCTGACCAACTGCACCTCGTACACCAAGTACAGTACCTCCTTACAGGACCAATCAATCTGCAGCTATAGTGTATAGTAGGAGCTGAGACCAGAATAACGTACATACCGTAGGCATTATGGGATTTGCATCATTCCTAACGATATCCCTGTTTTCACCTTCAATGCTTATACTTCCTGCTGTCTTGCGTAAGCAGCCAAGTCTTCTGTTAAAACGTTAAGAGTCACTAAGTTTGGTAATGTGAGATCACTTACTCACATGACCAGCCCGGAAGCGACGAGTCCACGATGGGGGCGGCTGTTCCTTTCCATTCATTGCAATTCCGGTCTTTTCAGGCCGTGCACCGCACCCCCCGTCAGTCAACGCTCACTCAACCCTGGGGCATCGGCGAACCATTATGTGGAGAGTGGCCGCCCGGTATGACGCCGTCTCTTTGGAGCCTTGATGTGGCTTACTGACTCGCTCGCTACCGGAATGCTTTCGGCGACATCAAATTACCATAGTCTCCGTATGCACACCATACCGTGATCATAATAGCGTCTGCAAGAGCTGCCAGACATACCTTCCCGATTTGGACATATTACGAATCGCGTCTAGCTTGCCAGCGCACTCAACGCAGAGGCGGAGTCGAGCTAATCATTGGCTGCCTTAACCGCTCGATATTGAGGTAGGTAGACTTGGGTCAGGTGTCAGTCAGTCCCTCGAATCTGTTTGGCGAGATTATCATCGTTAAGTCAACGCGCAGCTGCAATTCACCATTTAGACATTTTCCTGCCTGGAGCTGCCTGACGCTGCCAAGATTTGTCTTCAAATTCCTCATCTTTGCCTTCGACTTCCGCTAATCTGCCCAGGGTATCAACACAGGTTCTTGCTGCGCCTTATCCTGTATCCGACATCCAATATCCCATTCCCATATTTCATGAGAAAACATGAGGAAACATAAGACAAGAAAGAAAACTAGAGAAAAAGGGCACGTGCCCACTCCAATATATGAACTCAAGGCTGCTCCTTTGCCTCGGCCTGCCGCTGGATGTCGAGTTCGGCGCCGCGCTGCTGCGTTTTGCCAGCATCATGGCGGTGCTGGTACTCGGCCTGGCGAGCGCGGTCGCCAGTGAGGCCGGCGACGGCGCTTCCGACAGCGCCCTTTGCACGGTCGCCCACGCCCGACGCCAGGTCATTCAGCTGTCCGCGCGCCTCCTGCTCGCGACCTGCCCGGTTCTGCTCGTGCCCGGCCTGTTTGAGTGTCTAATTTTATTGCTTTGATCAGTTCACTATTCACCAATCAAGATAAAGAAGGGATAGAATAGAAAAAGGAAATAGCATACCTCGCTGCCAACGAGGCCGCCAACAAATTCCTTGGCCGACCCGGCTGTCTGGTTCCACGAGCCGGCAGTGCGGTTTGGGTCGTCCTTGGCCACACCCGCCGAAGACACGGTCGCGCCGGGCAGCTTAGCCGCGGCGTGCGACGCGTCGTACTCGGCATGACCCTTTTGTTGCCTGGCCTTACCCTCGGCCTGTTTGCATGATGATCGTTAGCGCTTCAGTCGTGCCATGAATCAAAGACAGGAGAGTCGTGGGCACTATGACCGACCTCGTCGCCGGTGCTGCCAATGAGGCTGCCCACCGTGTTTTGAACGGCGCCCGTGGCGGAGTCGACGTACGACTTGAGAGTCGAGTTGTTATTGCTGTTTGAAGACATGGTGATGTTGTTGATGGCAACTTGTGTAATTGGGTGGTGTATTTTAATCCGCGTAGTTTCGCAGTTTTCACAATAAGTCTTTAAGTTGGTGCAGGTAGTCAATGGTGGAAATGGCACGACTATTGCGAGGTAGAGCAATCTCTTATATACCCGAAAATAGATACAGAGATGTATACTGTCTTTCCAGTCAAAGCCCGGTGTTTCTGCCATCACGTTGCTGTCGTGTAGTGTTCGTGGTGCGAGTGATGTCATACGTCCCTCCCTAGCTGCAGGTGATGACATCATAGCAACCCCTGCGGCTGCAATCTTCAGCCCTATGGGATAACCTTCCCTTCAAGGGCCAGACAAGAACCAGGTTCTCTCCATAAGTCCCGACAGATACCTATGACATCGTGAGTTTAATGCGGTGTAGCACAGCTTCGTCCTACTTGTAAAAAAAAAAAAAGGCTCACTCTCTGGTCGACTTCCTAGGATGGAGCTGCAGACAAGAGAATCCGAAGATTGCAGCCAAAAAAAAGTGAATTTACAAATGAAACGGCCGGAAACGTTGACCCGGCAGAAAATAAAAGATGCCGCCATTTCAGTAGCGCGACTCTTGGTGCAAGATGTGTGCTCATTCGCCAAAACGGAATGTTACGACAGAATAGACCTGATGATGAATTACCTTATGGCCGCATTCCAAGTCGAAAGAACGGAAGGAACTTTACGGCAGCTAATGGGTTTAGACGTACATGAACAGAGACGGTCTTGCACCAACTTCAAAAAGGTGGCCCAAATGGTTTATACCACGCAAAAAGACTTTCTACCCTTAACGAAAAAAAAATCATCTTCCATTGTTGTGAAGAGTGATGGCGAACGGCACCAAGCCGGGCACCATCGTCAATAGCTCGTTTGAGTACTGTGGTTTCCCTCGGAGCCTGCCATATTGCATGAGTCGCGAGGCTTGCTGTAGCTTGTGGTATCATTCTGCGACCGACCAACAATGAAATGCATCATATTATACAGATTGTTGCTTGCTCCCGAACCATGTCGGGCCCATCAACCCAACTACATGTAACGTGTGCGACCTGTTTCGCCCAAAAAAACCCACGGCCGTCCCGCCCGTCTCGTAAACTCCTGCAAAAAAGCCCAAACTAATGCTGAGTCCACTCAATCGTGTTGAGGTCGACGCCCTCCTGGACAAGCTCCCACAAGGGGCTGAGCTCGCGGAGGAAGCCGACACGCTCCTTGACCGCCTTCAAGACGTAGTCGATCTCGGCCTCGGTCGTGAACCGGCCAATGCCGAAGCGGATGCTAGAGTGGGCGTTCTCGTCGCTGTTGCCCAGCGCCCGCAACACGTAGCTCGGCTCAAGCGATGCCGAGGTGCATGCGCTTCCCGAGGACAGGGCAATGTCCTTCAATGCCATGAGGAGCGATTCGCCCTCGACGTAGGCAAATGACACGTTCACGCAGCCCGGGTAGAAGTGGTTCGGATCCCCGTTCTGGTTGGTGTGCTCCATCGAGAGAAGCCCGTTGAGTAACCGGTCCGAGAGGGCTTTAACCCTCTTGTGGTCATACTATTTTTTTTAAAAGAAACGGTTAGCAACCGTTGAAGCTAAATGAGAAAATGTGACCATATCAGGGAAGTTATGGATCAGAGAAGATGCTGACTATCAACAAGGCAGCCTGTGTCACGAGGCTTCAGAAAGCCATGCATGTAATAAAGCAACTCATCATAAAGTGGGCGCAAGGGGTAAAAACTGGTGCTGACGAAAAGATGACCAAAACGTACCTCCATCTCCTCCGCTGCGATGCGGCACGCCTCGCCAAATCCGACAACGAGGGCAGGAGCAAGCGTGCCGCTGCGCAGGCCACGCTCCTGTCCGCCGCCGCTGATGAGGGGCTCCAGCCTAACTCTTGGCCGCCGGCGGACGTAGCACGCGCCTATCCCCTTCGGCCCGTAAATCTTATGGGACGAGATGGACATCAGGTCCACGTTCATGGCGTTTACGTCCAAGGGGATCTTGCCGACAGCCTGAGCGGCATCCGTGTGGAAGAAAACTTTGTGCTCGCGGCAGATCTTACCGATCTCGGCCAGGGGTTGGATGACGCCAATCTCGTTGTTGACAGCCATGATGCTGACAAGCGCCGTTTCTGGGCGGATCGCCGCTCTGAGCTTGTCGAGGTCGATGAGACCGTTGTTGTTGACGGGCAGGTAGGTGACCTCGTAACCTTCATCTTGCAAATTCCTGCAGCTGTCGAGCACGCACTTGTGCTCTGTCTGACTGGTGATGATATGCTTCTTCTTGCCCGAGCGGCCGAAGAACCTGGCTACGCCCTTGATGCTCATGTTGTTACTCTCGGTGGCGCCACTGGTGAAGATGATCTCCTTGGGGTCGGCGCCAATCAGCTTGGCAATATGTTCTCTCGCCTGCTCAACGGCACGCTCGCTTTCCCAACCGTATGCGTGCGTCCTAGAGTGGGGATTGCCAAAGACACCGGTGTAGTAGGGCAACATGGCGTCCAGCACTCTTGGATCTACCGGTGTTGTGGCCTGCATGTCGAGATAGATGGGCCGCTGGCCCTCATCCAGCTTGACTGCTTGCTTCAGGACATCTGACGACACATAAAATGTCAGCTCCGAGCTTAGCTCCGATCGGGCGCGGTCGTGTCTTACCAGCCATGGGACTGACGTGCGTCGTCGACCCATTCTTCACTTCCAAAGTAGCTCCCGCCTTCTCCAGCTCGGCCCGGTCCAGCCGGATGGCCGTGTCTGTTTGGACTTGAGCATTGTCGGATTTGCTCTGCGTCACATAGCACCTCTTGCAAGGGCCGCGCGCGGCCGCAGGCGCTGCCCTTGACAGAACCGGAACGCCACGTCGCGGTGCGGCAGAAACAGACGACCTAGATGCCAGACGCGATGCCTGCCTGAGGACCGATGGCGCGATGTTGGCCATGATAACCGTTGATAAGCAGGGGTTGCGATGGCGAGGTGTTGCGGATGCTGAGAGGAAAAAAGTTTCGAAAGCTCTCGATGCGGGACAGTCGGAGCTCCGGTTTTGTCACCGCGGGCTTTCGGCGGCGAGAGGCGTTATCTGGGGAATTGGCATTCAGCTCCTGACCAATAAGAATCCTGAATCGAGCCACTGCTGCTTGTGATTGGGTGCATCTCAACTTGTCCCACAAATTTTCGAACCCAGAATCCGCAACCTGCTCCCCGCTGCTGTTAGCGAGAACCCGCTGTATGTGCATACACATACGTCCGTAGCAGAACACAGAATCGAAGATGACAGGGCGCTCAGGCTTTGTAGTGTAGTTTGGTGCTGAGGTTACAGAGCGTATCACTTGTGTGTTTGACCAAGTATTTCTAGTCGGTGGCCATAAGCCAGCAACGTTGAACAGGCTACAAGCTTCACTGCCTCTTCGCAACGTTTCAATCCAATTGAGAGTGATTTAATTGCCTGATCCCACCCCGCTTCGAGTGCCTTTTTGGCTATACCTGATCATCTTTGTTATCTCGCGCTCATCGTACTGACCTACATGTAGACTCCGTACTCGGCATTCAACTCCCGAACAAAGCGACTTTTCATTGGCGGTGCAGGCTTGGCAGAGGTCAAGGTTCGGTCTTTGGCGGCCGGCAGCGCCACCTTCCCATCCGTCAGCCAAGGAAAGCTGAAGCCGGGCTCCGCCCCGACAACATCGTCATCGCCCCGAGCGGGCATCAGGCGCATTCCTCGAAAAAGGTACCCCTAAAACTCTCCACACGCGATTCCCGACGCCGACCGTCTTCCTAGAGCATCCCCATCCGACCGGGCCGCCACCTAGCGCTCCGAAGAGAAGTATTTTGCCCTTATCAACGCATCATAGTACCCAAAAAGAATGAGTTTTCGGGGGTTCCAGAAGGGGTTGGCTCGAGTAAGTTTGTTGCTGCCCCGCTACACTGCTCAACCCGCCCGATTGTCCCTCCCTCCTCCCACCATATATATTTTCCTCCTTCTCCGAGATTTCGCCGTCGAGACTGACTGTGGCCGCGGCAAACGATAGGCGCCCCAACAATTCAAGGTCAAGTTCAACATTGGCGAGCACACCAAAGACGCAGTCTACATCGATGCTGAGCGCCGATTTCAGGAGCTCGAGACCGAGACAAAGCGTCTGCACGATGAGAGCCGCAAGTACTTTGACGCCATTAACGGCATGCTGGCGCATCAGATCGAGTTCTCCAAGGCCATGACCGATATATACAAGCCGATTAGCGGCCGGATGTCGGACCCGGACTCGCTTGTGGTGCACGAGAACCCAGAGGGCATCCGCGCCTGCGAGGAGTACGAGGCCGTGGTCAAGGACCTGCAGGAGACGCTGGCGCCCGAGCTCGAGATGATCGAGACCCGGGTGATCCGGCCCGCCGACGAGCTGCTCGACGTCGTCAAGGTGATCCGCAAGACGGCGACCAAGCGCGAGCACAAGAAGCTCGACTACGACCGCCACCGCGCCGCGCTCAAGAAGCTGCAGGACAAGAAGGACAAGACGGCCAAGGACGAGAAGGCCATGTGGAAGATTGAGAACGAGCTGGAGCAGTCGACCCAGGAATTTAACTACTTCAACGACCTGCTCAAGGAGGAGTTGCCCAAGCTGTTCACCCTGGAGCGCGAGTTCATCCAACCGCTGTTCCAGTCTTTCTACTACATGCAGCTCAACATCTTCTACACGCTCCACGAGCGCATGCAGCGGGTGGATATCGGCTACTTTGACCTGACGCTCGACGTCGAGGAGGCCTTCCACAAGAAGCGCGGCGACGTCCAGGAGCGCGCCGAGGCCCTCTCTATCGTCAAATTCCGCACCACAGGCCAGAAGCGCCCGCCCAAGTACGGGCCCAAGCCGCGCCCGGCGGCGCTCGAGGGGCCCAAGACCGCCGGCCTGCTCACGGCTGGCTCACCCGCGCCGTCATCATCATCACCCACGCCCGAGCTTGAGTCGGCATACTCGGCGCCGGCCTCGGCCTCTTCGTTCCGCCCCGCTGGCAGCTGGCATCAACAACGCCCGTCGGACGCTTCTTTATCTGCGGACGCTAGCAACTACGGCAGCAGCAGCAACCCGCCTCCCCCTTACTCCCCAGGGCCCGCGTCGTCGCCGGCGCTCCAGGCCGCGGCCGCGGCAAAGTCTAAGCCCAAGCCGCCGCCGCCGCCCAAGCCCAAGCCGAGGGCGCTCTCGGGGGCCCCCAAGGTCGAGACGGTCACGGCGCTTTACGACTACGCGGCGCAGGCTGAGGGCGATTTGAGCTTTCGCGCGGGCGACATCATTGAGGTGGTGACGCGGACGCCGAACGAGAACGAGTGGTGGACCGGGCGAGTTGGGGGAAAGGAGGGGCAGTTTCCTGGTATGTTTTGCCATTTAACCCCCCCCCCAAAGCTCTCTTATCATTTTATGTCTCATCTTCACCCTGCCACATGCTGTTGTAGTGGTGGTGGTTCTGGGGTAAATTTTGATATAACAGGACTGATATTCGCGGCAGGGAATTATGTTAAGTTGAATGCATAGCTGGTTGCTTTCCGATGCGTACATTCCGCGGAGAGGCGGACGATTTTGCAGGCACGAAGCAAAGTGGAGTGAGAGCAGGCTGACCGCCGGCTCTGGGAAGCTTTTCGAGCATTGCATCATCTGAGGATGGGCTAGTGGGATAATCATGAATTACTCAAACACCCGACACTAGTCTGCGGCTCTCGCGTTTGTGATTGGCGATATTACCGAGTCACGTTACGGGGAAGCATGGAGGCACGGCATGGTTGCGGCGCGAGCGCGGTGCTTTTTGTTTTCTACCTGTGACGTGGGTTAACTCGGAGGCATGGGTTGGCCGGATATGTATTTGCCGTTGGCGATGGCAATGGCGTCGCTGTGTGACTTTGGTGCATGCTTGAGTTTGTAAGTGGGGTCTACTCGAGAATGTTGTTGCTGTGGTGGTGGTGGTGGTGGTGGTGGCTACGCTGATGGTCGGCTGGATATGGGTGTTTACCTATGACTTTCGTTGTTACCGCTGGGGTGCTTAGACTCTAGACATGGCTTGTGGGAGTTGGGTGATTCGGTAGAGGGCGTTGATTCAGACGTTGGCGAACGGAGCCCTTATGGTTGACAAATTGCTCTCCTTCCTGTGTGGGATATCTTGCCTTTCCCTACACTAAACACATTATTCCAAATTGACCCTGGTTGCTGTTTTGAGCCTCATGGTTCTCTTTCCGGGCCCGTGCGACGGAATGCCTATTTGAGCTCACCGACTCCCGCCACCATGCCTGTATTTGGGCGACCAGGGCAAAAAGTGAGGCTGCTCACTGGTTTTGTTGAGGCATGTGTTATCTCGTTGCTGCTGGCTTGATAACTCCCGCATCAGCTCCCGCGTGGGAGGCATTGGGGGGCGGTCAAGATCTGTACTTGGAAATTCCTTGTGGGGGGCGGCTTCTTGCCTTTACAGAATGGACGGAGCCTGGTTGATTCTCTCGAGGGGAGAATGTTTAGTAGAAGAGTGGAAGAAACATCTGCGGCAGGTGACCGACGATCCAGTGTCGGAAATGGCCTGAAGCGTGAGATCGCACACCCCACGCTTTCAAATACTTGGTCATGGAGGTCGTCGACAAGGAGCGGTAGCCTGAAACCAGCGAGTCAGGCTATCGCCGAAAAGGGAAAGTATATCAACAGGATTGAAATCTCACCGAATGCATGGCAAATGGAGGCCGAACGGGCCGGGGTCAGGGTCGGTTTGTGTTTCGGAGTGTACTGTAGTATAAGATGTCGGGCTTGATCGGAGCCGCACCCATGGTTCTCTAGCGGGGCTTAGATATTTCACCGTGTTCTCTCACCGGTACCGTAGTTGAGATGTCATCCAGGGGTAATGTTGATCCGGTTTACCTTTCTCGTCGAGAAATTCCATGTGTGCCAATCTGCAAAGGCGTCTAGCCATGCATCACGGTACCAAAGGTTTTATCATAAAAGTCTTCCACAGAGCTGATAAGGCCAATGCTGATTTGATCGAGTTCAAAATCGTGACTTCGGGCTGTGCCCTAGGAGCAGGGGAGTGTTGGCTGGGTATTATTGTCTCTGCATGTACTCAGGCAATAATACATCAACTCGACCTTGAGAGACAGCCCACTCACTGATGATGAATGAAACGCCTTTGATGTCACTCGGTCACATTCGCCAGCTGTACCCGCATATCGAGAGGGGTCCTGTGTGCACATTCGCCGACTTCCCGTCGCTAACATGTTTACGACTCCGTTGTCAGTCCTCACTCAAATTGGGCAAAAAGCCCCTCTACCGGGAGGGGTAAGTAAGGCTGCCCGCAGGGCAAAATCAACGCCATGCAGCTGGGCAGAATCTGCACTGCCCAAATAGAGCCCTTGTCAGATGTCAACGCGGAGGAAATATTCATCTTCTTGTGTCGAAATTCATGTTATATCGTTGAAAAAAAAAAAAAAACGACTCGCGAGTCATGGGCTCCTTTTCGTTATCGAGGGGAAGCAAACAAACACTCCCATTGCTTCCACTTTGATCATCCACGTTTGATCTCCCACCTTTGATAACTCCAAGTGTATTTCCCTCCTTTATTCTCTTAAACCCCCGCCGGTCCTTCCCCCTTATTAACCAGTATGCAGAGTGGCATGCCTAGACCCCCATATTCTACTCCTACTCATGCATACCGCATGCGCGTTGCCCTCCATCCTTCCTGCATAATTTTGGCCGCTCCCCAAAACCAATCGGGAGAAGCCTTCATCGCAATGTGCACCATGTTGAATAGGTCTCGTCATGTAGTGGGGGTGAATTCCGTGGCCCTCATGAAGCGAAGTGGTACCCCCTTGAAATCTCGCGGTATTGTGCTGGCTGGAATGTTCTCCAGGATGCGCGGCTGCCGCTGACGTTCGCCAGAGTGTCTGTGTTCGAACTGGGACTTGCCTTAGGACAATAGGTTGCATCGGGCACCAAAATCGAGTGCCGTCCGGCACTGTCTGGGGTTTTGCCTTTTGCGTCTGCAAATCTCTTGGTATAATCGCTAGGCGCCCAGCGTCCAGGCCGGCGAATCGCAAGGTATCCGGGAAAAGGAGCTATACCAGCCAAGCGGATGGCGGGGTCCCACGAGACAAAAACCAGGGCCCTGAGGCCTCCTGTCAGACCCCCGGTGGCATACACCATGGAGCGTTCATCCCAGCTGCCGTGGGTGTTTCCGGCATAGCCTGGCGGGTTGAGAATGGCATACAAATCGGCGAGGGCGGGGTCTTCGACGGAGGAATCCCGGTCAGGGGGCCAAAATAAGCCGGTGTCGCTCCTGTAGATGCTGCCAATTTGTTGCAGGAGAGCGTCGTGGTCTTGACCTCCTACCGTGCTCGCCCGGTCGCCGAGCTGCGCAAGCTCGCCGGGTGTCCAAGGGCGGCGGGTGCCTCCGCGGATGCGGAGCTTCTGATCCTGCGGATCGAACGAGCTGGAATCATCCACGAGGTCTAGGAAGGTTTGGCAATCAGGATAGTACGACCGCAGGGGACACTTGGTAAGCGTGACATTTAGGGTAGAGTTATCGTCGCCCGGATGGACCATGTGTGGATTTCGCGGCCACCTTCTCGGAGTTGCCTGCTGCTGCTGCTGCTGAGACTTGGCCGCTGATGTATCCGAGCCCGTGGCCACCAAAGCGTCGAACCCGATGACCGAAGTGTAGTATGTACGGCGCGCTGTGATGCTACCGTCCAGCCACTCCTTGCGGGATTCGACGATTCTAAGCTGGCCCGTCGCCTCGTCCTCCAGGAGACGGAGGAAAGTCCATCGGTCGTCAAGAGGCCCCTCGGTGTGGTCCCTTCGCCAGAGAGATGGGGTGCGGTCCAAGACCTGGATGGAGTGAAATCCGTCTTTTGTAAGGGGAAATCGAAAGCAGGAATAATACGAAACCCAGTCGACTTCTTCGACTGCTAAGCTGCGAAGATTGGACAGGCCGTAAAAGTAGCCGTTGATGATTTCGAAGCAGACGGTCGAGCCAATATCAGTTCCGATCACTTCCGGAACGTCGAGGTTGCCTTCAATCCATGTACGAGCCGCGATGTTGAAGCCTCTGATTACCCAGTACTCGTCGCCCTCCTCATCCGGCTCGGAAGTAGTGCCGTAGTAAAGGAAAAGGTCATTATTCCGCACAAAGAGCTTCGAGATAGACGATAGCTCAAGAACGGTGATTAATTGACCATCATCAGCCTTAAAGACGAGCAGGAAGTGCTTGCGACAGGATCGGTCACGGGGGAATTTCGAGTAGAGGCACGAGACAATGCCGTGCGAGTAGTACAGCAGCGTCAGCTTATACTTATGTGGCGCAGACGTGTTCGGGATGGATTCTCGAAGAAGGGTCCCAAGGTCGACAGCGATTTCCGAGTCAGCAGAGCGGTGGAGGTCGAGGATGCGCAGCTCGCGGTCACGGCAGTAGCAGAGCACGCCGTTCTCGTACATCCACTCGCGGGCGAACCCGACAATGGCAACCAGATATGGAGACACTGAGGAGAGGGCCTCTCGGCGCTTCAGAAGCCGTCTCAACCCGGAAGCGTAGTTCCTGGAGGCCCTGGCATCGCGGGTCTCTGCGCTATGCGGGGCTTTGGTCTAGGCAATCCATGTCAGCAAAACCACCTCATCCCGTAGGTTCAAGGGTTTGGGGCACAATTCGAGCTCACCTCGAGCAGCCTCTTTGCCATTTCCGACTCCTGGACTAGAAATTGAAACCTTTTGCATGTGCAGCTGAGGCTGCGAACATCGTCGAGATCGAGGTCTTGGACCACGAAGGCCACTAGCTCGTAGGGCAGCTGAACTAGTGACATGATTGGGAATAACTGCTGCCAACAGCTGCGTAGAGGATGAGAAAGACCGAGATCCGGAACCCGAACGAGCGCGCATGCCTTCCTTTCTAAAAAATATGGGAAAGAAAACTAAAACGTTCTGTGGGATGTTTCTGCAGCACCTTGTTTCTGGCAGTAACCAGGGTTGTAATGTCAAGGGGCTTTATAATTTTACCTACCGACCCAACAAAGAGCCGTTCTTGACCGGGGCATACTCAAATCGAGGGGAAAGCGAGACAAGGCTGCAAGAGCCCAAGACGCGAACATGTGGTCGGAGGACATTGCGAACAAAGGGAGGACCCGCTTGGCTCGAACATGATTATACTCTTACGTTTGCGAGGCGAAGGGCCCAGAATTGTTTTCGTGGAGCATAAAAATGACGAGTCTTTTAACTTGTCATCCGAGGGGGGGTTGAAAGGTTGCCTGGTTGCTGTGTTGCGTTCGGGTGTGGAGGAGGTTGGATCGACCCGGATTGCACAAGATGGGGGATTGCGTTCATTCTCTCCGTACGTTCCGTTGGGGATGGAGATGCGGCTCTGCGACCACCTCACACACAGCTTGAACCGATGAAACTTGCCGCCGCAAGGGGGGTAACACGGGTGTCACACTCGACATACTGTTGAGACTTCCATAATTTTTTTTTGGCTCAGTAGGTTAGAGCACGTGTACACCCAACTACGCCCAGTTGAGGTAAAGACCTGGCATAACCTGTGCGGCTCTTTCAGCGGGATTGTTCGGCTGGAGTGTTCGGCTGGACTGTTTCGGCATTGGGGAGTCGAGCAAGGCGCCCCCTTACAGAGGCATCAGCCAATCAAAGTGGTGAAGGTGGTCCTGTAAAGGGAATCCTCAGCCTCACGGCAAGCGAGTGGAGGTAACCCCTCAGTTCCCTCACCTGCTCTTTTCACCAGATGCAGGGTTAATGCGGCTCTCGTGTCACTGCGTCACATAACAGAGGTCTAAGAATTCGCTTCGGTATGTATGCAGCTCCATGTATACCCGCATCGTAAGACAGACACAGTGTCCGCAATATGTGGACTACGGTAAGCCACGGAGCGAGGAGGCTGCAAAGATCATTCGTTTAGCGGGAAAATACTCCCTGCTTTGAAGTTCCCGTTTTTAGCTGACTTGGCAATCTAGGAGCCTGACCCTGGCGTCCCTGTCTTTGCTGTTTGAACCACGGGCTCGTGCTAGTCGTGACAAAAGCCTTTCCTCTGCAGTACTCTCAGCTCGCCCCATTCATTCGATAGACCATATTTCTGGCTGTCAGGTATCCAACCGGAGCCCATGCCAACCCAACGCTCACGCATTTACCAAGATTTGAGGTCTTCCATCGCGCTGCAGAGCCGCATAGTTATCAAGATCCTGGCCTTACATGAGCCAGTTAGGGTGCGCCTCCAGACATCGTTTGTGGAAATGCGGTTTCCCATTAACGTTACCGGAATTCCTGTTGCCGAGATTGCTCTTCTCTGCGTCGGCCTTAGACTCTCAGCCGCCTGTCTCTCGAGCTGCACAATGATTTGCAATGTGTCATGCCCAAGATAGGCTCCTCGGCTCAATGCTAACTTATTCTGCACCACAACCGTCAGCGCCACTGCAATGAGATGTAGCAAAGGGAACAGAAAACACATCCGCGTAACCACTGCTAGCCAAGTGCCCAGTTTTGGAGCGCACCAACAGCCATCAGTCCCTTCGTTTCCTGATTTTGCTTGGTCATTTAAAAAAGAAAAAATTACCAACCATCTCACGAATGAACTCCCATGTGACCACCACTAGCCTTTAGTGTCGGGCATGGCGGGACACCAGCTGGGAATGAGGAGGGAGGATGGGAACATGTCATTTGGCCCCAGAAATGACCCTATCGCTCTTGAAGTGCAGAGATCCAACTTTCATCCAGTGTCAAGCAGCTCCCTGAGAGGTGGTTTGCTTACGAATGACACACAACACATTCAAGCTTTACCCTGGAAGAGAAGATGCTGGAACCAGGCAACATGGGGTTTCTGTTTGTGCCCCTTACAATCCTAATTATTCGCTGTCGTGGTTCCCTAAGCAACCGTTGTAAATGTCATTCGTTCGGCTTCAGCACCTGGATGCAAAGTCATACTCCGCACATAACTGAACACAGTAATCAGAGGGCACACTTGCAACGTTGATCATGATGATATTGACGGTGTTGATTAGTCAGGCCTTGAAGGATGTTTTAGACCCATTCTCGTTTGGAGCTCTTTTTTTCTGGTTCAGACAGTGGAGATGATTTCCTCGCTTTTTACCCCGCAACAACGGACTACGCAGTAACTTGGGAGAATGCTACTCAAGGACTAGATTCAAGACTGTAGTTTGCGCGTTGGTGTCGTGGCCTCATAGACTGACAACAAAATTGTCCTGTTTCGAGTTCAGATATCTATATACTATTGTTTCTTTCAGTGTCTCTTTTTTTTTTTTTCCCCGCATTTTCCTCAACATGCCACACGAGGTGAGTCCAGAGCCCTCCGAGAAGAGGGTGGATCTCTACGCCCCGTTCACAAGCGACATCATCCTCGAGGTGCGCACGGGTACTATGAAGCCCCTGAGAGGCCTTGCAGTGCAATCTGGCATCGACAAGACGCTGCGTGAGGGGCCGGTGCGCGTGACGGAGTTGGGGTTGGAGGGCGACGAACACGACCCGACCTTTCACGGCGGGGTGGACAAAGCCATCCACGGGTGTAAGTCGGTTTTGGCACAATGGTCATGAACCTGTAAAGGACAAAAAAAGGAAGGAAATGAAGAAAATATTAACCATCAGACGTACAGACTGCTCATCGCACTACCCGGCCTGGCGCGCCGAATATCCCTCGGCCGCCGACGCCTTCCGGCCCGGTGGCTTCGGGGAGAATCTGGTGACGCGTCATCTCAACGAGCGCAACCTCTGCATTGGTGACACCGTGTCCATCTCCCCTCCCGACTCGCACCCGGACGCAGACCCGGACCCGCCGGTCCTCCTGCAGGTCTCCCTCCCGCGGCAGCCGTGCTTCAAGCTGAACCACCGATTCCAGCTCAAGAACTTTGCGCCGGCCACGTGGCGGACGAGCCGGACGGGCTGGTACTTTCGCGTTTTGCGAGCCGGAGGGACGATCCGTGCGGGGGATGTCATCCGGCTCGTGTCACGCCCCAACCCGGAATGGACCATCGAGCGCGTGCAGGAATACCTGCACCGGAACACTGGCGACGCCGCCGCCAACGAGGCCCTCGCGAGCATTGCCGAGCTGGGCGCCGAGGCAAGGGACGCGTTCCGCGCGCGCGTCGCCCGGCACCGAGCGAGGGAGCGGCGAGAGAAGCTAGGCGGGGCGGCGGCGCGGCAGAGGTGGAGAGATTACAGGGTTGTGGAGCGAACGAGGCAAACGGGGCGGATCGTAGCGTTTGTGCTCGAGGCGGTGCAGCCACTACACGGGGTAGAGGAAGGAGGGGACGAGGAGGAAGGCGTGCAGCTCAAGCCCGGGGCGCACGCTAAGATCAAGCTGGGCAACGGCCTGGTCAGGGCGTACTCGATCGTGGACGGCGACCGGAACCGGTTCCAACTGGGTGTCGCGCTGGACGACAAGAGCCGCGGCGCTTCCAGGTACCTGCACGAGCACGTCCAGGTCGGGCACACGGTACAGGTGGGTGCTATTACGAACGCCGTCCCCCGGGCTACGGCCGCGAGCCACCACGTCTTCGTCGCCGGCGGGGTGGGCATCACGGCGTTCCTGGCACTGCTCGAGCACTACAAGCAGATTCACTACAGCGCGACGCTGCACTACGCAGTGCGCTCGGCTGACGAAGTGCCGTTTCGGGAGCGCCTGGCCGCGCTGGGCGACGACGTCGTCATCATCTACGATAAGGCAGCGGGTCAGCGGCTCGACGTGCGCCGCATTATCGAGGGCGTGCCGTGGAACTCCCAGCTGTACTTTTGCGGGCCAAAGCGGCTCATGGACGAAGCAGCCAGGGAGACGAGGGCGCGCGGCATCGCTGAAAAGGAAGTGCACTTTGAAGCCTTTGAGGCCGACGTGTCTGGTGACCCGTTCGAGGCCGTCGTGGCCAACAAGGGTGGCAAAACGCTCAAGGTAGGTGAGGACGAGACGTTGCTCGAATGTCTGCAAAGGGAGTTCGATGACGTCGATTCTAGCTGCTGCGTCGGCAACTGCGGTACATGCCGGGTCGGCGTCAAGGAGGGCAGGGTGGATCACCGGGGTACGGCACTCATGGAAGAGGAGAAAGGTACGTCCATGCTGGCATGTGTGAGCCGTGGAATTGGACGCATCACAATCGAGATCTAAGCTGGCATGTTAGCAGGGCGCAGGATACAATCAAGAATTATGCACTTCATCTGCTTCGAGGCGTATCTAGTATATCGGGGCTGCTCGTCCTAATGCTATCTGAACCAATCCGTAGGAGTGTGGCCCAGACTGACACTACATTCTGACGGGTTCGTTGGGCTGTAAGCCAAGTATCAGGCAGTTAGGGGCTCCCTCACGGCAACGGCGGCCAAGGCCTTGGCCGTTGTTTTCCCATGCGGCGACACGAATTGAGAAATCATGCCACGATGCTGCCGAGATTGCCGCCAGAGCGTGTATGACGGCTAGACTACGTGTATCCAACCTTCCGTCTTACCACAAACAACCAGCGATCAACCGGTCTAGACCTGAGCAGGGGACATCGAAAACACAATCTGCGTCTCTTCGCGTTCTCCTATTCTTTAGAATACAGACCGGCTAATGTAGGAATGTTCATTTACAGCTGAGAAACGAGCGGAGATGCAGATTCGGCATTCAAATCATGGCATGGGACTGGGAAGTGCATGTACTGTACATAAGCGTACCTTTTCCCTTGCTGCAAACTGTCGATTATGAGTAGGGAGGAAAGAGCGTCTCAGAGCCTATCAGTCAGAAAATATCCTAACACGAAACAGAGATTGGTGCTTACGAATACCTCGCAGCGCCGACAACGGCTCGTTGCCTTGCATCGGAATTGCTCCCAGCATGAGGGGTTGTTGGCGAGACTGTTCTTCATTTTTGAAGCACTTCCGTAACAGGAGCAACCTTACAATCGGCAGGTGTGTACAAAGTCACTGCGATCCAATCAAAATTCGTGCTCCGATAAGCCAAACATGGCAGTAAGTGGGGCCTGAATTTTCTCGACGAGCAGCAGTTCGATTTTCCGTTTCTCTCGCGACAACCTTTCATATCATCAGCCGGCCAACATGCCTTCGGGTCCCGCAACAATCGGGGACTTCTCCGTCCTCCCCATCGCCATTCCACCAATACCGTCATTTCGCCAAAATGTCGTCCACTACCTCTACGTACGGCGCAACACGCCCAAAATCCCCACGCCGACCGACGCCCGCAGCCTCTTCCTGACCAACGTGCCCGTTGACAGCACTGAGGCCCATCTCCGGGCACTGTTTACATCGCTTGTTGGTGCCGGCCGTTTCGAGAGTGCAACGTTCGAAGACGAGCGCAAGGACGCGCACTCGCAGAGCCCCCAGTCACTCATTGACGCCGCGCAGCCGGCCCACGCAGCCCGCCTGCTTCAGGCCCACGGCAAGAAGCGTAAACGCGAGGACGAGGAAGCTGAGCGGGCACGCGAGGAGGCCGCTGCGCGACTGCCCAGCACGTGGACCCGGCACCTGCGGAGGAGCGGCAGCACGGCTGTGGTGCTCCTCGCCGACGAGAAGAGCGTGGAGCAGGTGCTCAAGGCCATCGCCAAGACACACAAGACCAAGAAGTACCCGACCTGGGGCGATGACGGCAGCGGCGCCGGCAATCTCCTCGAGGGCGGCAAAGTCCCGCCACTGGGCTCGGTCTGGCTCAAGGCTCACAATCGGCTGTCCTACCCGGATAAGGTGACGCTGCAGGCCTCGGTGGACGCCTTCTCGCTGCTGTTTGCCCGGCGCGAGCAGGAGGCAGCCGAGATTGCGAAGCGGCTGCGGAACGAGCCGGACGAGGACGGCTTCGTCACCGTCACGAGGGGCGGCAGGGCCGCACCGGCTAGCCGCAACGAGGCGGAGGAGGCCAAGCGCAAGATGCTCGAGAAGCAGGAGAAGAAGAAGGAAGAGCTGACAAACTTCTACCGGTTCCAGCTGCGGGAGCGGAAGAAGGAGGAGCAGGCGGAGCTGCTCAAGAAGTTCGAAGAGGACCGGAGGAAGTTAGAGACAATGCGGGGCAAAAAGGGCAAGTTTGTGCCCGAATCTTGACGAGATTCTCGAAGTATGAGACGTGGGCAATAGAGGACGAACTGCACTTTGCGCCACCGTCGCCAAAGAAAGGGCGTGACGCAAGTAAGGCACCAAGGTGCAGCCAGTTTTGGAGACGACCACAAGCTTCAGAAGCCTGTCCCAATTTCCAGATCGGTGAGTGGTTTATCCTGTCTTCTTCCATCATCCTACCTATCACACCATGATGACGCACGCGGGGCCATCAGACCATCCCTCTTGTCCTTCGGGGAATTTCCCCCTTCAGGATGAAGGATGCAAGGTGACAAAAACCGCGCTTTCAATAATCTTCTCAAACTCGTCTGATGTGTCCTTTTTTACGGCGGATCATTCTCCCACAAGCGAGCCGGGACCTCGCATGCTAACATTTGATAACCAGGGTTGACGCGAACTGTAGACGCATCGGAACGGTGGTTATGCTTGGTGCTGGTGAGCAGCGGACGGGAGATCGTGGGGAGATCCGTCAACGCAATTGACGGAGCGTGGATCCTTGGGGATCCTCCGAGCCCACGGTAACAGAAGCCAGTTTATCAATGCGGCCTGTTGATATTAGCATGCCAAACCCTACATTCGGCACTCGTACAACATGTTGGAGAGTGTTTCAAGTTTTGCAGACACATATAGGATACTGCATTCCCGTCTCCGCGGGACCCATACCGAGTCCAATGTCTGTTTCCAAATACAGATCTGTGCCGAGAAATCTGCAAGTTTCCTGCGACGGCCCGAGCCTGCTGGGATCCCCCGACGAAGTGCGCGTGGAGAAAGGTGGAGAGGGTTAGGGCTAGCTATGGCCAAATTTCGCAGCGGATGCGCATCCATGCCGAAAGGTATTTCGCTGCCACAGCAACGCCCCGCCAAATAAACAGTGCCCGACGGCAAGCTTGAGATTGCAATGGCGTCGCATTGAGCCCGGGCTCTCGGCTGCATCAACGACCCTGGAATCGGACCTGCTGGGTTTTTGAGCATTGATTTTTTCGCCGACACGGAACAGGGTCCTCTCTACCCGCATCTTGTGCTCCCTTGCGAATTCAACGACAACCTGCTATTTACCTACTTTGAAACGAGCGATTCCCCAGACGACGCAGAACCAGCATCGATTGATTCTTGTCCGGTGCTTTTGTGGGAAGATACGTTGAGGCGAGGAGAGAAGAACCCATGAAGAGGACCAAGCGTCGGCCGCGATGATCGAGTCCGAGAACTTACGTACAGCGTCGCTGTACATCAACAATCAGCTGTTGTCCCGCGGCTTGCTGCGCGATGGCAACGGCATTGACTTTGCCCATCCGGGCGACAACGATGCCGAGGTGAGCGAAACAATGAGCCGCGTCATGGCTGTTGTCAACGACCTGATTCTGCGCCGGGATGTGAGTTGTTTCCCGTCACTTTGCAATGTCTTTATATTTTTCTGCTGCGTCGAGGCTTGTCACTAAAACTCGTACAGCGCGACGCCGAACACCGCGAATCCCTCTCAGCCACCCTGCGGACCCTCCGTGCCGAGTCGCTGCGGCAGGCCAATGACATCCAGCGCCTGCAGGAGAAGTACGCCGAGGCACAGCGAAAAGTCGGCCTGGGCGAGGCTGCGGAGGCTGCCCTGCGGACGAACCTTAAGGCGTCCGAGGCGACTGTTCACCGCCTCAAGGAAGAGGCAGCTCGCACAAAAACACTCGTGGCCCAGACCCGGGCCTCTTGCGCCAACGAGGTGCGCAAGCGGGACCGCCAGATCGAGAGCCTGAAGAAGGCCGTCACCGACGCCGGCCGCGCGAGGGGTGCCGGAAAAGGCACGGGCATCACGAGCATTACAGTGGTCGGCGATACTGGGTCAGAAGCCGAGCATGGGCTGCACCCCAGCGACGCCGTCGGACAGAACTCCGACCTGCGCAACGAAACCAACGCGTTTCTGGCCGAGCTGGCCAAGGGCCTGAGCGAGGAGAACGAGGGCCTTCTACAATTGGTCCGGAGGACGATTGAGCGGCTGAAGGACATGAGCGGCTGGGACGTCGTGAACGGTGATATGATCGAAAACGGTGACGGCCACGCCCTGGCTCTGGCCTCTAATCCCGCCGACCTGTCGCTCGAGGTCGATGCGGTGCTTGAGCACCTTCGCACCATCCTAACGAACCCATCCTTTGTCCCCATCGAGGAGGTCGTGGTGCGTGAGGACGAGATTCACAGGCTGCGTGATGGGTGGGAGAAGATGGAGACTCGTTGGAAGGAGGCCGTCCATCTCATTGATGGCTGGCGCAAAAGGATGCAAGCCAGCGGCCGGCCAGTGAACGTGGAAGAGCTGAAGATGGGTCTGCGACTCAGTCCGGTGAAAGTGAAGAACGTGGAAGAGACCTCCCAAGGATATGCTCTACGCTTAGAAGACGGCTTCGAGCGCGAGGAAGACAATGCCCAACTACACTCCTGCGACGAAGGGCCTTTAGATCTAATTTCCCACCCGGGAGCCGACGATGATGACGACAGCGATGCCTCTAGCCTGTTCAACGACAACGTCGATGTCGACGATTTGGATGTGGAGGAGCCGAACGTCGAGATATTACAGCAGTCGGTTATGTTGGCATCGCCGCCACTCCCCTCTCCACCAGAACTCAGTCCACTGCGTGATTCCTTTACGGCCGGAAACAGACGCGACCGCCCACACAATAGGAAACCGCCAAAGGGCTTCCCGACGATTGCGGAAGAAAAGACATATGATGTCGACACAGAGGAGCCCCCTCTCCCACCGCCACATCTTGAGAAGCCACAACAATCGCCGCAGAAGAAGCCAATCTTGTCTCTGCGCACAGTGCCCCCCGAGGAGGCCGCGAAGGTCGAGCTCCCACCCTCTGCTGCCGTCTCAACGCCAGACGCCTCGGTCGACAGCATGCCTTTGAGTAAGGCCGCCGACGAGCGCTCGTCCAAGACTTCAGCTCCTACTGCTGCTGCTGCTGCAGCGAGGACCCAAAAACGTCTGCCGCCTACTACCAGACACAGGGAGCCTCCCAAGAAGGTTGAGCCCTCCAAAAGGGAACTCGCTCGGAGGGAGGCTGCGAGGAAGGAGGAGAACGAAAAAGCAAAGGCCACTTCCAAACCACCAGTAAAATCTCGGCCGCTCCGGCCGCCTATCACGAGGGGGAGGTCAGACACTCGGCCAGACGAGAACTCGAGCAATAGCGCGAGGCCGCCGCGTGCAACCTCGGCGACTTCAGCTGCGTCGGGAAGATCCACAGGCACGACTAAAAGCGCGAACAGAAGCGGAAATAAGAGTCCAACAAAAACCGCAAACACGGAATCTTCCAAACGCCCCCCATCACCACCGGCTGCCGCTAGAGCGCCATCACCCGCGCCATCGCCGAGTCGCTCCCCCAAACGCGTCAACTCCCGCCTGCCACTACCCCGTCCCGGTTGCAACAATGTGCTTCCCGCCCCGCAGCAGTCACCTCTAAACATGGCAACCATAACGGCCAAGCTCGCCGCTTCAGAACGCGAGGCTGATGCAGCCCGGGTGCGAGCTAAGCTGAAGGCCGCTCGCCTGGGCAAGGGCGTCAGCGTCCCGCCGTCAGGCACAATGGCGACGGCGGGCCTGGACGAAAGCGTAAAGACAGACTCGAACTCAGCCGATGCCGGTGCCGCAGCAATCAGCAGCACCCGGTCCGAAAGCGACAGCACCACGACGGGAACTGCATCCACATCGGCGGCCTCAACGTCGGACGGTGGGGCACCGCCTAGCTCTACCACTACCACCACGGCCAGCACCGCGACCCGGAGGGATGAGGACGAGGACGAGCTGGGGTTCTCGCCGCCGGTCAAAGCGCCGCAACCGGCGCGGCCACAGACACAACAGTCACAAGCGCAGAAGCAAGAACGGAAGCAGCAGCCGCAAGAGCGGCGGCAAGCACAACCACAATCACAACCACAATCACAACACCAACAGCAGCAGAAACAACAGCAGAAGCAGAAACAGCCCGTGGAGGACACGGACCCTTCAAAGAAGTCTCCCGTCCGCAAGAGGGAGCGGCGTACGAGCAAGGTGGCGTCGCGCAGGCGAAGCACGCTCAACCCGTGGGAGCTCGATGCCTTAATCCAAGGGGGTAACGTCACAGTTGGAAGGTAGCGTTTAGATGATACCGTACGGCGGGAAGGTGTCATTGGTTGTCTGTCTACCGTTCTGCAGATTGCCGATGAAAGGAGGGGAATAAGGAGGAGGAAGCGGTGCATTTTTGGGGAAATCCTCGCCGGAGTTTGAATGGGGAAAACTTAGTGGTGCAGGGAAGAGGGTGACGAGGAAGAAGGAGGAGGAAAAGTGTCCAGCGGAGAAACATGGCTGGCTGGTGACGATGACAGAGCCGCTTGAATCAGCGAAGAGCGAGGGAGGAGTTTGGAGTCTGATGAGTTACGATCTTGCATTTCCGTTTTTTTGGACTTTTTTTTTTTTTTTTTTTTTTTTTTCTCTCCTTTTGTTGTTTTTTTGTTTTTTTTTTTTTTTTTTTTTCTATCACTGCCTGTTCGGGCTTGAAGTTCAAATATCTGTTTCTATCTTCGTTTATCCCCCCTCGTCTTATTCTCGTTCTCTGCTTGCATACCCCTGCATACTCGCACACATTCACGGGCTGTTGTTGGTGTTGGTTTGCTTTGCTTGTCTGTCCCTCTTGCCAATTTTTGTGCATTTTCCCCGGGGCATACAACTTGGAAATGGGCATCTTCATTCAGGGGCATTGTGATTGCGCGTTGTCTTCCGCGTTTGGTTGAGTTGCATTTCCGCTGCGGTTGGTTTCTGTTATTTTGAACCCAAACCGGCATGCTAGGTTAGGACTGGTTTTGCCACCTGTACGTGCCACCTGCGACCCATCCTAGAACCCGGATCTTGGATCGGTGTCCGTCCCGGTTGCTGGGTGCCGGCGGCAAGAGATATAATACTCTCTCCTTTTTAACCCATATAGAGTATTCAGCATCCCTCCCACGGCATCCCAAATCTCCCACTGTAAGGTGTCCCTCAAGCGTCCATCTACAAGCAGACAGACAGTGCCTTTGTGCCCAACTAATAAATGGATAGAATTTGGGCGGGCGACCCTATAGATGTAGAGCGTACCTTACCGGTATTCGAGGGAAGTTTCGGGCGACCTTTTTCTCAAAATGCACCTCGATGGGAATCCGAGGCCACCATTCAAGATCCTATACCATGTTTTTCGTGTACTACTCTATTCCCTACTCCTATAGAGTTCTATATACATCTCAGGTCTTATCAGGTAAGAATAAAAGGCATTTACTAGGAGCAACCTAATATAAGCTTTAGTCTGAAATCACGGCATTGGTTGCTACACTATACGAGCTTCTTATACATTGTGGTAGAGATCCTAAGTTCGTGTGCCAGACTATAGGCAATGGCAACGCTAAGCAAAATATATCCTCCCTAAAGGCATATAAAGTACGGGGCTTACATTATTCTATTTTGTGATAGCTCATATCCCTAGACCAATCTTTACTTAGTGTTGGGGTGGCTTATAGTATCCTGTCCATATGTTCCTACGTGTCACCATTCGCCTAGGCCATTGTTTAATCCAATACATTCCTTCCTCTTTTAAAGTCACCTATTAAAGATACGCTTCGTTCGCTTTAACCAAATAGAAAAGACCTTATTCTTTATATATAGGAAGGATACTTCCTAAAGCGCTCACTATTAACATGCCAGCCTCACTTGCTATAGATCTTCTATACCGCTCTAACCGTGGCCTTGCCCGTTTTTCCGAGCTGTCGTAGTAGATAGAGGCTCAGAGCCGTTATAACAACTATAAGGGTCTAGCGATCGCCTAGCTCGCCCGTCAGGCCGGTCCCTTTCATTTCCAAAGTGAAGACGTACGTGACTGACAAGATATGATTAAATGAAAGCACAGCTACAAGGTCATCGTCACCATCCGTGTCTTCTATTGTAGAAGAGGCGAGGCGGTATAGGGTGTACCGAGTCTTGACCTTGTAGCCGCCTTCCTTATACGTCCCTCCTCCTGCTGCTCTCTCTTTCTACCACTCGAAGCTCTCTCTTTACATCTTTTTTACTCCGACCTCGGTCGTGAATCTAAAGATCACCCTATACTCCTTACTAGTAGCGGCCCGTAGTACCTCATCCACCATATCCCGCAGGTTCTTGTCCATGTCAAGCGGCGGCAGCTTTATAACGGTCTCGGGGTCAAACAATAAGACAAGAAGCGGAAGCGGGAACTGTTCGCCTGTAACGGCGAGGATAGGGTCCCTAAAATTCTTCCCGTTACGTAGGTAGAATCCGCGACCAAAATTCAGAGGGCCCCTAGGCGTATAGCCGAGATGATATTCAACGAGGTAACGGAAGTCGCTCTCGACTACCCTATAGAGTTTATAACTTTTGACGGCGCTAAGAATACTAGAGTAGTTGACGTAGAGGTTTATTAGTAGGGGGAATTGGCGGTAACCGATAAAAGCGGCTATAGGCATCGCTCGAAGAGAAATCTGGCCCGAGTCACCACTTATTAGGTCTTGATCGCCCTTGTAGGGGTCAGACATGGCTATAATGGCGATGACAGAACTAGGGCAATGTACTGTAGGGGCAATGTTTGAGATGGTACTAGGAAGAAGCCTGTGTGGAGCGTGGAGTCAGAGAATACGAGAGACAGTAGTGAGAACATTGAATGCTCTAAATTCGACGACAAACATAGGGGGGGGAGAGAAACCTCCTAGCGGGGAAACTCTGGTTGACGCCTCGTGACCAAATATTCAATAAGCTAGGCTGTTGGCAATCTCCGTGAATTTGCCTGTGACATAGATTAGAGGTGCCTATAAGCAACCAATAGGAGGAAAATTGATTGCTCTAGGCCGTCTCTCGGGTAGGGACGATCCCTAGTCACTAGTAAACACCCGATATAACCCTATTTCCTCGGTCATTCATGTAATAGCGTGTAGACGGGTAGACCCCAGCTAAATCAAGATTTAATGGTGATGAAACTAGAGGTAATGGTATATCTACTATAGTCATTTTTCCTATTCCCAAGGTACCTGGTAGTATCATTCGGAGAAGAAATGACATATTAGAAACACTAAGGTACCTGGTACCTGGTGGCCAAGTGCCTATATTCAAAAGCTCAAAGGAAGGACCATTTAAGGGTTGGCTCTTCAAGCTATAACCGAGCCTATAACCTGCTCTCTCAACCATGCCAATTTCCTCTTTTACCCGGGCTCTTACTCAATGCCGATTCGGCCTGACCAATTCTAGGCCGGATAAATCTATATTCCGATGGCGGCGTGTACCAGGGAGTACTACCAGGCCGGAGTCAATACAAGTATTATAGCTAAGACCTAGATATAACCAACAAGCCGCTTTATATATACAACGGGCCTAATCGGGTAGCGGCCCGGCCCTGGGTTGTTCCTTTCGAGCACCAACAACCCCTTCTCGAAAGTAGTTTCTACCAAACATATAACAAAGTTGGAGAAGAAAAAGCGGAACTCCGCCATAACATTGGTCCTTCCTACCACAACTCTGTTGGTCACAACATGACATGTAGCCGATATACAGAATATATATAGCGCCCGGACCACCTTCTACGTAGTACCAACGCCCTTAGGCGATCGCTGATAGAGCTATAATTAGACCGTCAGTGCTGGTGTAGGTTGGTATATTATATATCTCTCCGCTCGACGGCCTCGATCCAGGACAAAGAAGATATAAGTGTCGAACAGGAGAACGTGAAGCCTATGCCAGAAGACGCCCTAGAATCGCCGTAACGAGGTTGCCTTCTAGATGTTCCTAAAAATAGGTGGCCACTTGTCAGGTCGATCCTAGCCAAGGATTGATACAAACACAACAGCCAACAGGTCGTAGGCGCTGATGAGCAGGCAATACGTTATCTAGATCCACTAGAAAAATACGATCGCTCGTAGAAACAGGTCACACGGTGACGTAGACGGGAGCAGGCCCTGCTTGTCCGGCCCGAAGTCTGAGAAAGTGGCGTACAGGTGAACGAGAACCTGAACGATAAGAGCGGTTCCGATGTACTATGACAGTATAAGGGATGCCATACAGATGTATTTATACGGCAAAATGAACGCGGAACCGGCTCTTTATGCCCTTGGTGTTCAAATATTGGACCTCCTCCAAGCTGCCCTAGTGCTCGGGTTACAGGCAATGTAAAGGTAATCGGCGAATATTTGCCGAGGCGTATAGGACTATACAAAATCGCTGTACTGGAGAGGTGTATCCTGGACCTAGTCGGACGATGGTTCGCTCTATATAGAGGATAGAAACTATCTACAGGGTGGTAGAGAAGATGGCAGGGATAAGGAGTTCTTCGAAAGGGGTTAGGGGTATACTACTAAAGGCAATTGTAGCCGCTAAACCCAAGACATGTAGAACCGTCAGGACATGGCGGGTACTACTGTCAACAGGCTGTTGAATCGTAAGATAGAACACCAAAGCTAATAGGGAGAAGAAGAGTAAGAGACGAAGGGCATGTGAAGTTGTGGTTGACATCAACCATAACGTCGGGTATAAGGTAGGAAACCGGAACATCTCTGTTCTTGTTCGATTCAAGGGTAAAAAAAGGTTAGACCCGTTCGTTCAAGTTCTATAAATGTGGTCAGATTGTCCTAAAAGCACCGATCCTAAGTAAGGTAGTGCCTCGATTTTATACACTAGCAAGCAGCGTAGGAAGACACGAATTACCCTACAGCACTTTCCCTCTTACACCATTCCCTCAACAACCACGTAGGGAGGCCGGAAGTCTTCCAGGTATTAAATGAGGGAGATGACTCTAGAAGGGCGTCACTTCGGACTTTACCTACCTTGTTGATACCCCTGGCGGTGTTCCGTACCTACTATACAGTACGTACCTACCCGGTAAGTAAATGGTCCATAGAATATCAGGTCGCTTAACGTACTTTACCAGTGAGTGAAGCATATCGGCGAGCAGGGCACTTTCGACGCGGTGTGACACTTCAGTTTGTACTTGAACAACCACTTGTCGCTATTATCCAAGCTGGCCTCTACTTCATAAGAAAGCCACACCGCCTAATCCAGATCTGCTGGCCGCATTACGGTACTCATGCGTCTCCTGGGTCAACCATCTACGTAATTGTCACCCTAAAGAGAAAGCGAACAAGGACCTCCAGAATGGCGGATCAATTGATACTTTTCTACGCGAGAAGTATCTCTGCTGGCTCGAGGCTCTCAGTCTTTCAAGATGCTTGTCGGAAGGAGTAGCTTCAATATTAGAGCTTAAGAGGTTACTTGAGGTTAGCGTTCCCTTAAACGATATTAGAATTTCGCTAACCTTCTCTTAGGTAGGAAAAGAGACAGCATATTTCATTGACCGGGTACGAGATATATGTCGGTTTAGCCTCTACCACAAGTGGGGAATCGAGAATAGCCCTCTTCAGGTATACGCTTCAGCACTTATATTTAGCCCTGCCCGTAGCATAACAAGGAATCAGTATAGAAATGAGGAGCCTAAATGGATCATCCAAAAACCGGCTATGGCAGATGATTGGAGCTCATGCCTACAAACGCTCGAGGGCCATAGCAGCCCTGTCAGTTCCGTGGCCTGGTCGCACGATTCAACCCGGCTGGTATCGGCATCATACGACAGGACAGTCAAAATATGGGATCCGACGACCGGTCAGTGTCAGTCGACGCTCGAAGGCTATAGCAACTAGGTCTACTCCGTGGCCTGGTCGTACAATTCAACCCGGCTGGTATCGGCATCAGGCAACAAAACAGTCAAGATATGGGATCCGACGACCGGTCAGTGCCAGTCGGCGCTTAGAATCGGTCACTCTCTCCACCACATTCAATTTCATACCTCTAATTCGGGTCTTTTACATACCGAGCGTGGTATACTCGGTTTAGGGAATGTCATGAATATGTCCTTGGGCCCTGTTTCTACTAATCCTTTATTACCAAAATTTGCTAGATATGGTTTAAGCAACAACAGTACCTGGATCACATATCAAGGAGAGGACCTGATATGGCTGCCGCCAGAATATCGGCCGTCATCTTGCGTAGTATCTAGAACGACTGTCTCGATAGGCTGTTCTTCTAGCCGCGTTTTGATCTTCAATTTTTCAGATGCGAACCCGACTCTATAGAGACAATAGCATTCTTCTACTACTTAATCGTCTGTATTTCTTTTAACTCCTTCTCAACTGTTCGTCTTTGATTTTTTTTCTTTCTTATAGCGTGCTACAGGAAGGGTGTAAGAGGACCGATAACTTTATAGGTTCTTACGCTAAGTTCTAACATTTTCGGGAAGTTTCCTCGAATGTGACTTTCCCTACTGGCCCCAGCTTCTCGCCACTCGTTAAGTTGTCAGAACCTGCATAGAAATACGACGTCAAATAGCTTATATAGAAATATTAATTGAATACGTGGATCGCTTATTCTATTGCTTGTGTTGTCGTGTTCTATAGTTATCGGTTATAGTTGAAACTGGCACGACTGGCAGTGGCTGATACACCATATTGCCAATCTAGTAGGTCCTGTTTGGCACCTACGTTCTAACCTAAGTTCGATCTCTTGTTCTATAGAAAGTCGCTCTATAATAGTGCCTATTTTAGACTATCTTTTGTTCTAATACGTAAGATAGGCACCATTGAGGGAAAACAAGCTACAATGTTAAGTGGCGGGACAAGGGAGCCTCCCGATCTATATATAGCAAGGAAGCTCGACTAACACTATACAGCCTCAAACAGCATAAGATCCTTTTGGAATTATGTTCCTCCAGGGAGGGAGGTTAGGGGAGGGCGGCCACGACAACATAAGCAAGCCAGGCCTACACCGAGCCTCGAGGGTCGGACGTAGTTGGTTCGCGCCCCGGTACAGGGGCCCGCGAACGCAACGGGATCTCGTCCGGCAAAACTTCGGGCGGGTGTTGGGCCGGAGCTGCTGAGTCAGCAACCGCAGTCGTGCAACACGGAAGCGTTTGCTATCATGGCTAACCCGGATTTTGGTACAGGGCCAGTGGTACACGAACAGCATGACGATGTCGACTATCGGATTCTACTCTGCCTATAATTGATAGCCCCAACACGAGCCCAACCCACGCGAATTAAACCTAAGAGGCGTAGGCCAGCACTCCTACTGCTCTAGCTGGTCGGGTGGGACCCAATCTGCCATTTATAGAATCTCCGCCCACATGCATCTATTACTCAGTTAAGTGGAATCTGCTGTTGAGAAAGAGACGACTCACGAAACTCATTAACGGCATAGAAAGCATGCTACAAAGACTTGTTGATTCCGTGTAAAGTCGCATGCTCTACGGGCTTGGCAGGAGGGGCTTGTGCGGATTACATGTCTACTTCGTACGCTTAATCACGCCGCATTGTGGCTTTGATTGGTCCCTTCCTCTCCCGCCCTTTCCTCCCCCGCCCTTTCCTCCCCTCTTGGGCTGAATTTGCAATCCCTTGCAACATGCGGCTGTTGGGCAGTGATTGTCCAACCATATAACCTTCGTCACTGTGATCAACTCACCGAGAGCTGGCTGTTCTACAACACCATAGGTGCACGGATCATCAACTCGAGTACTAGCGATAATGCAAACGCAGCCCACGTCTCTCGCACTCTTCAATCATGGTCTTCAGGTGACGGAGAATCATGGGGAAATCCACGCGGAGATCCACCTGCCACCGGGTAAGGCTACCATAGCATGGCCGTGAGCTGAGCAATCCCGCTAACGTGAACTTCTTTACTAAGGCTCGATTGAAGTGGGAGGAGACAACCGTAAATACCTACAAGATCTACGTACGACCGATCCACGACAAGACAAAACGCGTATCGAGCAGACTAAGGGCGGCTTGCTTGCGGACTCGTATCGTTGGGTACTCGACAACACCGATTTCCAACGATGGCGCAACGATGGACAGAGCCGGCTGCTCTAGATCAAGGGCGATCCTGGCAAAGGCAAGACCATGCTGCTGTACGGTCTTATCAACGAGTTGGAATCTACCCATGACTCTAGTCTTCTCTCATTCTTCTTTTGCCAGGCTACGGACACGAGCATCAATAATGCTACGGCTGTTTTACGTGGTCTGATCTACCTTCTTGTGGACCGGCGGCCATCGCTTATCTCGCACGTACAAAAGAAGTACGATACGTCGGGGAACCCACTCTTTAGGGACGTGAATGCTTGGGTGGCTTTGTCTAATATATTTATCGATATTCTAGAAGACCCAAGCCTACCTCCTACCCGCCTAGTCATCGACGCACTCGACGAGTGTATCGAAGGCTTGGACCTGCTGCTTAAACTTGTCGTCCAGACCTCGTCGGTATACTTGGGTGTTAAGTGGATCGTATCTAGTCGCAACTGGCCGAGCATCGAGAAGGATCTTGACACCGCGGCGCAGAAAGTTGGGCTCTCGCTTGAGCTGAACGAAGAGTCGGTCTCTGTAGCCGTCACCACATACATCCGGTCCAAGGTAGATTGGTTGGCAAAGCGAAATAAATACGACAATGCTACGCGTAACGCTGTCCAGCACTACTTGTCGGCGAACGCACACGGTACCTTCCTCTGGGTGGCCTTAGTCTGTCAAGAACTCGCTAAAACGCCAGGTTGGAAAACGCAAAAGAAGTTAGCGGAGTTTCCGCCCGGACTCTATACACTCTATAGACGGATGATGGACCAGATCGCCAAACTTGAAGACACCGAAGATACTATGCTTTGCAAAGACATCCTTGCCATTATCTCAGTCGTATACCGGCCTATCACATTAGACGAACTAGCGGCCCTTGTCGATACGCTTGATAAATTCTCAAGCAATCACGAAGCTCTAGCGGAAATTGTAGCGCTTTGTGGCTCTTTCCTAACACTACGCGAACATACAATATCTTTTGTCCATCAGTCTGCCAAGGACTTCTTGCTCAACCTGGCACGTGCTGAGATCTTCACGTCAGGGATTGAAGATATACACCGTACCATCTTCTTGCGATCACTTCGAGCAATGCAGAACACATTGCGGCGGGATATTTACAAACTTGATGCTCCTGGATTTTCCATCGACATAGTCATACCACCCGATCCAGATCCGCTAGCCGCAATACGGTATTCTTGCGTATACTGGGTTGACCATCTACGTGATTGTGACCCCAATAAGATCGCGACCAAGGACCTTCAGGATGGAGGATCGATTGATACCTTTCTACGCAAGAAGTTTCTCCACTGGCTTGAGGCTCTAAGCCTCCTAAAATGCATGTCGGAAGGAATGGCTTCGATGTTAGAGCTTGAGAGACTACTGAAGGTTAGCTTTTGGCGGCGCGATCTAAGAGCTACGCTAACATTCTATAGGCAAGAGAGGAGACATCACCCTTCGTCAAACGCGTTCAAGATGCTTGTCGGTTCGGCCTCTACTTCAAGTGGGCAATTGAGAACAGCCCTCTTCAGGTATATACTTCGGCACTTATATTCAGCCCTGCCCGTAGTATAACGAGGAACCATTTCGAAAATGAGGAGCCCGGATGGATCATCCGAAAACCAATCATGGCAGACAATTGGAGCGCATGCCTACAAACGCTCGAAGGCCATAGCGGCTCGGTCAGCTCGGTGGCCTGGTCGCAGGA
>MU857668.1:0-148040 GCA_033296725.1 Corynascus novoguineensis
TTCTTTCTTTAGAAAGTCTTCGTTAGTCCCTCTATTCGGCTACCCTGATTCTGCCCGTAGAGGCGTCAACGTACAACGAATACTCGAGACCCTGAAGGAGCACTTACCTGAGATTTGCGATCCTGGTTCTATATTCATGCAAGATAACGCTCGTACACATACAGCGGCTCTCGTACAAGATTGGCTGATTCCTTGGGCTGAAGAGGAGGGGGTTGAGTTGGTCGACTGGCCACTATATTCGCCCGATTTAAACCCTATCGAAAATCTCTGGAAAGTACTCAAGGAAGAAATCTGTAAAAGGTATCCGGAACTTACAGATATGCCAAAATCTGAGAAAAGCTTGTAGCGGCTACGAGAAGCAGCAGACGAGGTGTGGAACGATTTTCCCATTGAGCTGCTGCAAGAGCTGGCAGAGAGCATGCGGCGGAGGTTGGCTGCAGTTATCGCTGCAAATGGGTGGTATACAAAGTACTAGGGGGGTTGTAATAGGTATTGATAGGTAGCTGTGGTGTTTAAGAGTATTTTGTATCTATTTTTATGTAGTTTATATAGAAAATGGGCGTAGAATCGTTAATTGAAGTTTGAAGGTACCTAGCGATACTGTGACGTGTTTTCGCGTAAAGTGGGTGCGGCTCGGAACTTTTGCGTCCCCACTGTAGTAGCAGTATCCTTCCCTACACAAGGGTCGCCCAGCGTTATCTACGGTCTCCGGTTCTGACATGCACGCTACAGGAACATCTCGGCCTGGGATATCATGTTTCTGGTTTGTGTGCTTGTGGCACAAAGGTTTGCTGGCGCAGCTTGACTGATCCCTTCCTAGATTAACAAGACTTAAAGGTGACGAGCACAAATGACACAGTTTGTACCCCAAAAAATATCTGTAGATAAGATAAAAGAACAGGCAGGTTGTTCTCTCGGCCACAGCCCATGACGCCTGCCCCGCAGGCTCTCAGATAACCCTGCAAGCTTGCGTTGAACTTTGAACAAAACAACGAAATATCCAACTTATACTGTAGCTTACAGACCCTCTATTTTGCAGCCAACTGCGTCAAAACCTAAATATTCGCAGCAAACTGCGTCAATAGATTTAAGCCGAGTTCACTAAACTCCTTGTCTTGTTAGGTGCATGCTCTCTTCTATGCTATGTCTATCGCCACGTTGACTCGCTTTCTGCAAATATTGCAAGGGCTTGCTATGTACGACTAATCACAATCAATCAGAGCTCTCTAACTAGTATCGATGCATCT
Organism: Corynascus novoguineensis; assembly: GCA_033296725.1. Lineage (NCBI taxonomy): Eukaryota > Fungi > Ascomycota > Sordariomycetes > Sordariales > Chaetomiaceae > Corynascus > Corynascus novoguineensis. The sequence continues at coordinate 1,248 of MU857668.1, forward strand.
AAAAACGGCGAAAACCGAATCGGCGCGTACACTCTCGCGTAGCTGTCACGTGGTAGTAAGGCTGCAGGCGACCCCGCCCAAGTCGGACATCGACTTCGTACAACCGTGTCTGTACTGTTGGACAAGTACACACTATGATATCCATCGCCACAACTTATGAGCAACATGCCTGAAGATTCGTTCTCCGAGCCGCCGCGGAAGCGTTTACGTCCTCATAACTGGGAAGACTCGGCAGAGAGTCAGAGGGTTCCAGGTAAGTAGTCGCATTCACAAGTTCCGCAACCCTACCCCAAGGTATTGATTTTGGATGAAGTTCACGCTAGAATTGGGAAATAGGACACTGCATTACGCGCTGGCACACTACCCCCTCTCTCTTGCATCACTGCTCCTACCGCTATCTACGACCGACCATCTTGCCGCGAAGACTTCCGGATCGCAATCGTGTGCGCCTTGTCCGTCGAATACGACGCCGTTTTCCTGCTCTTTGACGCGGTCTGGGACGAGAATGGCGAGCAGTACGGACGCGCACGCGGAGATACGAACCATTACACCACGGGGCGGATTGGGGAGCATGACGTCGTGCTAGCCTTACTCCCTGATATTGGCAAAGCCCCAGCCGCTGGCGCAGCAGCAAGTATTCGGTCAAGCTACCCAAATCTGAAGGTTGCCCTTCTCGTTGGAATTTGCGGTGGTGTACCCAAAGTAGGTCTGAACGAACTGCTGCTCGGCGATGTGGTTGTTGCCGAGATGGTTGTCCGGTACGACTTTGGCAGACAATATCACGATAGGTTTGTTCCAAAAGACACGACCGACGATGACCTTGGCAAACCCAACAAAGACATCCGCAACCTTATCGCCATGGTTAGAAGCGAGACTGGAAAAGAACGCACTAGACAAAGCGCTATCAAGCACCTTATATGTCTGCAGAAGGCTGCTATCTCGAAGCAACGTTCATGCGACTATCGATATCCGGGTTTCGCAGAAGATAAGCTGTTTGCGTCGGCGTATCGGCATAAACATCGAGGCCCACGGTTGTGTGTCTCTTGTGACGGGGAAGACCAAACGTACTGTGCCGACGCCGTTAAAGCGTTCTGTGAAGAACTCGAGTGCGACGAGGCCCAGTTGGTGCCTAGGAGCCGCTTAGGAAGGAAAAGGAACCTCGAGCCCGAGGCAGCACAACCTCCTGAGATCTTCGTGGGTCGTGTTGCCTCCGGCGACGTAGTGATGAAATCTTGCGTACATCGTGACAAGATCGCCAGGGAACACAACGTCATAGCCTTCGAGATGGAAGGCGCTGGCGTCTGGGATGAGATTCCTTGCATCGTCATCAAAGGGATCAGTGACTATGCCGACAGCCATAAGAGCAAAGTGTGGCAGCCTTTTGCGGCAGCAACGGCGGCAGCTGTGGCCAAAGCAGTGCTAGAACGATATACGCGAACTGACGACTGTTACTCTTCTACAAGATTCTCTGGTAAGCTTGTTTGGAGTCTTGCTGGCATAAAATTCTCCGCTAAGCTTCATTAGATCTAAAGGAGAGAAACCGCAAATACCTAAAAGATCTACGTATAACCGATCCACGACATGACAAGATACGCATCGAGCAGACCAAAGGCGGTTTACTAGCCGGCTTGCATCGCTGGATCCTCGACAACGCCGACTTCCAAAGATGGCAAGACGATGAACAGAGCCGGCTGCTCTGGATCAAGGGCGATCCTGGCAAGGGCAAGACGATGCTTCTGTGCGGCATCATCAAGGAGCTGGAGCCCCAGTATCATCTCTCATTTTTTTTCTGTCAGGCCAGTGACCCGAGAGTCAACAATGCTACGGCTGTTCTACGTGGCTTAATCTACCTTCTCGTAGACCAACAGCCATCGCTCATCTCGCACGTACAGAAGAAGTACGATGCTGAAGGTGATCCTCTCTTCAGGGACGTTAACGCATGGGTAGCCTTGTCAGAGATTTTCATCGCCATTTTAGAGGACCCAACCCTGCCTCCTACGCGCTTAATCATCGACGCACTCGATGAGTGTATTGAAGGCTTGGACCTGCTGCTTGGCCTCGTTGTTCGGACGTCATCGGTATACTCGGGTGTTAAGTGGATCGTATCTAGCCGTAACTGGCCGATAATCGAAAAGATCCTTGACACCGCGACGCAGAAAGTCAGGCTTTCCCTTGAGCTGAATGAAGAGTCTGTCTCCGCAGCTGTCACCACATACATTCAGTTCAAGGTAGATTGGTTGGCGGAGCGGAACTGGTACAGCAACGACACACGGGACGCTGTCGAGTGCTACTTGTCTACGAACGCATACGGCACCTTCCTCTGGGTGGCTTTGGTCTGCCGAGAACTCGCCGACGCCTCAGAATGGGAGATTGAAGAATTATTAAGAACGTTCCCACCTGGACTCGATGCACTCTATCGACGGATGTTAGACCACATCTATAACTCGAGACACGCTCATCTTCTTAAAAGAATATTGGCAACTGTTGCGGTCATATACCGGCCTGTCACGTTGGAGGAACTGCCGGCACTCGTGGAGATCCCCAATCGCGCCTCTGGCAATATCGAAGCTCTCGCAGAAATCGTAGGGCTTTGCGGCTCTTTCCTGACACTACGTGAACGTACGATATCTTTTGTCCATCAGTCTGCCAAGGACTTCTTGCTCAAACAGGCACGTGACGATGTCTACCCTTTTGGGATAGAAGAAGTACACTATACCATCTTCTCGCGATCGCTTCGAGTCATTCAAGAAAAATTACGACGAGACATCTATATCCTCGGCCATCCCGGATTCCCTATCGACAAAGTTATATCACCAGATCCAGATCCCCTGGCCGCAGTACGGTATCCGTGCGTGTACTGGGTCAACCATTTACGTGATTGTGATCCAAAGAAGAACGCAAACAAGGATCTCCAGGATGACGGATCGATCGATATCTTTCTACGCCAGAAATATCTCTATTGGCTCGAGGCTCTAAGCCTTCTGAGAAGTATACCAGAAGGAATAGCTTCGATGTTACAGCTTGAAAGAGTATTCAAGGTTAGCTTTCGATGGTCCAAGTCAAGACCTACGCTAATGGTCAGTTAGGAAGGGACAAAGACATCACTTCTCATTGATCGAGTTCGAGACATATGTCGATTTAGCCTCTACCACAAGTGGGCAATCGAGAACAGTCCTCTTCAGGTGTACGCTTCAGCACTCATATTTAGCCCTGCATGCAGCATAACGAGGAATCAGTACGAAAATTTGGAGCCTAAATGGATCATCCGAAAACCGATCATAACAGATAATTGGACCGCATGCCTACAAACGCTCGAGGGCCATGGCGGTTCGGTCAACGCGGTGGCCTGGTCGCACGATTCGACCCGGCTGGCGTCGGCGTCAGACGACGGCACAGTCAAGATCTGGGATGCGGTGACCGGGCAGTGCGTATCGACGCTCGAAGGCCATGGCCGCTTGGTCAACGCGGTGGCCTGGTCGCACGATTCGACCCGGCTGGCGTCGGCGTCATACGACGGCACAGTCAAGATCTGGGATCCGGCTACCGGCCAGTGCGTATCGACGCTCCAGATCGGGCACTCAATCGAGAACCCCCAATTTCATAACTCTAATCCGAATGTTCTTCATACCGAGTGTGGCATATTTGTTTTCCGGCATGTCGTAGATTTGACCTTCGGTCCAGTTTCTGCTGATTATTTGTCACCAGAAGTCGTTGGATATGGCTTAAGCAGCAACAATACCTGGATCACATATCAAGGAGAGAACCTGATATGGTTGCCGCCCGAATATCGACCGTCAGCTTCCGCAATATCTGGAACGACTGTGTCAATCGGCTGTTCTTCTGGCCGTCTCTTGATTATCGAGTTTTCGGAATGGGACCCAACTTTGTAGCAGGACAACAGTGTTCTTCCGCAACTTAGTCATTTGGTTTCCTTTGTTACTCTCTATCTTTGTCTCTTTATGTTTTCTTTCATAGCGTGCCACAGGAAGGGTGTGGGATGACCGATGACCATATAGTTTCCCGCATCAAGTTCTAGCACTTTCGAGATGTTTCCTCAGGAAAAAAAATATGGTATATGCGACCCCCACGGTTTCTTTAAGCTGAGCAGTCCGACGCCGTAGAAGAACAAAAGAAATAGAAGTAAGATGCCCAGGTATAGATCGACTGCGTAATGTCAGTCAGAGCGGAGTCGATCCTAACGTAGCACAAGCATTCTTGTGCAGTCCAGGAACATTTCAGACTTGAGATATCCACTTGCTTTATCGATACCAAAGCTGCTGTATTATCAACCAACTCTGTACCCTCCAACAGCGACGTGAACGACCGTCACGACGACAACCACCACCGACAACCCAGCAGCCTGCACGTCGCCTCTGGCCATGGCCGCAGCAGCCCCCGCCGACGACGCCGACGTCGACCTCGGACTACCATCACCGCCTTCACCAGCCGCCGCTGTCGTCGTTGTCGCACCCTTCGAGCCCCGCTGGGTATGAGTAGGTGAGGTATTCGTCGCAGCTCTCGAAGCAGGTGTGGGTTCCATGGAAGACGGTGTACATGATGTAAGCTGGGTGCGCGAAGAGCGTGTCGCGCGCTTCGTCCCAGACTGCTTCTCTCGACGTCCCCTCGTACTTTTGGCCCGGCTTCTTGGCGGAAGAGTCCCAACCCCCCGCGTCGCTATACAATCCCATGGTCACGGCCTTGCCGGCCAGCTGGTCGCCGACGCGCGACGCGAAGCAGCGAGGCAGCGGGTCCCGGATCACCGTGCGGGTGACGCCGTCGTGGACCGTGGGCGACGTCACGTAGTTCAGCTCCGTCGTGTAGGTGAAGGCGATGTCGCGGAATTTTGAGGGGCAACACGTGAGGAGGGTCGCATCGACTTCGTAAGTCCGCGTTGACCTGTCGAAGGGCCTGTATATGGACGAGTTGAAGGCGGTGTACCCGGCCGGGCAGTCTGTGTACCACGTCGGCTTCCCATCAATGACGGTAGACGGGCCGCCCTGGTAACAGGCTGGCTCGGATTCGTTCGGGTCACCGGCGACCGTATGAGTGCACTGCAACCAAGGGGGGCTGCGGGGTTCGGAGCTCTTGCCGGGATCGGTAACAGAGCACTTCCCCGAGACGAGCCAGAGGTTAGAATCTGAGAGACAAGAGGGTGACGGTGTGAATTGTGTGACTGCTGGTGAAGGAGGCGGGACGTATGAGTCGTGCGGGGCGTAAGTCGGACGGGGGATATATCGGTTGGTGCGGTCGTCGCAGCCTGGTTGGTCGCCGAAGCATGTCGATGTTGTGCCAACTCTGGGGTCTGGGAAGAGGTGCTTGTAGATTGTGGGCGCTGTCACGATAATAAAGTCGTTTTCGTAATCCCAATCTACCACGGTCGTGCCGACTAATTGGTTACCACTTTTCACCGTCATGGTCACCTTTTGACCGGAAAGTTTCTCGACAGAGGCGGCCTTGCAGAGGACATTCGAAGTACTATAGGTCACTGGGTACGTCGTGCCATCAATGACGCTGGGAATAGGAGTCGGGACGAGGTTGGCCGGGACAAAGTCATAGGCGCTGTGTTAGTAGCTGTCAGTCATTCAATCATGTGCAAGCAGAGTGAGTGAGTGGCAGAGAGTTTCTCACATGGGGCAGCAATTCGTGGTGACGAAGATGATACCGCGTGTCTCGCGGGTCAAAGTTCGGGCGCCCGTCATACCCTCCGGGCAGGCACTATATGCCGTGCTTTCGTATATGGTGGCACCGGTGGTGACCCAGTTATACTGATGACACAAGTCATCCTAGTTTCCATCCCCTGAACGGCCCAATTCGACATGAGTACATGCGAGAGGCGGAGGATCTCGGTCGGTCGAGGCGCAAATGGAGGGTAATATGTATCACATTCCCAACCCGTGCGGATGCTGAGCCACAAATTGGACGGCGCAAAACATGTCGGATCGGGGCGAAATATTGTCGTGACACTCAACATGATGACTTCAGGAAAAGTCTTGAGGGCTAAGAAGAATTAGACAAACCAAACGCAAGGTAGGTAAATGGGGACCAGGGAGCTGGCAACAGTCCGTACTTCTAGCCCAGGCAGTTTGCCGTGCCAGGTTTCATTCGAGCCGACGTTCGTATTCCAACCGCATCTGGCTGTGCCAAGGGCAGAAGGGAACCATTAGATCAATCCTCCGGCATGTCGGCCCGAAGGAGACTCTCATTGCAACTGCATCGCATCTGAGTTGCAAGGCTGTAGTCATTCCTGTAGGTAGTTTGTGAGCTTAGATTCTGCTTTCGATGCATGGCAAGTTATCATGAATTACGCGCGAGGAACATGACGGAATAATGGATGACGAGTATGCTTGGTGAGGTTCGACTCTCTCGCCGCTACCGGGCCAAGGAAAAGGATTGGGTTCTAGTGTCGTGGCTGGCGAATTAGAGGCCGTGTATGACATAGCAAAAGGATTCCTGCCCATGGGACTACTGAGGAGGATTGTAGGGGGGGAAAGGGGGGGAGGGGGAGGGGGAGGGGGGAGGGAGGCATTTAAAAACCAATTCATGACTATATTGTTGGATACGTTTTTGGGTAGTGTCGCGAAGGTGATAGCCATCCGCTTGTTGCAGATAGACTGGGGCCTGCCCGTCATACCGTTCTACAAGATTCCAATGGGACAGCGGCCGACAGAATATGCCTTGCTGATTAGAAATCTCCATATGGAGGGAACATACAAACAAGTTAGACGAACTGAGTTAGTGATTCTTTGACGAATTGGGTCTCTGGTCCTACTAAGTGCATAGTCATTGACCTAACTACATTGTACTTAGCTGGCGAGGGTGCCTTAAAGCGAACCAAATCTGAAGTCAATAGCAGGTGATTTTGCCCCCCTCCCTCAAAGACCGTCGCAAATTTTATTGCGCGGCTGAGCACTAACTTACTGTCTTAAAGCAAAGCCTAAGTTTTAGGCTCCGAAGTGTGTTCGTTTCTCTACGTAGAGACAGACTCTCCCGAAACTTCTGGGCACCTATTTATCTGCGCAGCTATTGATTGCCACAAGTTTTCTGCCCATAATCTGCTTCAATCGTGTCGATAACCAAGGGCATATTTGCTGTAGTGATGCCAGCAGAGTCGCGTCGTAGGCTTGCTGCTGCAGGTGGATGGGCAATGTTGAATAAAACGTGAATCACTTGCTTAATCAGCAATAACTTTGCCCTTATCAAAGTCCAGTTTCACAATAAGAGGGGGTAACTAGCTTAGGTCTTTGCACTCTCTATTGGTAGGTAGCCGTATGGACACCAGGTACTGTACTTAACTGGGGTCAAGCACAGCGGCTTGCGGGAAGGAACTTCTGGGAGTTCAGGCGGCCCCAATTGGGGATAGTGCCTTGCCCACCCAGGCTGCCACGGAGCAGCAGATAACCTTCATTTAAGCTCAATCGTCTTGGATTCGAGTCCGAGTTCGTCTCTTGCGCCCCAGCTTAAAACTTTGACACCACGCGCTCCCTTCTCGCGAAACGAACCGCGCTGCCCTTCCTCCGCAATGAGAGAATTGCCTTCGCTGTTCGATCATTGTCCGTCGACCCGTCACCCAAGCGACAACCTGCCGTACCTGAACCGGTGCGTTTGATTTGCTTTATCCACTCAAGGCAACCGAGAACATGAGTTTTCGCGTCTTTGATTGTCCCATATGTGGGTGGAACAGAGCTGCCGACGGAGATGTTGTGTGGTCGGCAGAATTCCGTGGTCGTACGTGCTTTTAGCCCCATAAGCCAAAAAAGTGGCAAACAGCTGAGTGCGGTGCTAATTAGTTAAATGTTTTAGTTTACTCGAGCGCACGAGAAGGAGTCGTCCTGACCGGAGTCGGCCGCTACTCTCACCCGGGCGCGGGCGCGCCCACCTTCGTTGCTCCTCCTGATCCCGCTGCTCGATGGGACGACCCTGGCTATGGAAACCCAGAGGAACATCAGTTCGGGGTCATGGCTCAGCCCGAGATCAACAATAGGCGCGGGCTCGTTGTTCATGATGCATGCTGGTCTCTGCTTATACATGTATACGCTCCCGTGAAGTACCCCACGCGAGATTGTTTGACATCCTATCCTCCTTCCCGATGACGCGGGCAGCGAATTGCATAGACTGGGGCCATGATTACGGAGGACTGTACCGTCTTAAGGCAAGTCTAAAGGTTTGTTTCCCGTGAGAGGAAGATAACCGGTTCGTTGACAGAGATCTTGAATATCCCAAGTTTATATACAGCGCCAACCCTCTCGCCTTTGACGAAGTACAGGAGATTCTGTCCGAAAACCCCGCAAGCTCTGCCGCCTTGGAATTTTGTATCAGTTGGTACCAAATCGTCATTCGTCCATGACCCGTTCAACTTGCTCCCTGAAGAGCTATGCGATGCTATCGCTGCCCATCTCCCCATCCGAGATGCCCTGAACGCACGCCTTGCATCGCGCTCATTCTGGCCCGTGTTTCACAGCCAACCATTCTGGGTGTCCCGCTTCCGGCGCAACCATTGGGAGCGCTCATGGCTGTTTGAAGCGGTGCAGGAACTTGACGCCATTGGCGGCGTTGGGCGCCGGGATTGGCGCTGGTTGTGTCATCGTACAGCTAATGCGCGTCTCAATTCTGGGCTCTGGAACCGAAAACGGGTTTGGCCTCTCGTTCAACACGTTGCTGACATACTACATCTCTCTTGGAATGAGATGCCTTTCAATCCGGCCACGGGATTCGATGAGCGATTCACATCTCTGCGCCCGCTGCTTGGGGAGACTCCCTCCGAGCCGTTGTGGGCCGCCGCCAGGGGGAACATGAAGGGCTCTGGAACAGATTTCAACCCGCTGATGGAGTCATGTAAGTGTGACAAGGTCCGATGCCTGGTATTTCCAGTCGATGCTCTCTCCGAGGTAGCTGCCTCGACAGTCCACCTCAGCGGCGCAGTATACATCGCTGGTTTATCCCTGACTGATACAAATGGAGAGATCTTGCATATGGGCTTTACAGCCGCTGGCTCCAAAAGTCGCATTCCTCTTGAGAAAGCATCCTTGGTGGGCTTCAACCTGACAGTCGGCCCAAGCGGCATCCACGCTCTTCAAACCGTCAGCCGGCGTGATGGGACGACACAGCTGTCTGCCTGGCTTGGGCGTCCTAATGATGGCCCGAAAACACAGCGGCTCAGCGCCATTGCCGGGCCAAACGACCGGGCGATGGCACTCAAGTTAGGCTTTGATGTAAGCCCCATGCGTTATTCCAGTTGGCCTTCCCTTCCTTCCCCTGCTAATCGTATCCCGGCTGGAAAAAATGCAGGGTTTCAGAATGGTCAGTTTCGGCGCCGCTCCGCATTTCGAGCCACATATACCTGTTCCCCATGAGCCCATCGACAAGAACCTTAGGCAATCGGCGATTTGGGATCCTGACGTGCCACCGACGACGCTCAATCTGAACGAAAACTTCTTGGTAACACCGGAATTGTACACGTCGGGATTCAAACCACTGTTTTGGACCTGGTTTGGCGGTCCCCATGGAATTCAGCTTGCAAACCTTGTTAAGATTACGATCATTGGACTCGCCATCCTTCGCGTTGACTTTACCTTCGACGGTGCGAAGGTTCCAGCTGAACGCCAGCAATTCCCGCGGCGTGAACTTGATTCAGACGAACAAGACTCCAAGATGATCGAGTTCACGATTGACGGACCCGAAGGCGAATTAATCAACAAGATCGAAATCGTGAAGCAACTTCTTAGAAGTAAAGGTGATGGCTGGGGGCAGAAAGAAGGATGCATTACTTGGCTCAAGGTATCATTCTTCTCAGATTCCGTTCCTCTGATGATGTTCCCTGTTAAGGACAAAGACAGATACATACAAACCGTGGACGGGCGCTCGAGCTTGGCTCGAAGTCCAAAACCAGAAAAGACATCATTCTTGTGGAGAAGGAGATTTCGGCCGCACCGGGAACCGCCATTACTGGCTTCTACGGCGTTCAGGTAACGATCAGACCTGTCTCTCTGTCCGTTATTACGTTGGCAAAATTGGATGCTGACCTGGTGTTTGACAGATGGTGTATCTCGGATTCGGTCTTACATCGCTCGGTGTAATCACCGAGCCTCTCCTGGAAACTTGAAAATCAACAGGAATGAGTACTGAAGAAACCCTCTGCTCTGCGCAGAGCTTAATGGCGTATGGTGGATAATAGACTGCCAGAGGCCGGTGTTTCCGCGGCGGGAAGCTGAGTAAAACTAGAGGTGAGCTCAAGCGTTAGTTACTTGATTTATAGATTTCTCTTTCCCGTGGTTCAGGTGAATAGACAGGCTGCAATCTAATAGTATGTTAATAGTGCCCTCAAACTCTGGAAGCAATATTCTGCGGTCTCTAACGTTTCCCCTTCAACACTTGTCAGTGGTGGTTGCTGAAAACAAATTAGTTACAGACCAATTCTGGAAAAATTAGTCCGTCTTACACCACAGATCAAGCAGTGGCAAGCTGTTGCGCCCAAGCGAGGTGCGAGCTATAACTGGCCCGTGCCCTCGCTTGTTATCTTACAAACGAGCGAGCTCGAGTGATTTTATGACAATTCACAGCTGCTGCATCACTTCATTCCCTAGTTAAGAACCACCCGAATTTTCACAACCATTTGCCAAAGTAAAGAAGTCAACGCCACTATGCTCACCAAACTAACCTCTTTACCATCCTCCAAAATCGCCATCGGCCTGGTCATCATACCACTCGCCATCCCCATCACCTACCTCGTCTACCTCGACCGCGTCGTATCAAGTAGATTCAAGACTGTGACCGGTGTTCGTGACAAGAAGAAAGACCCCAGCTCCAGCACCCCGTCCGACCTCACTAAGCCTATCGGCCTCCCTGAAGAAGTGAGGTCCGAGGGTCCGGACCAGTCATGGGTCCTGGCGTACGAGCGCGTCGTTTCGGAGCCCCAAGCCCTGGCCCCGTCACCAGACGAGGAAGACCTGCCGGCCTTCGTCACCAACTACGTTCGCGCGACCATGACGGCTTTTAGCTGGACACCGCAGGCCTTTCTCCTCCGGGCGTCGGTGCCCGGCACCGGGGACGACAGGGCAGCACTGAGGAGGACGTTCGACACGCCCTTCATCCAGGGCCTTGGCTTTCGCGTCGGTGACCGCATCAACGGCTTTTGGAAGGTCGTGTATCGCGGCGACGGTGGTGTAAAGGGAAATGAACGCATCGAGATGGCGCTGGATGCGCCAGTTGGGTATAGGGGGCCGTTGGTCAGGGGTGTGGTCGTGGCAGGAGCGGAAGTCGGAGCTGATGGAAGGGTCGTGTTTGTCAATGAGACGTGGATGTGGCGGCAGCAGGGCGAGGCGCCAATGCTACTGGAACGGGGGTTCGGGAGGTGGTTTCACGCCGTCCTCGCCGGCTGGCTTGTCATGAAGGGTCTCGTGGCCGTAACGGGAAAGAGAAAGTCAGAGTAACTGGGTACGCCAAGTTCTAAGATATGGGGAGGGAGCCGGGGTTGGCGAGTTAGGTTGGGATTCGAATGGCAAGGACTAAAGGTTCAGGGTGAAGTACCAAGGGTGTAAGTGGACACTTCTACGGCTTCACGAACATCTCCACTCCCCTCGTACTGGGTTTAATATCTGGTATTGTAACATTAGCCGAAAATTTCATTGGATATCCAAATATGATAATATGTACGGAGCTGCTAATGACTGAACTGGTGCCAGTTAGCAGCCAGTACCTACAAATCGGTACATCTGACATTGACCAGCGACTCGACTTGAAGTTGTTGCAGTACGATCGCAGCATGGAACAGAAACATCATGAACGTCATTATATGACCTCTCGGAGACCCCTTTCATTGCCTCCTCCTCAACCCAATCTCCAGCCCCAGTGGCTTCCTCAGAAAGCCTTCCCTGGTGTCCATATGCGCCTGCCTCAGGGACACCTGGTACCGCCGCGCCCAAGTGGCCACGATCAGCTTCATCTCCATCTCGGCCACGTTCCTACCCACGCACGCGCGTGGGCCGTAGCTAAAGGGGATGAAGGCATTCTTCTGCCGCGGCGTAATATTCTCCCACCGCTCAGGCCGGAACTCGTCTGCATCCGGGCCCCAGATTTCCTTGGAGTGGTGGATTGAGTAGGTCGGGACGCTCAGCACCGTTCCTGGTGGGAAGTACTGGCCCTTGAAGTGGATTCCCTCTCCGTCTGGGGGAACCTGCCGGGGCAAGCCAATGCCCGAGGTCGAGTGGAACCGGAGCGTCTCGTTGACAACGGCCGACAGGTAAGGGAGGTCGCGGACCATGTCGAAGGTCGGCACGTCCACCTCGGCGGGAATGGCCGCGTCGAGTTCGGCCTGAAGCTTGTCGACGACGCCGGGGGTACGCACAGCGTGGAAGAGCAGTGCGCACGACGAGTTGGACGTCGTGTCGCTTCCTGCAATCAGCTGCGTCAGCGCCTCGGCTGTGAGCTCCTGCCGCCCGAGCGGCTCGCCCTTCTCGTCACGGCCCTCGATCAGGCGCTGCAGGAGATCTTTGCGGTGGGAGGGCGGGGGATTCTCGAGGCGAGACTTGACACGCGCGATGGCGATGCCCGCGAGGTTCTCGACCGCTTGGAGGCCCTGCGAGAAGAAGGGATCCGGGAAGTACTTGGCGTAGGGCTTGAGAGATGGAAGAATGCCGAGCGTTGCCGAAACCTCGCCGCGGCGGTTGAGGATCTCGATGGCGGGCGCGTAGATGGGCGGGCTGTCGGGCGAGGCTCGGACTTCGGCCATGTCAGCGCCCGAGGACAGCATCCCAAACGGTGCTCCAAAGGCTAGATCTCCGATTACGTCGAAAGCGAGGTAGTTGAACCAGTTGAGGCAGTCGAGGTAGGCAGCGCCATCGGGGTTGGTCGAGCGAGCAATCAGGTTGTCCAGCTGCCGGACAAAGAGCTCGAGGTTACTGTGGATGTAGGGTTCGAACTGGGCAACCGACTTGACCGAGAAAGTATGCGAGACGATCTTGCGCTTGCGGGTGTGCTCAGCACGGTCCCGCGTGTTGAACAAACCCCTCTGGATACTGACAAAGGCATCGTAAAAGTCCCTAAAGGCGTGTTAGTTCTCCACGTTATCCCATACTGTGCAAAACCGCAACCCACGCTTTCAAGAAACCATTGCCATGGCCATAAACGGTTTGGATGGCATCATCGTCGAAGATGCTGACATGGTTTGGCTGGATACGCACGATTGGGCCAAGCTTCTTGTGCAGCTTGTCAACCGTTTCGTACCGATTCCCCCGCCGACAAACCAATAGTAGCCACCAGTTTGTGAACTGAGCCGGGAACGGCGCGGGGATGTGCCTCAGATGTCGGTAGGTCACAAGGTATGGATAAAGATAATAGAGGGCAGTTGCGGCCAGCAGGGCAACCGGCGCCCATGGCGATACGAGGAAGTTGATGATAGCCATGGTAGGTAGTCTGTCGCAGTCAAAGGTCGAGACGAGACAGCAGAGGGGAGGAAGAATGTTTTCAGTTCTTCGTTTATACTATCTAGGTTTGCCCACCCATTCAGGCTTGAATAACACCCAGGATAACCGCCGTCTCTCCGCGTGGCTGTCAGTCAGACCAAGGCCGAAACAGAGCCTCCCAAGCGGACTGAAAATCGCGATGATCGTCCCCATTTCCGGTTGCAGTTTTCGGCTGTGCAATGTGCGCTGTGTGATACGCGGGAAACTCGACTCCGTGGAGTCTGGGACGTTTGCGCTGGTATCTTGGCTGACGAGCGCCACCAAGAAAAATGCGGGGATGCGGAGCTCATGATCCCCGGCAGCAAGAGGCGGCATTGGGGATGATGTGGAGAGCGCTAGAGCGGTCGCCGAGTCTAACGTCCCATTTGTCGGACCCCTTTTCGCGCGTTCTCGCGACTCCGAACATGTGCTAGGCGGGCTCAGAGGCACCGACATCCTGTCCGAGGGTATCTTATCCAGAAGCGTCCGAAGAAAAGCGAGTGAGCGAGTCAGCTTCATCGAAACTGCACCTCACTACCCCAGACAAAGGGTGCGACCGTTGAATTAGTCTTAACCCCCCGCGTTCACCAACGGTCACTCGGTCTCTTCCGCTCTGTGAAGTACGACACTCCAACCTGAAGCGGCAGAAGGTCGTGTGCTCGCGGCTTAAGCGAATGTTTTTGCGCTCCTGATGCATTATAAACAAAATACCTGGCCAATGGCTGCAAAATAACGCCTATACTATGCATCATATATAACAAGTATCGCCAGACTCGAGAAATAAATACAGTACTTTGAACAAAGAAATGCGTTGGTGCCGAGCTTGCCACTGGGCTGCTTAACGAAGCATGTAAGAGAGATTAGGTAGACTGGCGATAATACGTTCGGCCGTTTGCTCGTGATTATTTTGCGCATCGCGATTCGGTGGTATTCCTTCCTTGAGAAGCGGCGGGGACGTCGAAAAATCATGGCTTGTTGCTGGTTCCATGAACCCGGTTACGGTTTTCGATCGCGGGGCAGGGGCCTCGGGCTCCACAAATTTATGGTTGACAATATATGTTTGACCATGAGTGGCCGGCTTGGTAGGAGCTAGCTCCGAGTCGGAGATGCCTGCTGGGTCGAAAGGGGTCTTTGGGACGGGCCCATCAATGTCCGTAGCACCAACAGCATTCAGCTCTGGAAAGAGTGCCGTTGAGACGGATTCGGGGGCATGTTTCTGGACTCCCAAGGGAAGTGTTATGGGCTGCGAGGAAACTGGAGACGATACCATCTCGCCCCAGTCATCATCGTCGTCGTCGCCACTGCTAATAGTATCATGTTTGCCTCCTTGTGTAAGAGAGATCTGAGGGGCTGTGCCTGGAACGGTCGTGCTTGGCAATTCAGGGACTATGCTCGCGATGCGTGTCTCCAGAAAGGGCGGAGGCAAGCTGCTGCTCCAGCCAAATGATGCCACAGCCGACCCAGCACTGCCCGAAGAACGGTGCGTCGGGGATTGCACGAATTGTTCTGCAGGTGCATCAACCGATTTCAAGGATAGGGTAGCTGGATGGGCAGGTGGGGTTGAAGATGTCCTTGAGTGCAAAGTCTTCTTCTTGAACACGGCGTCCAAGGCGACCGGCTCAGCGGAGGAATCCCAACCGAACATATTTTTCTGGGTCTTGGATACCCCGCCGCCAAGTGCGACGCGACCAGCGATGGAATCTTCCTCCATCCACCGACGGACAATCTTTATGGTGTCAGCATGGATTGTTGACGACGCCCAAGCGACGCGCCTATAGCTTTCGTCATCTCCAGCGTCATGTCGACGAGATGAACCCAGCCGAGAGATCCGGTACCATGTCTTTCGTTGCGAAATTTCGGTGAAGCTGTCGTTGATGACATGATCAGGGACATCGTGATCCACCTCGGTGTCGTGGGACGGCTCCGCGATAGGAGCGAATAGCTTGGCCACTAATTCCAAATTGACACTGAAGTCCAGTGGTCCAAATTTGGCGATTGGTGAGACGGCGCGCAAGGGAGGTTTAGGTGAAGGGGATGATGATGCTCCGGCCGAGTCAATCCCAATTGAATCTTCCGGACACTCTCGCGCCGATTCTTCTGGTTGTAATGGCGGTCCTTTTTCATCCAGATGGGCACCGGTATTCGCATCCGCATCCGCATCCGCATCCGCACCCGCATCCGCACCCGAAACGACGTCTGCATCCTCGAACTCCCCAAACTCGGCGTCGCCCTGTTCGTCTCCAAAATCGTCTCGTTTGCTGGACATTGATGGACTGATGCTGCGAGTTCGGAGGACCGGACTCCTTTCTTCACTCGCCGCTCTGGCAAGACCATCGAACTTGACGACTAACTCTTGAACTTTTCCGGAAAGCTTCCTCGCTCCGGGCCTGAATTCTTTCGGCTCCTCATCAATGGATGTGATCGGCGAATCCTGTCGCTCTCCTTCATGGTCCGTATTATCGTTAGATGGCGCCGAAGAATGATCTTCACGATTCTGAGAGGTGGACTCGACGCTCGACCGCACATCGACGTTTGGAGTTGCTGATGGTTTCGCTTCATCGACAGTGTCGCTGCTAGTCGGATCGCTTACTACAGTGTCAGGCACCGAAAGAATTGTTTGCTGTTCAGACGCATGCCCATCCGCATTGCCATCAATTTTGTCCCATACTGCTGCGCTTTCCTCAATCCCAAGGGCGTTACCCTTTAACACATCAATGGGTGAATCCGCAGGGGAGGCGGCTTCGACAACCAGTCGAGGGGTAGAAACCGCGTCGTTAGAGGGTCTGCGAGAGGAAAAGCCACTTCCCCAGGGGTCCGGCGAGGGCTGTCGAAGTGTGGAACCATTTGCTTGGTTTGGGGTCGCAATGTTGCCTGGCAGTGCTATGGGACTACTCTTGCCGAGCAGGTCGTCTCGTGGGGTCAGTAGGTTTGGGCTGGACCCTCCCCATGCCCCGGCCCAAACCGAGTGCACTGGTGTTTCTGATGGCGTCGTCCATTCTCCAAATCCGGTTTCGTCACCTCCCCATGGCGATTGTTCCAGGACAGCCGGAATGCGTGGGGAACTGGATGCGGACAGAAAGGCGCGTGGTGGAGGAGCAATGTCGGACTTCGCAGGGCAACCAGGTTTCAGCTCTTTGTCCCCATCTGTTGCGGCCCATGGTGAGCCCCATGGATCGTCCATCATGTGCCGCGACGATTGTCATGTTGCGGGCAAGAGCTACGATACTCGGCTCGACATCACAGGGAGGGGAACTGGACTCGGCTGCGGGGAGGCCAAAGCCGCCAATCGATGTCGTCTGTTGGGCCAGAAGAGAATTTTCGATTTTGCGCTCGTTTCCCGGTAAAGTTGAAAGGCTGGCGGGCGGTTGGTGTTAGCTTCCCTGAGCGTGTTGCTTGGGTACATCGATTGGCGATGTCTCGCGATTTGAAGGAAGGACGAGACGATTGGCTTCGTTGATGCCCTTGTCTGCTTTGCGCTCTGTAAGCGGAACCCTGTAGGCTTGGCGAACTTGGTGCTTCGCTTCAGGGCGGTGTGTGTGGCGCTTTCTGCCCGGACTTGTGGCTGGCACCGGCACCGATCTGCTCCACTTGCTGATAAAGCACTCCGGTCCAGGCCGATGGAGGGGCCAATTGTTGAAGTTGGGAACGCAGAAGCGCAATACCATCACCCACGATGTTCGCAGCTGACATGGCCCTTTTCCAACCCCCCTGACATACCCTACGAACTAAGGCTTTTTTCTTTCGAAGATCGCTTCATCTTATCGGTCCATTCAGCCGCTTGGGAGGCCGGCATCCACCGTTATGTCGCTCTCCAAAGTCAAACACATTGTGCTGGTGCGCGCAATTCTTTGACCCATGTTCAAGCCGCTTTATCAGCAACTCGACTAACCGCCGCCTCATGACAGGTCCTCTCCGGCAAAGGAGGCGTCGGCAAATCTTCTGTAACGACACAGCTGGCGCTGTCGCTTTCGCTGGCTGGCCACTCGGTTGGTGTTCTCGATGTCGACCTCACGGGCCCCTCCATGCCGCGCATGTTTGGGATAGAAGATGCGAAAGTGACACAAGCCCCCGGCGGGTGGCTGCCCATCACTGTCCACGAAGCTGACCAGTCTGCGGGTGTTGGCTCGCTTCGGGTCATGAGCCTTGGGTTCCTCCTGCCGCGGCGAGGCGACGCCGTCGTTTGGCGGGGACCGAAGAAGACAGCCATGGTACGGCAATTTCTGTCAGACGTTTTCTGGGACGAGCTCGACTACCTCCTGGTGGACACACCACCAGGGACGAGTGACGAGCACATCTCCCTGGCCGAGACGCTTTTGCAAAAGGCGCGTCCAGACCAGCTTGCTGGCGCTGTGGTCGTAACAACGCCACAGGCTGTTGCAACGGCCGATGTTAGGAAAGAGCTGAATTTTTGCAACAAAACCGGCATCCATGTTCTCGGCGTGGTCGAGAATATGAGTGGGTTCGTGTGCCCGAACTGCAGCAAGTGCACCAATATCTTCATGAGCGGTGGAGGGGAAGTCATGGCGAATGATTTTAATGTCCGATTCTTGGGGCGGGTCCCCATCGACCCTCAGTTTTTGGTTCTCATTGAGACCGGCAAGAGCCCAAGATATCCCGCAGGGACCTCCATCAACGGCCAGGACATCTCGTCGGTTTCCGATGGGCCCGCTGATAGCGATGAAACGCGAGACTCGGCGCTCTTGGTTCATAAATACAGGAGCTGCTCTCTTGCACCCATCTTTAACACCATTACGGCCGATGTGGTCGCCGGTGTAACCACATGACAGTCACCGGAGACACAAAATAGACATTCTCTCAATCTTGTGCCGGAGTATTCGTGCACTTTACAAATCCCGTGCTTTGGTTTATTTCATGGCCGGGTAAAACGTGTCGTCCTGCGCCGTATATGCTAAACCGAGGCGGGCTACCATGCTCTTGATCGTATGTCGCTTTCGTAACATTCAAAATAACGCTTGAAGCTTGTGAGAGTGATACAGTTCGCATCTCTCACTACATTTTGCTTATTTGCGGAGGACTTGATACCGCTCACATCTCAGCTTGTATGTATAGGCGCCGTCACCCAGGCGTTGATCGCCGATCCGTTCGCTCAGCAACAGCTCAATTGCGGTCATGCGTGTGATATATGATCACAAGCGTCCGGTCTTCGGCCGGCAGTGTGGCCGCTGTAGTTATGGCAAGTAGAGCCATATATCGGCTCTGCTGTGCGCATCCCTCACTTGAATAGATCATCCCTCTCTACACTTTCAGATCTGACTATTTACTTTGCATCCCATGCACCAGCTGCATCAGAGCGCATCGCCCAAAAAGCAATGGCTAACTGAAGTGTAGGAGGATAACTAAGGGAACATAAAGACTCAGGAAGTTCAAAAACCTCATTAACGTTAGTATGTAATCAGTCCGAACCGCAAATCGCCGAGTTGTTGACCAACTTGATTGGAAGTCAAACTCGAAGGAACTTGTCGTCTCCTCAAGAGGCCTGAATAGAACACAAATGCGATTGAAACCGACAGGAGATTGCTAAACTCAACCCACTGACATAATTAACCGAATTTGTTGTTAACAGTGCATCCAGCTAATTTCAGCGACATGCGAATTGGGGCGAAACCCATTCCGTTACAGTCGTAGATACTACTTCCCGGGCATCTATTCCTGTAGTCTCAACAAGACTGATCGCCTTGGTACCCACCATTTACCTTATCCCACGGTCCTGGACTCCTGGCCATCTACGAAGAGACCAAGGCCTTCCAAAAGGACTGCTTTCATTAACTTTGCATTGCTCGCAAGTGGCGCAAACTAGTACTCCACAATGACATTGTATGGCGAGGTTCGTTCAATAGTTTTGACCTGCGACATTGACGTCCGAATTGAGGAGACTCGGGGCGGCGAAGGACTGAGTTGGCGGTGCACACACCAGCACATGGCCGTGTTTGCCCAACAGAACCTAACTGGTTAGTCATTTCATAGATAATTAGATGCCTATCGAAATGTGTACGTTAAAGGTGCCATCTTCCGTTGTTCTAGCCAATTAACGCTGGCAACCTGGCAGCCACCATGTCGTTTGAAGTGTGATTATCTCTCTTTGCGTGTCATCGTTTGACCATACTCCTAAGCTATGTGCCTTACCAACAATACATCACCACATCAAGGCCAATGGTCCAAATCACCGCGGACTTATGAATATAAAAAGACTCAGCTTCAGGAGTCAGAGGTTTTCCAAGAGTCATCACACAGACTTCGAACAAGATGGGCTGGGAAGTCGACTCTGAGCACCCGTACAAGTATGGCCCAGGCGGTTTTTGCCCCATTGAGCTGGGCGACCGCGTCGCCAATCGGTTCATCGTCCTCCACAAACTCGGCTATGGTGGAATTGTAACAGTATGGCTGGTCCGTGACGAGGAACTGCGCCACGGCCGCTACGTCGCCTTGAAGGTCGTTTCTGCCGACTGGTCCAATGACGCCAAGTTCGAAAAAACCAGAATTGTCTATCCGCTTCGCGGCAACGAGCGAGACAATGGCTCCCCAGGGCTGTTTGTTCTCGAACTGGAACGCGTCTTCCACACCAGCAAGAATGGCCGCTATCTCTGCCATGTCTTCCCGGTCCTGGGGCCGACTCTCGCCTCCTTGAATACCTCAGACTTCCGTCTTTATCCGTCCTTCGTTAGGACTTTTGCACAGCAGCTTGTCCGCGCGCTGAATATTATGCATGCCCTGGGACTCTGCCATGGAGGTGAGCTATTGTTGCCCCAAAACCTCGCATCTGGTCAGTTAATGTATTATCGCATTCCTATTTAGACTTCCCCCTCAATAACATTGCCATACACCTCGCCCACCCACTCGATCCTCCAACAGAGGAGCAACTCAAGCAAATTCTTGGTCCGCCGCAAATACAGACGCTCGAATATTTCTTTCCAGAGGTACCATCACCTGCATCCGAATACGTAGTTGTACTGGTTGATCTCGAGCGTCTCCCGGCGAACTACCTATCAACTAGGCTCTGCATTCTCGACTTTGACCACGCCTTCTCTGTTAAGAACGCGCCTAAACAGTTTTCTCCCATCCCATACCAATCCCTGGCTCCTGAAAATATCTTCACCCTGACGACTGGACCGCCCGCTGACATCTGGGCCCTGGGATATATCTTGTACGAATTGAGATATCCAATGACCCTCTTTCAAGACCTCATGGGCAGCTCTCCGCTGGCTACAGTATCAAGGATGTGCGAGATACTGGGAAACCCACACCAGGAGAGGATGGAATATTCATTCGATGATTATTATCCGGTCCATGAGCCTCTACAAGCGGACATCGAATATATGACCCTTGGCAGTTTTACTGTATGAAATGGGTTTACTCTCGATACCGAGGTTAACCACATTTGCGAGCCGCAGAGGCCCATGAGCACCAGCAAGACAGCCAGTGGGAGAGAGTGGCTTTGTCTACCTATTCCTACCTTCTGGGACATGGACGCGCGGGAAGAGTTCAGGGTTCGGAACTTGAAAACAAATCGGAAAGGACGACGCAGCGCTCTTCGCTGACCTTTTATGCAAGATCTTCGACTACAATCATCAGAAGCACATAACGGCAGAACAAGTTCCGGAGCACCCATGGCTAAAAGGGCTAAGCCAGAAACCCTCCAATGCCAGACCAGTAACGTCATCGGTGCAAAATCTGCCTGTTTGGCCCAAACCTCACTTGAATAGCGCCTTTCTCCCTCCTCCTACATCTTCTGCTCATCCTCTAAACAGTACTCATAGATCAAGTTCAAGGACAGCAATACTAATGAGAGAGGTCCCCATGGAGCGGGAGTTCGAGAAGAAGTATTCAACGGACAAGCATAGCAAAAATGAAGAAACGCCAGTTCTTGGGATGAAAAAGGTAACAGCAGAGGAACAGCAGAAGAAGTAAGAGTGGACGGTCCATGAAAGGGAGGGCTGCTGGAGAATGCCTTCAAGCACTGATGTGCGGTAGAATCGCAGTGAAGGAATGGCTCCTGATAGGCATATGATGATAACGTATTACAAAGTGGTTGACTGGGCTGAACAAGATGCTGACAATCTCCAACAAACAGTTGTTTGGTACCCAGAATCAGGTAGAAGAGTTTTGAAACCTGGGAACATTCAACTACTAGCGGATCCGATTATCAATTCGGCGCAAACATCCCCATTTGCTTTCAGTACAAGGTACATAAAAAACACAAAGTCACGTTGTTCCGGGTCAGCACCTTAGCCGAGGGAACAGTGAAGCTAAATCTGACTCTTTTGAAGCAGTGGCGAGTTGCTCCTGAAGACCTCATTTCTTGGGTTCTTGCTAGCTATTTTCACCGAGTTACCGTAGAACAGTTTTTTAAATGCACTTTGAATGGGATCGACAGGCGCATGTGCAGACGAATCACTGTTTTCCTGTAGTGTATTGGACCGACTGATTCCGTTGCATCTGCAAGGCACCAACGGTCTAAATCCCTTTTAAGACCTGACGTTGGCCAAGGCTGGGGAAGTTCATTCTCCTCGGTGTTTGAAACCCGAGGGTCGGTTAGGGCAGACCAGCTGGAGCCTCTATGGAGCCTAATCCCTGTCGCCAGTAGTGGGTCTATTTACCTCCATTGTAACTAACTACGAATTGGGAGCAAAGTACCGCAAACATTAAAAAGACGTCGTTAATAGAGGTATCACAGCGTATAAAACGAAAAAAAAAATTTTTTAAAAAAAAGAGTGATATTGTATTATCAATGGGATAACACACTGCTATAAATAATCAAACTGCTGGTTATTAGATGCAACAAGTACGAGAGATTGATCCGAAAACTTTTTTAGATGTTGCTTAGTACCTGATATATGCCAGCTTACTTAGTACCATACCCAAAAGCGGCCATGCCAATCGGTAGGTCCAATCGTGGAGCGAATTAGAAAGCCCCGCTGCACACTTAGCGTTGATTTTTCTTGCCCCTCGAATAAACCTTCTGAATGTCGACGTCAAAATATCGATACGTCGTTTTTTTTTTTTTAAAAAAAAAGAACATCTTGACCTCAACTTAATCCCTCAACAGGTTCCAGAATCTACTTAGAAATCGACAAAGACTTTTGCCACCGCGACTGCAGGCGAAATCGAGCGGCGTTTCCAAACGAGGCGCGCATCGAACGATCTTTCGGCCGCACATGCCCTCCCGCGGCCCAACTGGTGATCAAAAGGCCGCATCCTAGGACGAGCGAAACCCCGCCTTTGCCATGCTGAGCGTCTTTTAAGCAGCACCTGTCCCTGCCGCGCATAATCTCGTGCTGGATCCGGGCTTCATTTTGTTTGTTCTCTCTCGGTCAATGACCGCAATTGATCTCCTACGCTTTCTGTCCAAGCCTGCAAAGTGCGTCTCCTAGGCCCTCAGCCAACCGCCGTGTTGCTGACTCTCCAATTTGCAGGCCTCGATAACACCTCCCGAAAGTTGAATTCAACTGCCGACGCGTAACTACCGCTTGACGACCGCCGTAAGCTATTGTACCTCGTACCGCACTCCTGCCGATACGCGACTAGAGCTATCGGCGCAACCGCAACCACGGCTCAGTCGAAGCGCAAGCCCAACATACCGTTCACAAAGATCTACCACTTCACCGTCCGCGGTCGCCCTCCCTAACGTCCCCCAGGAGACGTTTGACTTTTCTTACCTGCACAGTGTAGCTGGCTCCGCCAGCATACCTAAAGAGACCACCTCCTGTGGGCCTACTCTCTCAAACGGACGCCGCAAGGTTCGTTTGAGTGGCAGCTAGTGTCCCGCGGACGCTTCTATAACAGACGGCACATTCAACATTCTTTCTCAATCAAACGATGGTCAACCACGAGATACCCGACAATTACACCTTCTCCCCCGCGCCGGGAAGCCTCCAACTCACCATCAACCATGATGTCGCGGCCGATTTAGACTCGAGCAACGCCTTTGAGGGCCCCGAGAAGCTCCTCGAGGTCTGGTTCGCCCCGGGTCCCGATGCTCTGCCTCCCACCGTCAAGGAGAATGGTCTGAAGGCGGTCAGCCCGTCTACTTGGGAGGGAATGCTCGACATGGTTAACTGCAAGGTCCTGTCGATTGTCAAGTCCGACCACGTTGACGCCTATCTCCTCTCCGAGTCCAGCATGTTCGTCTTTCCGCACAAGCTCATCCTCAAGACCTGCGGCACGACAACACTACTGCTCGGACTGCGACGCCTCCTGCGTATCGCTGCTGCGGATGCTGGTTTCCCCTTCCACAACGCTGCATCCATCGATGACATTCACGCTGCCGCGACTCCGCACCGTGTCTTCTATAGTCGCAAGAACTTCCTGTTCCCCGACCGCCAGCAGGGTCCCCACACGAGCTGGAAGGAGGAGGTTAAATTTCTCGACGATACCTTCGAGAACGGTAGCGCCTACATGGTCGGGCGCATGAATGCTGATCACTGGTATCTGTACATGACGAGTCCCCCCAATGCCACCCTAACGCCACCCTTGACTCCTCGTTCGAGCAACACGGGCAGTCCCACTCGCAGCTCCAAAATCCCGACGGGCATTGTGTCGCATATGGGTGGAGTCAGCGATGCACAAACGGACGAGACGCTGGAGATTCTGATGATGGATCTCGATCTTGAGCTTGCAAAGCAGTTCTACCTGGACCAGGCGAGTGCGGTCGCCAGTGAGCGGGTGCCTGCCCAGGCTCAGGAAGCTCGTCGTGCCGCCCACGAGAGCTTGGGGGATATTGATTCGACTGTTGATGTCTTTGCCAACTGCGGCGAGTCCGACATCTCAGGTAACCCGGCAGCCGACACTGAGGTGACTACTATCGAAGCCATGACCACCGAAGGGCATGCGCTCGGGACCGTTGTTTCTGAGACTTGCGGTCTCGCCCAAATCTACCCTGTTTCGGACTTTCCCGATGCGCGGATCGATGCCTACCTCTTCTCGCCCTGCGGCTATTCCGCCAACGGTGTTGTTCCTGCACCCACCGCCGGTGCAGATGAGCATGGCAACAAGCCCGCCCATTACTGGACTGTTCATGTGACGCCGGAGCCCATTTGCTCCTATGCATCATTTGAGACGAATGTCCCGAGTGGTCAGAACGGACGCAAGGCTTCAGACACAATCCATCAGGTGGTTAACATCTTCAAGCCCGGCCGCTTTACTGTGACGTTCTTTCAGACGAAGAACAAGACGGCGGATGAGACTGTTGGCGCCATCGGAGTGGGCGTCGACAAGCGCATGGACGACGTCAAGGGATACCGTCGCATGGATCGCATCGTCCACGAATTTGACGACTACTATCTGGTTTTCCGCTACTTCGAGCGCGAGGGATGGGCTGGCGATAAGAGCGCTAGAGTTGGCGAGGACTTTTGACCTCTCTTTAGGAGGATGAAGGGATCTCGACGGAATCACGGACTGCAGGGTCATCTATCTTTTATTGCCAGCTATTTATTGTTCAGCTTCAAATCGTTGTCTTCTCCGCCCGTTCAAATATTGATGCCTACTTCTGCGATCAAGTCTGCCAAGAAATCTTCCGAAACCTGTCTAGGGACCACGGAATGCAAATCTTCACACGAAATTCACTCTAGGGCCCAACAACTTAAGCTTTCATTCCATTGATGTCTCACATCACGTCTTGTTTCAGAGCTGAGTCTCGTTCCCAATCCTTACACTAGAGCACCCCGGTTTCCACAGCCTGCTTGAAGAATGTTCATTCACTAAGTGTGGCTGGACATGCCCTGTCTCGTGCAATGCAGACTTTGTAGGTTTGCGGGTTCGATAAGCCGTCGCCGCCATTCCAACAGATATTCAGGGGAAATGCGAGGATTCTGCTTTTAATGTTGGGTAACTCCCTACTGCTCTTCTATGTTTGATGATTCGATCATCTCTTTTTGAGACATTGCGTAGCCCCTCGCAGATTGAAGGTCCAAGGCGATATGCCGTCGCCAGAATACTATACCGAAAGCCAAACCACCAGAAACCAGAGCTCTCGAGGACCGCACATCAAGCAATGGCTGCCTCAACTAGCCCTAACAGCACTGGCCACTCTCGCTATCGCGTCTTTCATCGGCATATCGTTGAGCGTAGTGGCATTTAGCAAGACTGATGAACTGCGACAGCCTGGACACGCAGTCGCTCAGAGCTTTGTGATGTTTTCGGTGAGTTCTGAGGCACAAGATGTCAAATCAATCTGAACATGGGCTCCTCGTTAGCTAATCTATTGTCCTGGCCTGATTCGGTTACAGTCGATGAGCTCACTGTTCTACCTTCCACTTCATATTTTCGCGTGCCTCAAAGGTGAACGCCTTTATTTCGACCCGCCTATCTCATCTTTCTGCCACCAACTCCACGCTTGGGCAATCATCACTATACGAATAACAACCATTCTATGGGCAAGTGCCAGCATCCCCGTTGCTGTGGGCATCTATCGCGACCAAGATGGCGGGAGTGGTATCTATTTTAAAGTCGACATGGTCGCCTGTGCCACCGGATTACTCACTAGCTTCTTGATCCTGATTGTTGTTGAGTTCGCCGGCCGGCCATTCACCCTCCCTCGGTTGTCTCCCCCAGTCCCGGACGAAAACGATCCATCCAACAGTGAAGGAGTGGAATATAACGGATTTGACGACCAAACGATTTCGAGCAACATCAGCAGCACCGACAAAACTTTGCGCGGCTCGGCTTTGCCACTTCAGCGGGCCAAGACTACGCACTTGAGGCCAGATGTCCTCGACGCAACCACTCCCGCACCGTGCTCCTCATCGCCCCCATCAAACCGCCAGACCACGAAGATGTCGGCGGACGGCTCTGCGCACTTGCCCAGTGATAGTGAGCCAGACGGCGATGGTTTGCCGTCACCGTCCTCGCCGTGGACCCCTGCCCATACAAAAATTAACAACAGAGCCACCAGTCCTGGGACGGCGCGCCTTGTGACTCGAGGTACCATTAGGTCAGAAGTGAAAGGACCAAAGGAGGGGAATGGCAATGATACAAGGGCGGAAAATTTGGAGAGCTACTCTGTAGCTGTCGCTCCTGGCAAGGCAGTAAATTTCACGGTTCAGGCAGGAAGGTCAAAAAGTAAAAAACGAGGCGCGAGACGTGGGCACCCGGTGACGCCGTTGGGGGGCGAGTACCGGCACCGGCGTCCTCGGAACGTTCCGGTGGCAACGGAGCATAAGGGGTACACTCAAAATACGTCTTTGTTTGGATTAAGAAATAAGACCATCGCCAATCCAGCGATGGGCTGTGGGAATGGGATGAAAAGGGGGCGAGTCTGTCAGAGGAATCCCATTACAGATCCTCCTCCTCCTCCACCACCATCACCGCCGCCGGCGGTGCAGACATATTATGTTCCTGGGAGCTGGGTGTTTTGAGGCGATGCTGATGAGAGGATGAGAGGTTGATGTGGGATAGTTAACTTCTGTGCTATGTCGACTAAGAATAGCAGTTGTTTGCTGACGGTGTTTTCTTTATCCAACTACCTTTTTTTTAATATTTCGTGTCGTAAAACGGGCTAACTAACTGGTTACTAGTCCAAGATATTGAACTCATACGTGCTAAAATCACCGAGTTGTGATTTCTATAGCCCTTGCCAGTCAAAACACGTGAAATTGTCCGAGGAAAACAACTCAACTACCAGTATGGATCGATCAGCTACTTAAGACCTTAGTCGCTCGAGACAAGGAAAAGAAAAGAGGAGAGGGTTTCGGTGGTTGCAGGTGGAAGGAGGGGCATCCGAAAGCAATCAACAAACAACGAACATAACAAAGATCTGGATATCAGAGTCAAATACCGTTTTCATCATTCAATGTAGGAAATTTCATCGATCATTGTGGCAGGGATGGCATCTACCATCCAGATGCCTGGCTGTATTTCTGTTCGATCCCTGTTGGAGGTGAAACTCGGCACGTTCCCAGGCATCACTTGTGAAGGATACCATGTTGGGTTAATAAGTGACTGACCCCTTGGACAAGTTCCTATTACTACCTACCTTCGTTGTCGAAGACCGAGATGAAAGGCGAGAGTGGAGGAGATCTATTACTCCAGTCGAGATGTTTGCGGAACATTTCGGCATTCACCCAGAAGCAGTAATCCGTGTCATAATGACCATTGGAAGAACGCAGAGCTCGCACGCGTACGGGCAAAAGCTCACTTCTACTCAGTCATTAAGCGGGGTAAAGCTCAGCTTCTGTTGTGAAACGGTCAAGGCACGAATGGACGTCCACTTACCGATTATTAGGCTCTTGGAGAGCATTACTGAGATTGGCTCAACACGACACTATGAAAAAATAGGCAGCATATCGATCGGTGATATGTTAATGATGCAATCGAGACTCGGAGGATTGTCGGACAATATTAAGAGGGGTAACCTGAAAATGGTTTCCCAGCCTGGAAGAGGTGAAGACGAACGTATCTCACAGGGTGTGTAATGGAAGGATACACTTCTTACCCTAGAAGCAAGCGTCATCACTGCTCGCTACAAATTTTATTCAAATCCGCTTGTCTTAAAGTCAGGGATTCATTATGGGTTATTCATTCTACATTGCGATACCCAGTGGGATTAGTACCAGACTCTTTCCTCACTTGATGAATCCTCCACAGTTTCTCTCACATCAGAGCTCAGTTTGGGGTCGACGAATCCAATTTCAATGCAGTGTTACTGATAAAATAGAAAGTGCGAGTGAGAATAGTTGAATTGAACATTGAAGAGATTGTGATGGGGTGGTCTGTGACGCTCTACTATGTGATGTATTCCATATGAGCCCGAATTCACCCACGTCACTCCTACTAGACCGGCAACAACGATGGCAACTCCAAGAACTCCTCGCCAAACTCAAAATCCCGACCTAGACCACGCGGTTCGTTCGGCCTGTCTCGACCTCATAAATCCACCCGCTAATCTCGACAGAATCCGGGACCAGGGTGGAAGCCTTCAAAAACGCAACATCATTGTAAACCGCCTGCTCCAGATCGGGGAAAGGTAGGAAATCAATTTTACTCTCCTTGAGCTCCTCAACTGCCGCTTGTCTGTAGGTGGAAGTGGGATAGTCAGCCCCCAGAATAGACCAGTTAATTTCGGGTTAAAACGGAACTCACCCCAGGTTCCTTTCCACGATGTCGAAGGCATCATCATTATTGAATGTCAGCATACCGCACCCGGTGTGCTTGACCAGCACGATTTCGTTAGTGCCCAGAAGCTGCTGACTGATGATGATGGACCGGAGCGCCTCAAGAGCTGAGGCGCCGGCCTAGTTTTTGGGATTTCTCTGTCAGCACACTTCTTCAGATAGGACAACCGGGTTCTACGATGGAATGACTGGCAGAGCCAGTGAAAAGGGAAGACATGGCATCTTACGTTGCGGATGACGTGGGCATCGCCGAGCTCGATGCCAAAGGCCTGCGCGGGGTCGATGCGGGCGTCCATGCAGGTGAGGACGAGGTATTTCCTGGCTGGGGGTAGCTCCAGGTCACCCTTGGTGAAGGAGGCTGAGTAGCTGGCCGAGGCAGCTTCGATGTTCTGTTGGATGGCGCTCATTTTCAGGTTTCAAGTGATGAGCGAGGGGGTACACTTCTGTGTGACTGGACCGACAATATGACGAGACGGAAGAGACTTGTTGATCTCTTGAGTAAATATATGTAGCTGAAGCTTATAGTGAAGGACGGTTTATATGTTACGGCCGAGTTGATGATAACACGGAGACTGGTTGCTAAGAGGGAGATGCAAGATAATGAGAGGTGGTGATAGAGACTGAAAGCAGGAGCGTGCGGCAAGACTTATATGCTTCAATTCGGACCCCGCTGTCCTTGCCACCTTTTTCCTTGATAGCTGTTCATCACATCCTGCCAAACAGAGTTAGTTTTGGGGGTAGGTTGCTACTCTGAAGACGCAACTCCTCTCAGGTGGAATGGCGTGCTCACGGAATCCCCTCACCTGCCCCCCATCTATCACCAACGCGCTACGATCGTCTCAAAAAGCCACCCCATGTCATCATCCAATAACTTGCAGCAGCCAGCGCGACTTGCATCCGGACGTGGGGTGATGCACTGTTGGGGATTCAAGTAACTGGCAAAGATTGGGAAAGGATTAGACTATTGTATCACTGTGATTGTGGGAATTGGAAAAAACCCGCCGATTTGGTCTCGTCTACAAGTAATGTACATATACAGATGGATGGGAGCAGCATCCCTGCTGCTGACTCGGCCTATTTTACGGATGCCGCCCGTGACGCCGTTACTCCCAGATGCAAACACGTAGTAGCACAGGTCGATCTTGCCTTAGAACCGCTCACCCTTGGCGCGTTTCTGGTGAAGGCGCGCAAGAATCTTTTCCTTTTCCTCAAGTGCTCGCTTCTCCTCGTACTCGCGAGCTGCCTTGAGTGCACGGTCCACTGCGTCCTTGTTGGAGCGCTCATTCAACTTCTCCTTAGCGTCTTCAAGCGTAGACTTGATGCTCCCAAACATGCTCTCAGGGGCAGGCGCCGAGGCAACAGACTGCGCTTGGGCGACCCTCGGGGCCCTCGCGTCGACGACACGCGGCGCTTGCCAACCCATCGGGCCCGATGACGATGGGGCCGGCGCGGTAAGCGGCCTCAGCCCGACCAGCCGCCGGAACCACGGTTGGTGCATAAAAAATGCCTGAACCGTGTGTAACAGAGAAGAGAGGAAGAAGTACCAGGTCAGACCCGACGGGAGGAACAGCGCAACTACGGTTGAGAGCGGCATAACGACCAGGCTCATGATCTTCATCATCTTCCGTTGCTGGGCGGCCATGTAGGGTAGGGGTATCTGGATTTCGCGCGGTTAGCAAAAGAACGTACTATCGCCGCCTCGGAGAAGTTCGGGAGTGATCATACCCTCAAGCCCATGGCGACGACAATGCCCGTGGCAATGGGCAGAATAAACAGCGGGTCCGAAGCCGTGAGGTCGGTAAACCAGAGCAGACCCCCAGTCTCGAACGAGGGAACCGGAAGCGCGGACATGCCCTTGATGAGACGGAACATGCCAATACCGATAGGGAGCTGGATCATCGGAACGAAGTTCTTCCACAGCGAGTACCCCGCCGCCTTGTTCATCAGGGTGATCTTGGCCCGTGCCTGGGCCCCGGCGAGATGGTTGCCGGTGACCAGCACCCGCTTCATCTCCTCGGTGGCGGCCTGGTACCGCGGGTCCTTCAGCAGCTCTTGGTACTTGATCGAGTTCTCCGACGCATCAAGCGCGGGCTTGAGCAGGGCCAACCTGATGCCCACGGCGACCACGGCAATGGACGCCCACCAAGGGAGGCCGGTGTAGACGTAGACGTGCTCCAAGATTGTCTGCATGAACGAGGTCGGGCCCCAGCCGTACTCCAGGCCGAGAGTTTTGAGAAAGCCAATCTGCTCAGGGATATCGAGTAAGTCACTCCCCGTAAGGTTGACTGGCGTTCCCGTGAGGTCGCTGAGGTTCGAGGCATCGGGCGTCGACGTCGGGGTGGCCGTTGTTGATTGGGTCGAGGCATTGCGGGCTTGTCGACGAGAAAAGAGAAGAGGCTGAGAAGCCGCAACAAGAGGCAAGGCACTGCCTATCCTCTTAGCTGTCCCTCGTCCACGCAGAGCCGTCACATTATTGTTCAACGCTGTTCCAAATTGTCGGGAAACAAGCCGGTTCGGCGTCTTTGGCACCGCCTAGGGTCGCTTCAGTATGAGATTCATTGGAGGCGCCTAATCGTTGAGGGTAAAATGAGTGGTGGAGACTTACTGCCCTGGCAAATCCCAACGCCGGATTCGAACGGAGAAGGCTCCTGCTAGAAAGCATCTTGTCTGTTGTCGTTGTGTGGGCAGGTGCGCGGTCGCAAAGGTCCCGTCACGGGCCAAAATTTCCGCGTTCCTGAGCGCCCGTTTTCGAAAGTTTTGGGTGGGTCCCGGCTGCGTACTTTGCTGGCCTCCCCTGCCGCGAACCTCGCACTCCGCGCCAAGCACAGAGGTGGGGCACTTCCCGTGCTTTGGGACATCGACACACTACTCGAATTCAAGGCAGCAACAACTTTCATTGCAACTCTCATGAAGAGTTGCCTGTTCCAGCAAAATTTGATGCTCCAGATTACACCACGGGGTATGGACCTAGAGGGCCTTGGGTCCGTGTCATTTACCGCTGAGAAGCGCAATATAATATATACAAAACGCTGGCTCCTAAGCCTCACCATCACTCGGCACAACTGATTATTGCTTCGTGATGCACCAAGGAGGTTCCGTCCCGTATCCCGTATACCGTCGAGCCAAAAGTATGTTGCTTGCTTTCCCCTTGATGAACTAGAGACGGGCGTCGTACCGGGTAGGCCCAAATCCATGTTTCCTACACACTTGATGTCCGACTGTTCATTCCAAGCTTGTCAGGTCATCTAGTTCGCTCCTCCGTCTTGGCTTCTCCACAGCTTCGATACCGGGACCGATAGGATGTGCTTGTCGCCTTGAAATCGGGAAGACCTAGCAAAAAATTAGCCGTGATGCCTTGAGACCAGAGCTGAGAGATAGGTAAAGGCCCAACGTACCCTCGTGTTGCTCCATCCTAGCCTGAATGCCGCCTCGTGCGCAAAGAGTTCGCCGAATCCCAACATCATGCCATTGACAAACGGGAGGAAGAGGTTAATGGCAGCGCCGCGGATAATAGACCAGATGGTGGGTGGTTGGTAGAGAATGACGGCGGGGGATGGGGACGAGGGCGGTGAAACCGATTGCTCTTCATGACGTGAGTACTGCTCGCTATCTGATCGGATGGTGACGCCGGATTCGGCCATAGGGTTTGGCGGCTCATCAGTTGCCATGGTGGTGGTGGTGTTGTTGGTGGTGGTGGTGGCGAGTTGGTTCTGCTGTTGTTGACGGAAAGTATTGAACCGACTTTCCGGAGCTTGACGATGTATGCCGAAACCTGGGGTCCAGAACTCCAGACACGCCGGGCCCTGCAGGGGATTGTATTACGTAATATCCTTTATTGGCTGGAAGGCGGCGGGGCTGCAGCCGGCGATGACGCGGGGCAGCCTTGCTGCACTCGTCGCCCTGAGCTGCCTGATTCCCAAAACAAGCAACAAAGTACTCCGTAAAGTGGTCGGTTATCTTTTTTCTTTCTCCTTCCTTCCTCCAACGGCCTCTCGAAACACCGGAATTCAACAGCATTCCCACGATGGCGGACCATGACACATTGATCAGCAACTTCTGCGAGCTGACGGGCGCATCAACGGAGCAGGTGAGCTTCTGTAGCTAGCCATTGCATGCATTTCTGTACAACAGCTAACAATCGCAGGCCACAGAATATCTCAGCGGCAGCAAGTGGGACATTGACTCTGCCGTGACGTCGTACTACACAGACATGGAGGAAGGTGAGCAGGCCCCTGCCTCGACCTCTTCG
This sequence comes from Corynascus novoguineensis, assembly GCA_033296725.1. Taxonomy (NCBI): domain Eukaryota; kingdom Fungi; phylum Ascomycota; class Sordariomycetes; order Sordariales; family Chaetomiaceae; genus Corynascus; species Corynascus novoguineensis. The sequence continues at coordinate 34,058 of MU857668.1, forward strand.
GCCGCCGCTCCCGAGCCCGCGTACACCGGTCCCCGAACGTTAGACGGCCGTCCAGCGCCCCAATACGCCTCCGCGTCTTCGTCTTCGACCGCCAAAAAACCGCAAAAGCGGACAGGCTTGGCCACCCTGAGCTCCATTGGAGGAGGCCACAGCCATGACGACTCAGAGGAGGATGACGATTACGAGGACGAGGACGATGATCGGCGCGGCCCCAGGGACCTGTTCGCTGGCGGAGAGAAGTCAGGGCTGGCTGTCCAAGACCCAGCTCAGCGGTCGTCTGATCCGCGTAAGCTCATTGGCGACATTGTTGCGAAGGCTCGATCGTAAGCATTGCTAATTCCCATGGCCCCTTCTAAGGAATGGACGCTAACGGTTAGCTCCTAACAGAAATGCCCGGCAGTCCAGCGAAGAAACCGCCGGCCCATCGAGAAGCAGATTCCGCGGCGCAGGGCAGACACTTGGCGGAGACGGCGTTGAGAGCCGCGTAATCCCCGACCCCCGCGGCAGCGCGATCCCCACTGCAACTGCCGAAGGCCCAGTGCAGGAGCGCGTCTTGCACATTTGGAACGACGGCTTCAGCATTGACGATGGCGAGCTACGGCGCTTCGATGACCCCCAGAACCGGGCCGACTTACAGATGATTCGGGAGGGAAGGGCTCCAATCCATCTCATGAATGTGCGGCTCGATCAGCGTGTGGATGTTAAGCTCCAGCAGCACAACGAAGATTACCGGCCTCTACCCAAGGTCTATCGCCCTTTTAGCGGCGAGGGGCGACGATTGGGAAGCCCTGTTCCTGGCGAGACTGCGGCAGCGCCTCAGCCGGCATCCACCACCGCGGCGACGGCGAGTGCGAGCCAGGCCCCTTCCACCGGCGTGGATGAGTCGCAGCCAATCCTCACACTCCGCATCCAGCTTCCGGACGGGACGCGTCTTCCGGCGCGCTTCAATACAACTCAGACAGTGGGTGACGTCTATGACTTCATCGAGCGGTCGTCCCCTTCCATCAACAGCCGGGCATGGGTTCTGTCGACCACCTTTCCGAACAAGGAGCACGAAGATAAGGGCTTGGTGTTGGGCGAAATGGCCGAGTTCAAGAGGGGTGGTACCGCGGTTGTCAAGTGGAAGTAGGAGTTGCAAGCATGAAATAAGTTGCTTCTTCATGGAAGGGATGGGATCTCTAGGCCGTGGCGTTGGGGGTGGGGTACAGATGAGTGATAGATGGGATGAAACTTTAAACACTGGTTTCTTTGCTTGGGCGAAATCGCCCAGCCTCACGAAACGGTTAACATGCGTGGCAAAAGTTGTTCCAATGAGTTAGTAAACATTTCGGGGGTAGTAATCAACTCCTGGAGGAAAAATGATGCCGAGAGATGACGTGACCCAATCATCCCGTTTGCAAACCTATACTTCAACGCCCTTTTCAACACCAGAAACGCCAACGCCGTGGAATCAAAACCCGCTGCAGTAGAAAACAACAAGTACGACCCAGCCGTGCACTGTTTTGGGAGTTCCTTGCTCTCAGTTCTCATGTGTCCCGGCCGCTCCGTCGGCACCGTAGCTCGACGGCACGCCCATCGTCGCACCGGGCCCGCTTCCGCCTACCTGCTGAGCCGACACGACGGGTCCGTCGAGAAACTTGAACCAGGATCGGGCGGCGGCGACGTTGAGCTTGGCGCTGTTGAACCTCGCCTCGCCTGGGGGCATGCAGACGAGGATGTATGTGTTTGTGGTGAACTTTGTGGCAAACATGCTGAAGGTGGCTCCCATCTTGTACTCAAAGTCGGAGAATTGCTCGGCGTTTCGGGGGGTGCCCGTGTATTTGGAGCACGTGTGCTTCCAGCTCTTGAGGATGTTGCTCATGCGCTCGAAGCGGTCGCCGTACGGATTGCCCTCGCCCTCGGCCGATGTCCACCGCGACACGACCAGGAACGAGGTTCGCTCGAACAGGAGGATCTCGTCGGCGTCGATGGCTAACCCCAGCGAGGCCAGCTGCGTCTCGATCACCGACAGGTTCGGCACCAGATCGTGGATGATGGAGGCCCAGGCCTTGTAGAGGGACTGGTCCCAGATGGAGGTAGCGAACAGCTGGAGACTGATGGGCGGTTCGAGCTGGGTGGAAGAGGAGGGTGAGGGGGAGGAGGTTGGTTGTTGCTGTTGCTGCTGCTGCTGCTGGCCGCTGCTGCCCTGCTCGGGCTTCTGCTTGTGGACGATGGCGACGGCCTCGCTGGTCTTGCGCCTGACGAGGGCGGCGCGATGCTCAAAGACCTCTTCGCGCATCAAAGGCTGGATCAAGTCCATCTTGTGGATCAGCACAAAGACCTTGGCGTCACGCGAGTACTGGACGAGAGCGCTGATGATGTTGACGTAGGTCGCCAGATCACGCTCAATGTCACGGCTCTCAATGTCAAAGACGTAGATGAGCACGCCGACGTTGCTGAAGACATGGGCGCGCTGCTGGGACAGGTAGTTCTCCATAAAAGCCTCCTGGCCACCGCAATCCCACAGGTTCAACGTCAGGTTGCCCAGGAACTTGACATGGGACAAGTCGATGTCGATCGTGGCGCCCCTGTCGGCATTAGCGAGCCGTTCCGTAGTTTTTGTCACTTGGGGTTACCGAGGAGGGTAAGAGGAACGTGGCTCACAGTCGCCGCGTGTCTCGGGCCAAATAGTTGCTGAAGATAATGCTGCGCATGCTGGATTTGCCGGAGCCGCTCTTCCCCATGAGAAGCACCTTTTGTTTCTTGACCTTCTTTAACTGCGCATGAGCCGCAGATGGACTCGTCGGGTCGACGCCAGCGACCGCCGGCGAGGCGCCCATGGTGTTGTCATATTCCGACATGGTGGCTCGTCAACTCATTGGGACCAGATTTTTGTGAGTGTTGGAAGGGGGCCGCCGGGGCAGATGGTGATGCGGTGTTTGAGACTCGAGGTGTTGCTGATATCTAGAAATGACTGGGGTTGACTGAGATGACCAAGTTGGGGAGGAGTTGACGAGTCAGGTCCACAGTGGGGCATCACACGCCCAAAAAAGGCAGACCTCCAGGCCTTCAGCGGTCTGGCGGACCTTGCAGCAAGCGGGCAAGCGCGTGTGTTCACGTGACTCCTAATTGTTCAGTCCAACTTCCCGCGCTTAGTTTGATCATAAAAATAAAAATAAATAGAGACACGGTTAAAGAAGCTAACTATCGCCGTCAGGTCGTTTGAGAGGCACCTTAGTTAGTCTGCAACTTGGGCAAGGGGACGGATGAATACGGAGTACACACTACCAGGGGGTCAAGGTTAAAATTCGGTTACATTCTTCCCTTGTCGCCTTCTACTATACCTGGTTCAGTCAAATGTGATCACTTATTTACACTAGATGTAGGCAAATACCAAGGTAGCTCATTACATCCTTGTCTCATTGTGCTAATGATAGTTCCTTAACAAAAAATGAATCGATTCCTAAGAGTCTGTGACTCTTCAAGCATAGACACCACTCGTCTTTTACAGGTGACGGTCTGAAGATATGCCAGGTGCACTGTAGTAGTTAGTGGCTTAACTTGGAATAGTTATTTAATTATCTTCACGTCTTTATTGTGAATATAAGCTTTGTCTCGTACGAGCGGTCAAGGAGCTCGAGAGTATATCGCCAAACCTTGCATTAATGTCCTTTAGGATTGAAACAGTCACCATGCACATCGCAATTCACAACTTATAGCCTGGTGTAAATGCAATCAACTTTGTTAAACTTCAGCTTTGACTATCCGTAACATATGGGGTCAAGCAATCCTTGATTTGCAGACGACATTGTGCTGAAACCTGTGACAGGTTGCTATTGCCAGGACACAGGGGCAATGCCTTCCATCAATTTCTTTGTGACTAGGTACAATATAGTGAGGAATCGACTACTACAGGCCACCAACAAGTCTTGTAGAGGGGTAGATCTCAAAATGCCGACAATGAGTAGTTGTACAAAGATATGTGTGTTCAGTCGACCCGTTCTACAAAAGCTCTGCGTATTAAACCACAGGCTGGGTACTGGCCCTGCCAACATGTCACCCCTTATTCCACCCTCAACTTACAACCAACCAACCATCCATCTAGCCAAAATACAGCATGGCAAGACTTGATCACCGCCCTATCGCCCTCGCCTTGGCAGGCTTAGCGAGTCTCGCAACAGGCCATATGCAGATGAGCTACCCGCCGCCGCTCAAGTCGGCATTCAATCCTTACACGAGTTCCGGCGGCACCGATTACGACATGACGTCGCCTCTGCGCGCTGACGGATCCAACTTTCCCTGTAAGGCCTACCTCTCACTGCTGGGCACGCCGCAGGGCGCAGCAGTTGCGTCGTGGTCAGCGGGTGGGACGTACAATTTTTCCGTGGCCGGCGGCGCGTCCCACGGCGGCGGCTCCTGCCAAGCATCGCTGTCGGTCGACGGTGGAGGGACATTCAGGGTCTTGCACAGTTATCAAGGGGGCTGTCCGAGTCAGAATCAGGAGAGCTCGTTCCAGTTCACCGTGCCAGCAGACACGCCGGCTTCTGAGGGAGCCGTGTTTGCGTGGACGTGGTTCAACAACTTGGGAAACCGCGAGATGTACATGAACTGCGCCGTGGTCGATATTGCTGCAGCGATTGGCAGTCTCAGTGGTGTCAACGGCGGCGATAGTGTGCCTGTGGCCTTTGCAAATCGGCCTGCTCTATTTGTGGCCAATATCGGCAACGGCTGCCGCACCGTCGACTCGACCAATGTCCAGTTTCCCAATCCCGGACCGGATGTTGATTCGACAGGGGCTACCACGCCCCCTGTTGGGAATTGCGGAAGTTATCAGGGTGATTATGGCTATGGCCCAGGGGCTAACTCTAATGGTGGCGTCGGAGAAGGGAGTGCTGATACCACATGCAGTTCTTCATGCTCCTTGTCTTCTCCTCTGGGGGACCCTGAGGTCGAGTCCGAACCTTATTCGACACCATTGTCGGGTTCTGATGGCTCTGGTAAAAGCTGGACTCCGGGGAATGACTGGCCGGACTGGTTTTTATCTGACGCAGCTAGGCCACGCGGCCGTACCGACTTGCTTAATTTTGTCTTGGTGCTGCTCTTAACATACTGCCTCCTTTGAGCAGGAGTCCAGGACCTATAGCATCATCATCTGCCCTACAGACAACCGAACCTGCTGCTATTAAACCTACTCTTGAGCTAGTTACCCAGGAAAGAAAGAAAAGGCTGCATTCTTGGATATGTGAGGCGGTAGTGTATCCATATAGACTTGGGGTAAGAATCAACCTTCCGGGCTAGTAAGACTGAATTTGGAATGACTTCTTTGTTTGTTTTGTAAGTCAATTGATGTGTAGCAGGATTGCCTGTGACTGAATTATTCGTTGTCCCGAACACGTCATCAGGTACCAGGTAACTCTACATCACCACCCCCCCCACCCCCCCCCCTTTTTTTTTTTTTATGTTCGGCTTGATCACAAGTTGCTGATGTGCCCTATCGTGTTGCACTTCGAATCGCAATCGCAGAGACTGAAACACAATGATGCAGTGTAACAGGACCTATGCCTTCTGGTGCACGACAATCCACCGATTCATCACGTCGTCAAATAAATCTATCGTCCCCTGATCATCAAGTTGACCCTGAAATAAAACTCGTGATGGTACAGCATTGTTTCCTGCCCAAGCTAGAAGCTAGGTGTTGCCAGGCAGCGACCTAACTAGAGCGGCAGTTGCTGAAAATGCCATGTTACTGAGTGAAATACGGTGGTTGGCGCCCCATGCGGAAGGTAAACCCCTACGCTGAGACGCCAGCCGGGCGGGAAAGAGTATTACACAAGATGACCTGGATTGGGCACATTACCCACCGCATCAAGCGGGACGGGGCACATCTGAGATCTTTATCATCTCGGGAAGGTTGCAGCGATCACATGGCGTGCAGCACGGCTCACTTCCCCGAAACGGAAGTTCAACTGCCGCGACCAACCCTGCCCAAATCTGCCGCGCCATTCCCGCCAGACGATCACTCACCCATTGGAATCCAACCGAGTGATTGGTCTCCACTGGCTATCCCTTGTACAACTTGGAGGAGCGGCATGACGATCGGATATAAGGGGAGCGTGATGCCGTAGAAAGACAAATGCCAGGCCTCGTTGTACCGTCTTGAATCTCGTCCGCCATTAAGACCGCGAAAAGAAAAAAAAGAAAACACAATCTGGACTATCGCGGCCAAGATGAAGTACAACTTCCTCGTTTCGTCCGCTGTTCTGGCGCTGGCTTCGGCTGCAGTTGCCCAGGCACCCCAGCGGAGGTCATACGACGGGTACAAGGTCGTCCGCCTCACGGTCGGCCAGGATGTAGCCAAGGTCAACAGCATCATCGACCGTCTCGGGCTCACGACATGGAAGGGCAAGCCCCGGGCCGGTGCGGCGGCCGATATCGTGATTCCGCCTTCCCAGGCTGACGCCTTTGCTGCCGAGACTGCCGGTATGGAGGCCGTCACGATGCACGAGGACTTGGGTGCGTCCATCGCGCAGGAATCGACATTCCACATCTACGCTGGTACGTTTTCAGGGGTAGTAGCCAGAGGATGGCGGTGATTGTGCTGGTGGTGGTAGTGGTGGTGATAAATCGTCCCTCAGCTCACGATTGCCTCAGCTGGATCCGCCAACGCCACATGGTTCGAATCGTACCACAGCTACAATGATCACGTCCAGTTCCTCGGGGATCTCCAGTCGCAGTTCCCGGAGCAGTCCCAAATCGTCTCGTCCGGCAAGTCCCTCAATGGAAAGGACATTACCGGAATTCACTTCTGGGGCAAGTCCGGCAAGGGGAAGCCCGCTGTCGTTTTCCACGGCACTGTCCACGCCCGCGAGTGGATTTCGACTATGGTGAGCTGGTTGTGATGAGTTTGGTAATTGGGCACTCTCGCTAATAAAATAACCCTGCCCAGGTCGTTGAATACGTTGCGCATTACCTGCTCAATAACCAGGACGACGCTGAGGTCGAGGGGTTCCTTGACAAGTACGACTTTATCTTCTTCCCCTTTGTCAACCCCGATGGTAAGTGCAACCAATGTCCCTGCTATGTATCCGGGTTCCTTGTTTCTTCTTTTTTTTCTTTTTTTCTTTTTTTCTTTTTTCCTCTTTTTTCTCTTTTTTCTTTTTTTTTTCTCTTGCTAACATCGCACAACAGGCTTCATCTACACCCAGACCGAGGACCGCATGTGGCGGAAGAACCGTCAGAGCTCTTCTGGCAGCAACTGCCTCGGACACGACATCAACCGCAACTGGCCCTACAAGTGGGACGTCAGCGGCGGTGCCTCGTCCAACCCCTGTGCCGAGGATTTCAAGGGAGAGTCAGAGGGCGATGCTCCTGAGACTGAGGCCCTGTCCGCGTGGCTGAAGTCCACCCAGGCAGGCCAAGGTGTCAAGCTCTTTATCGATTGGCACTCATACTCGCAGCTTTTTATGACTCGTAAGAGCCCCCCATCCTCCGCCCGCCTTGGTACCTTCGGGACTTTACCGTTTGACCTGACCAATCTAACACTCCTCCCTTTCCAGCCTATGGATACTCCTGCACGGAGGTCGCCTCCAATAACGAGGAGCTGCAGTCCCTCGCCAAGGGCGCCGCGGCCGCCATTGAGAAAGTCCACGGCACCAGCTTCGAGGCGGGCCCCATCTGCTCCACAATCTACAAGGCCACCGGCAGTAGCGTCGACTATACTTACGACGTTGTCGGCGCCGACTACGTCTTCACCGCCGAGCTGCGCGACAGGGGCAACTACGGCTTTGTCCTGCCGCCGGAGCAGATCGTGCCAACTTGCGAGGAGACGTATGCCGGTGTGCGGTACCTGCTGCAGAACATGAAGTAAGGGAAGTCGAATGATTCCTAATAGACTTACCTAGTGGTGCCCTAGAAAATGACGGCCCCAAATCTTCTGAACCAGCACGAGCTCTCTGAACCATCCTGAGAGGCTTTGGCGCTCAATCTGCGCTGGATCTCCAGTTCCCAAGTAGACAGGTTCTCATTGATATGGGCATGCAAAGTATTTATGACAATAGAGGAAGATAGCTATGACAAATGAAACCACTACCCCTTTTCTTCTTGGTGTCTGTGTCCTTGACAACGTCCCTTTTTTTTTTTTTTTTTTTTGCTCGTTCCATTTCCTCCGCAGAGTTCCTCACAACCGGCGGTTACAGCGTTCTTTCTTGACTACCGTTGACCAAGGCATCTACAAGCCCACGCGGTGTAAAAAATCAAACGCGACATCGTAGCCAGCAGTAGCATTCTTAGAAAGTGTCAGGGCGTGGCCGGTTTCCGGCTGGAGATAGACCTCGAGCGCCGTCGCGCCAGGGTAGTAGTTCTCTTTGATTGTGTCGACATCGTACGCGCCTCTGCAGTCGCCGGCACAGAAGTCGTAATCTTTCTCGCCAATAACAAACTAGTCGGGGACATCAACACATGTACACCACTAAAGCGGCCCTGGTCCGAACACCAATGGATGGAATAACGTTAGCTCATTTGGACATACCTGCAGCGGCCCCTTGAACCCGGCCGCTCCGCGCCCAAACGCCGTGCCGACCGAGATGAACTCGCTGACGGATGCGGGCTGCCGCAGGACGGCCCAGGCGTAGTCGAGCAACCCTTCCTCAAAAGCACCCTTCTCGCCGAGGTACCTCAGCTGTAGGTGGCCCTTCGTGCTCTGCACGACGTAGCCTGACCCGCGGTCGCCAAAACGGACCGGGTCGTGCTCACGCGCCAGCTCGAGGCCCCATGCCGCCACGTTGACGCCCGCCAGGTCTGCGGGGGTCGTGTGCAGGAACCCCGTTGAGACGACGCCGTCGCTCAGTGGCGGTGCCTCATCGTCGTGGTTCCTGTCGTCGGCACTGCCGATCAAGCCAAGCGTGATGGCGGAGCCGAGCGAGTGTCCGACGTGAACGATCTTGGAGGGCTTGTAGTTAGCGAGGCGAAGGGGGATGCCGTTAAGGGCTCTGGATCCTTCGCTGCCGCCGACGAGGTTGCCGGACCGGGCGAGCGACGTCAGCTGCCGAAGAACCTCAACCTGGACACTAGTCTGCACCACGTCGTAGGCGTCGGGCTTGTCGGAGCCGCCCGTGCCGAGACGGTCGTACGTAAAGACGGCGTAGCCTCGCGCCAGGGCCGCCTCGAGGTACGAATACTCGTCCGGCTTGACCTCGACGTCCCAGTATCTGTTGGCGTTGTCTTGGCCATTAGCGCTCCTTGTACGTATTACAATTTTGTCTTGTAGGGGAAAGCATTCGCGGCTGCTGGTGGGAACCGACCTTTTGTCAAAGCCGACTCCGTGAGTGGCGAGCTGGAGAATCTCAGATTTGGCACCCTTAGGAGGCGCGCAAAGCTGGCCGTCAATTTTGAATGGGTCCTTTACGGTGACCTTCCCGATCATACGTTCCGTGATGTTGGGCTAAGTCCATGTCGTCAGATCTGTGGCCCAGTCGACAACATCAATGTTGCTGTCAACCCTGAGTTGCAGCCATTTCGTGGCCGTTGTATCGATGCTCACGGGGATCTCAAGTTGAACGCATGGTCGTTGACTAGTCGTGGGCGCCGCTCCCCCTTCCTTGACCGCCAGAGCTTCAAACACGAGCGAAACCACAAGAGACCCCATAGTCTGTTGGGATGGTGTATACGATGCCCCCGTCAGGTGTCGGCTGACTCAATGCGATGGACTGGTCTGAACCTGAGCAACATGGCGGGCGTGGACGTCACATTTATACCTCATAGCCATCTCGTGGTCTCACAAGCTTCATCTCCATTTTCGCCGGTAACCCGGAGTTTAGGTAAACTTTGTGTTCTCATCCCATGGCAATCCTCTTATTCTTAACTCCACAGGAGCACAAGTGCGTCAGCACGCCGATGACTGAAGATAACATACGCATCGACTATGTAGGCGCGTAATTGCTTGAGAACGAATACGCCACAGCAGTAATGTGTGTGCCCCTCTTGGTGTGGCAAAGGGCCTGATGTCACAGTCGGGAGCCATATCGGTGAAGTCGGACGTATCGTCCTGAAGATTGATTTTGCTATTAAATCTTGAAGGCCGAAGGGCGAGAGACACGCTATCGAATCTGACAAATAGCACATGGCAGAACCCTCGTTTCCGCACCAAAATGAATGTGTTATTTCCAGATTCCTAATTCCTACGCTAAAAACTATTCTGTACGACGGTGTTCTGTTTCGAGACAATGAACGACTGAGAGCTTGTCAGAACTGACGTAAATAAGGGGCAATGAAGACTGGTGTCCAAGGTCCACTTTGGAAATAGAGTGTCAACCGCAACAAGCGGAAGTAGGGACCGATTCATCATCAAGGAATGTGTTACTGCCCCATAGGACAGACAGCAGACACGACGACCAACAGCCGGACTGCGGGTCCTCATTTGTCAAATGATGCTTCTAGTTAAAGGTCCTTCGAGAAGCGAAAGATCTTCAAAATGGCATACTCCTCCCACCGGCTTCCGGATGAGCCGACGTCGATGACCTTCTGCCCATCAACGGCAGGGCCACTGGAGGCGGCGCCTGCGTCCGACTCTTTGCCAGAAGCGGGGAGGATCTCGGGCTCGACACCCACGTCGCGCGTCACCCGCAGCACTCTTCCCTGCGCATCGATCGCCTCAGCCGCGACGCGCCCGACCTTCTTCCCGCGCGGGAGGTCCAGTCTCGTCTCGAAGCTCGTCCGCTCGGCCTCGCCGAGGAACGAGCGGGACCCGAGTTCGTCCACCACCTCGAAGAAGCGCCACACGGCCGTCTCGGTGTCGCCGTTCCAGCTCACATAGACCGACGTGGCGCCGTCATCACCCTTCAGAGCCACGACCGCCGGCTCTTCGCTGGGAAGCCCTGTCCAGTTGAACCGGAAGGCGCGGTAGTTCTCGACACCCACACCGAGCTCGCCGCTGTCCATGGCCGCGTGGAACACTACCTCGCCCTCGGCCGTGTACTCGGTCACGGCCCCCTCCGACCCCCAGTTGACGAGCACATTGCCACCGGGTAGCACCTGCGTCGACCCCTGGCTTTTAGACAGCAGCTTGTACCCCTGAGGAGGGTAGTAACCATGCACCAGCTCCGCCTTCCACGCCTTCGTGTCCAGTCGCAATATCTTGCCGCTGCTTGCGTCGGCCGTGTGCACCTCGTGACCACCACCATGCTCGGTGCCGTGTGCCGCATTGTCGTACAGGCTGATGATTTCGATGCCCTCTTCTCCTTCATCCTCCTGCTTCAGCCAGCGCGCGTGGTGCTGGAAGCAAAAGTCGCTGCCCTCGCCCAAGGTAAAGTCAGACCGCTTGCCGGCGAGACGCCAGATGATCTCGCCGGAGGTGCCGTTGACCTTGTGCACGGCGCACGCATCGCGCGCCGAAATGAGGTAGTTGCCCGCCCGGTCCTTGTCGACGCTGTTGATGTGGAAGTAGTCCCACGCGTCCGACGAGTTGTACCCGGCTCCGGCTTGCCCCGAGTTCAGCGGCAGGACGGCCTCCGCGGGGGAAACGTGATCAAGGCTGTGCCACTCAAAGAGGAGGCGGCCCGTGGCGATGTCAAGCTCTAGATTAGACGGGGTTAGCCTTCAGGGATCTTTAGAGGGAAGAACTGCATTTGAGTTGACTAACCCTGAAAAATGGCGTCGACGATCCATTGTTGCTCAGGACTACCTCCCCAGGCGCTTAAGTCGCGGGGAACGGGCTGGTAGACTTGAATGAGGCCAGTTTCCTCGTTGATAACGTGAAACTCATGCTTGTCGACCAGCTTGTGGTTACCGGCGCGCAGCTCGCGGATGGTCTCGTAGTGCTGATCCATGATGGTGATATGGCCGTGGCCGTGGCCGTACCCAGCATTGTGGTCGCCTTCAAAGCTGAACAGGACATCCTTGCCCTTCCAACGGGCAGCCTGAAAGTTGGTAGACCAGATGCTGTAGATGCCGTAGCCGGACCAGACGAGGTCTCCATTATCGCGGAAGATGTACGGCCCGGCCTGGCGAGGACCATGCTGCTCAGTGGGAGTGTCGGGAAACCCGGCGAAGGGAGCGACGAAGAGGTATCCCTTCTCGACATCCTTTGTTGCCGGAATACTGATGTTGAGCCGAGGGGGCGCCAGGTCCGGCCGGGAGCGGAACTGCCAATCGGCAGAGGCCGGTCCCAGGAGCAGAGAGGCAACAGCTAGAGAGGCCGCAGTCTTCATGGTAGTACCGTTTGGTGAGTTGCGCTACGTGCGTCAGCAACCATCACCGCCATCCTGTTGAATGATAGGTACATTCACCTTTGTCTAGTATACGCCCTTAAAACCACACTCTAGTATCCTCCACGAGATTTCGTAACAAGTTGCCGATAGTGTTGGTAAGATTTCGAGTGCTCGTTGAACTTTGGAAGCACAGAAGATGAAGAGTGATGAGAGACTCGGCAGAAGGCTTGCTTCTCTTTTAACTCAGGAAGGACATTGGAATCTCGCATTTTCAAGTTGAGAGCTAAGCTAGGGCAGAAGCACCCATATGAGGTCAAGACCTGATCTCATCCCTCTTATTGCTGAAATATCCGTGAAAGACGTCATTGTGGTGTGACATGGATTCCATGGAAACCATTTACAGCACTTCTCTCCTTCATAGAGCCAAGAGGGGCACCGATATCAACCGGGGAGGCGCCAATGTCATCGACACCATACCTTTCCTGCGGGAACATGCGTCTGAACATTTCGCTTCCGGCGTGACAAGCTCGATGGCTGCCCAGGAACGATGAGCTGCTTCATGACGAATTGGCCAATGGAGAACACAAGGCGAAGTTCCTGAATTCGCCATTCTAGTTGCAGATGGCGATGAGATGATCGTGTCAACGCCCTGTTGGTCGATCCAGAGGATTCATCTGGAACCGACCACGAAAAGCCGGTCTTGAAGCAGAACGCCGTGCGGGGTGGGTGCCGGGACCGGAGCAGAAGAACGGGACAGGGCCCGCAACAGCCCTGGCTATCCGTTAGCGGCCGATGTCTGCTCCGCAAAGCTGGGGGCAAAGCTGGGAGTGAACCGGCGTGACTCAGGGGTAAAGATTATGGCATCGGGGTTATGCAGATAGCAAGTATTGATGCTGACCGCTCGAGACACACCAATGCAACGGTGCTTGAAAATTTGGTGTTGGGTCAAAGAAAAGCCAGCCCTGGCCTGTCGTCTCTGTTTGCTGTCGACGTTTTTTTTTCTGTATTCTTGAGCTTTTCAGCATCTTTTTGGGTTGAGACAATTAAGCATCATGCCAGTTCTCGACGCCGATGATACGGTCCCTCAAGCTCGAGAGGACCAACCACTCCTCCGAGCGCCGGAGGAGGACTCTTGGAAGCCACCGCGGGGGTTCGTATGGATTCAGGTGGCCATTATGTCAAACGTTTTCCTCTATGGCTTCGATGGTACCATTACTGCCGCGACCTATGCAGTCATCAGCTCCGAGTTCGATGCGGCGAACACGGCGTCGTGGTTGACGACCTCGTACTTAGTGACGAGCACGGCGTTTCAACCTCTGTATGGCCGAGTGTCTGACATTTTCGGACGCCGATTGTGCTTCTTCATATCCACAATCACTTTTGCCCTTGGCTGCCTCGGTTGCGGACTTGCTGGCAACGTTGTGCTGCTCAATTGCATGCGCGCGCTGACTGGTTTCGGTGGCGGAGGTCTGATGACAATGGGTATGTCACCCCGAATGCGAACCCATGAGAACCAGAAAAGTCGCTAAGAAATCAAAGCCACAATCGTGAACTCAGACATGATTCCGTTCCGCAAGCGTGGAATGTACCAAGCGTTGCAGAATGGCATGTTCGGCTTCGGCGCCATTTGTGGCGCCTCGTTTGGCGGCTCAATTGCCGACAGCATTGGCTGGCGGTGGTGCTTCAACCTTCAGGTTCCAATTTCAATCTTTGCGCTGTTCGTTGGTGCCTTGGTCATCAAGAATCCCGAAGGTGGTTTTCAGCTGGGCCAGAGCTACAAGGACATCTGGTCGAGGGTGGACTTCACTGGCGCCATGTTGCTGGTGATCGCCATCTCAGTGCAGCTTGTCGGTCTGAGTCTCGGTGGTAATGAGCTTCCATGGACCAGCACATGGGTCATTGGCTCGCTTGTGGGGAGTTTTGTGCTTCTCGCGCTGTTCTTGGTGGTGGAAGCAAGGACTCGAGCTATTCCGGTCATCCCACTCCGACTGCTGCACGGGAAGCTCCCTGCTTTGACTCAGTTTTCGAACATTTGTGTTGGCATGTCTGCGTACGCCGTAAGTACACAACCGTCACCAGACTCTCTCTCTTTTTTTTTTTTTTTTTTTTTTTTATGAAAAAGGCTTCTCACACCTTCGCAGTACCTGTTCAACCTCCCCTTGTTTTTCCAGGTCGTGCTGCTCGACTCCGCCACAACTGCGGGCGGCCGCCTTGCAATTCCATCCATGGCAACACCAATCGGTGGTCTCATTGCCGGTATTGTGATGTCGAGATGGGGAAAGCTCTTGACTCTCGTGCGGGCTGGGGCTGCTCTCATGGTGTTCGGCAATGCTCTGGTAACCTCTCTTGGTTTCGAAGACTCGGCATGGAAGTACTACGTTTACATCTTCCCTGCGAACCTTGGCCAGGGAATCGTGTATCCCGGCATCCTCTTCACCTCTCTTGCGACGTTCGACCATGCAGGTGAGAGATGCGGAATTCGATAGCCCAGACAGCGCCGATCGCTGACTTCTTTGCAGACCATGCTGTTTCGGCGTCGACTGTGTACCTGATCCGCTCGTTGGGAACTGTATACGGCGTTGCCATCACTTCTGCCATTGTGCAAACCACGCTCAGCGTCCGGCTTCCGGATGCTTTGGGCGAGATCTCAGATAAATGGAGAGTACGCCCCTTTTCTTTGCAGTGGCTTTTCCTTTGTGTGTCAGAGACTAGAGATAGGCGAGATACTTACTGCAGGTCGCGACATAGGTTATCGACGAGATTCGACATTCAGTTTCAGCCATCAGGGACCTCCCCCCGGATGTACAACTCAAGGCACGGCTGGTGCACTACGACGGGCTCCGCTACTCGTTTGCGACGTCGACGGCTGTCGCTGCTGCCGCCGTGTGCGCTGCGCTCCTCGCCAGGGCTAGGGGTCTTCGAAGCACAAAGTGATTGGCTTGATGGCGCAGTTCGAGTGCCTGAAATTTGGGGAAACGAAGCACGAGCGGTGACCAAACGGCGATCGACAGCAAAGGGCTTAGAGATAAACAAACGCCACCAGGTGAGCGACAAGAGGACAATCTGCGCCGTAAGCAGTGGTGTCACTGCAGTCAGCCTAGGCAGCAAAGTAAACATGGGGCCTTGGAAGCCTCTCATTTCCATTTCTGGTTCGAGCTGTGGACGGGTCCGCCTGCGTACCGAGCTTGGTTCTCTTGCAGTCCAGTGATTGATGATAATGCAGTGCGATGCGCAAATTTTGGATTGGAATGACTGCGTTGGAAGGAGCAGTGCTGAAGAGCAGCCTTGGGCCACAATGTTGGCCTGGGCTGAGAAGGAACGGCGCTTGTTTGGCGGCACGGATTGGGCAAGCACGCAAAATCCCCTCTAAATGGGGAAATTTTTACAATTTTCTCTGCATTGCCACTTTTCAACCCAGCAACCAACGTGCATGCGGCCCCCAAAGCAAGGTTGTATGTACAGGAGCCTGCTGTTCAGCCGGATGTCGTGGCACCGCAGGGTTGGTGATGGTAGTCGCACTCTTTACTACTGTACGGATTCCTTACCCTTCGTTCGGCGACGGTTGGTTTGCATGGGCCACGGTCGCGTTGCGGTCGCGTTTTGGCCGCATGAGAATGTCCCAAGCTGCAAGTTCACAGCGCTTATTTGCCCCAACTGATTCGCGGTTGTTCCAGGGTTGGCGATTGTTTCAGCGGCTAGTGATGCGGATGCGGTAACCCCAGAGCCAAATAAACGAATGGCCACCGTTGCTCCAGGCCGACACAAGGGATTTGCGCCTCAAGCACGAAACCCCCACTGGCATCCAATGGAACTCATGCACAATCGCCTGTCAAGCGCGATGGCGGCGCAGCCCATGCCACTGCCTCGAAGCTGTTCCGTAACTTCGGGCCAAAGACACGAATCAAGCGGGGTCAAAAAGACTAGCTTCTTTTCCAATTGCTGCTGGCTGCTGCAACAGGTTTCACGTTGGGCAACCTGCAAGGTGCTAACGCCCTGCGCTTTGAGATGGCCCGTTGGTCCCGAGAGGTCCGTCGGAGTAGTGGTATGAGCACAATCCAGCCAGGCCCATAAGCCGCTTGAAAGGGATTCCTAACCCCATACTGTTGTCCTTCGCCAACCATGACGGACGCACAACTTCCGGCCCTTGGTCTCACTTGAGTCTTCGACTTCCATCATCCCGGCGATGAGATGGAGCCCGAGGTCAAGCAGGCCACACAGCTCCTCCAAGCTCAGCGAGCAGTCGATCGCGATGAACAGCCACTCGCATGGATCAGACACCGCTTGTCATCGCAAGCTGGCACGGTATACACGGCGCGCGAGGTGAACAAGGTTCTCGCTGATGTCGTCGAAGCCGATGGCTCTGTCGGCGTTGTCAAGGCACTTCTAGCCCTAGGTGCCGACGTTAACTTTGTCAAGCGGCGGCATTCAAACACCTGGAATAAGATTGCCCACCGCAATCTGCCAAGCGAGAGGAACAACATCCTCCTCCGAGCCGTTGTCCGGTGCAGACCCGAGACTGTTCATGCAATCGCCAGCTATGCCGACCAGGCCAACCTCGACAGTGCGCTTCATCACGCGATTGCTAGGGGCAACCTGGCTGTCGTGTCCGCTTTGATGGAGCATGGAGCTAGCCCGGTCCATCTTCACGATGATTTTCAGGAAGTTGTCTACCATGACCAACTACCGCTTCTGAAGGTGCTCTTGTCGGGCCATCACCTACCGTGCCTGGCCTGCCGCTCAACTGGCCTCAGGATCGCCGTGGAAAACCGCTCCATTGGCGCTGTGCGTCTTCTGCTCGAACACTGGGCCGATGTCAATTATGGGGACGCCGTCGCATTGACCAGGGCCGTTGAGGTCGCTCGCCCGGACTTGGTCGCCCTTCTCTTATCCGGTCCGGTCCAGCCCTCGTCTCGGTCTCTCGATACAGCTGTGGGGAAACTCCGGCCCTTGCTGGGAGAGCATGACACTGAGCTAAATCGGGAAATACTCGAATTATGCTTGGCCGCGGGGGCCTCGGGCCCCGAAACGATTCGCTTGGTCACCGAAGGTCTCGTCGACCTCGTGAGACGTCGAAACACAGGCCTCATCGGCATCATCCTGCGGTATAAGAGAGTTCCAGGGCAATTCGAAGCCGCTGCCCTGATCGAGGCAATTCGAGCCGAGCAGATGGATGTTGTGACGAAGCTGCTCGAGTTCAAGCCATCCGCCACCAGCCTGACCATTGCCATCTCGCAAACCGTCGGAGTTGGCGGACCGCAATTTCGATACGAAGCAACTCGTCTTTTGATCGAATCGGGTGCCCAGGGGGTCTGTGCCGGCGAAGCCCTCGTCAAGACTGTTCGTTGCCTTGTCGCCAACATGAAGCGCGGTGACAAGATGAGCATTGAGCGGGACATGCGACTATTTTACCTTTTGCTTCACGAGGGGAAGGCAGACGTTAACTATGGGAAAGGGGAGGCTCTACAAGTCGCTGTCCGATCAGCTTCTGTTGAAATTGCCGAGGAGATCTTGGCCAAGGAGCCCTCGCCCGAGTCGCTAGGCACTGCTCTGAAGTGGGCCATGGATATCCGAGATGAAAAGAAGAAGAAATTCCTGGTTGAGATGCTTGTGCGTCGACAGGTTGACGAGGATGCTTCCGGAAAGGCGCTCGTGGCGATACTAAAATCAGAGCCTGATAACGCGTAAGTCTCCGATATTTCGGCGAAGCTCACTCTCAGCGTGCTTACAAAATAGACAGATCGGTCGTCGAGCTGCTCCTTACACGCGCTTCGGTGAACTACAATAATGGCGAGGTCTTCATTTATGCCATTCGGAACTTCCGTCCGGAAACCTTCCATCTCCTCCTCGGTCAAGGAATCGGGTACAAGGCATTGTTTACGGCAGTCCTTGAGGCATTGAAATTGCCGAGGCCGGACCGGAAACTTCTCTTTGGCGACCTCATTACCCGGTTGCAGCTTGATCACCTCAATACAGCACTTAAACATGTCGTGCTGGAGGAGAACACTGACTTGGATTTGTTGAGGATGCTGCTCGACTCGGGCGCAGAAGCCGCCTACGAAGATGGACTGTGCATCAAACATGCGGCTTCCTCACTCAACCACGATCTGTTAAGTCTCGTTTCGGCGTACTTGGGTCCGCATAGCAGCATATATACTCAAGCACTTGCGGCAATCATCAGCCGTGGCAAACATTGGATTGCATTCGAGCACGTTGAAGTGATCAACATCCTTCTTCAATATGGCGCATCTGGACCCATCGCAGGCAAAGCCATGGTCGATGTCGTCGACCATCTTGTCTGTCAGGAATCCCGGGCAGATCTCGCCGAAAGCTTTCTGCGCAGGATGTTCGCGGCTAACGTCGACGTCAACCACGAAAATGGTAAAGTTGTCAGCATTGCTGCCAGCCGAGGAGATCCCTCTCTTCTGCGGCTCTTGCTGGCCAACGGTGCTACCCCGTCATCCGCCACCCTTGCACTCACAGCAGCCATTATGGCCCATCACGACGAGGCACTGTTACTCGAGCTGGTCGACGTTCTCACTAAGCAACCCTCCGCCGTACCGGACTTCAACAAATCTATTCCAGGAATGCCGCCCCCAATCTTCCAATGTCTCAAAGCATACGGCCACTCCGTTGGCATCCTCGACAGTTTGGTCGGAGCTGGATGCCGGTTAGAGACAACCGTCCCTATGCAAGTGTTCTCTCGAAACGCTCGAGACAGACAGGACAAGGTGGTTAGTTCAGAGCTTGAACCGGCATCAGTTCTCATGTGGGTCTTGCTCCAAGAAGAAGGACTCATCAGCCTACCTGTCATCACAGCTCTGCTTCGTCACGGGGGTACGTCAGCCGTTGCTACAAGGGTCGTTGTCTTCAGCTAACCAGCACAGCGGATATCTCGTACACTACGCCAACATCGAGGACGACACCACTTTTGGTGGCAGCTAAGTCTGGACGGATTGATATTGTGCGGTTACTGTTGAGCTCAGGAGCCAGGGTTTCGGCCAAAGACGCTCTTGGTCACTCAGCGCTCTTCTACGCCGCCCGGGCTGGAAATGCAGAGCTTGTGGAACTTTTGTTGGAGAGCAAGCCGGCTTTGAATGACGGTAGCTTGCACGAAGCCTCCCGCGGGTTCCACGTTCAAGTGATGCAGCTTCTCCTTGAGGCCGGCCATGATGCGAACTTTAGGTCGATCAAGCATGGTGGGCGCACCGCTCTGGGCGAGATTGCTTTCCGCGCCACTCCTCCGACTGATATTGCGGCTGCGGAGGAAGCACTTGATCTACTTACGGCTGTAGAGGCCAGCCCTCTCCTCAAAGTCCACGGGAAAACGGTGATCTTTCTCGCGCTTGACAACGAACATAATGAAGCCATCACAAAACTGCTTCTCGAGCGGATGCTCTACAGGACACTCAACAGCCTGGAAAACACATACCAACACGGCACACTTCATTACTCACCGACAATGTACGTTGCTAAGGGCATCCTACTCGGCACTCCGTCCGAAACCCTTCTGCAGCTGCTCAAGGACCATGGCTGCGAAGACCGCTATTATGCCACTATCGAAGAGACCCAACCGCCCGATGCCATTGGACTGCCCGAGGAAATCCGGGACTATGAACGCGAGAAGCGCGCCCGCGAGCGACAGAAAAGGCTCGTGGAAGAGGACCACGCCAACACGATCCGTCGCGAGCGCGAAAAGGCAATCGCCCTCGCTCAGCTCGAGGCCGATAAGCACCATCGCACCATCCAGCAGCGCGAGGACATCTCGCTGCAGAAGCGTCGGCACCGTGGGCTTGAGCACCACCAGACCATTCAAATGAAGGCCGAGAAGCACCATGCCGATGCCCAGATCAAACTCAGCGCAGCCAGTGTGCACTCAAGCATCCGGTGGCAGAAACACACCGAGGGTCTTACCATGGTCGCCCAGAAGCGCGAGGCTGATCTGGTGCACCGCCAAGTATCCCACAGCCAACGTCTCGACCAGCGTCGCGACAGGGTGGCCCTGGAAATCGAGGCCAAAGAGATCCGCCAGGCGCGCGAGCTAGAGTACATGCGAGAGAAGCAGCGGCAAAGGCTGCAGGGACAGGAGGATTGGAACGCGCAGCAGCTCACGTACGAGAATCAAAAGATGATCCAGGAATACGAGCAGCTGTGCAAGCGGAAGCAGCTCGAGCGGGAGAAACTCGATGCCAAGCTTGGCAAGGCGCGCGAGAAGCATGAGATGAAGATGACGGAGCTGCGGACGCAGAGGGGAAATATCATTGGGCAAGTCAACTTGGAGGAGTTGAGGCGGTGGCAGGAGAGCGAAAGGAGGATGAAGCTCGGTCCGGCGCCAGAGGGTGCAGAAGGAAAGTTGTTGGCGTGAATAAGTGGTTTGGTTGGTTTGGTGCATTCGGAGATTGTCAATCATGATTTTTATGACCATAAAGGAACGGGGAATTGGAGTTCTTGGGGTCTCGGTAGGATGATCATGGGTATCTGTCAAGGGCGTCAAGGGATATGTTCGGATCCGTATATAAGAATTGGCTTGCAAGAGCAGTGAGTATTTAGCTTCAGGTTCATATTTGAAATTGAATCAACTAGGCACCGTACAATGAGCAAAGTGATATCGTCCCACATGTACAACTGCTGCCCCCCTGCCCCCCTGCCTCCCTGCCTCCCTGCCTCCCTGCCTCCCTGCCTCCTTAGCGGCCACCACAAGAAAGAACGGCCTTACAGATATGAAAAATTACCGTTAGCTTGTGCGTCCCCAAATACTGTGAACGATGGCTCCTGATAGCTCCCCCATACCTTTCCCACACTTCTCAGCCCTTGGAACTCCCTGCGAAACATTGAATCGATGCCTCGCACAAAACGTTTAGCTACCCGCGGAGTTCATACCTTGTCACATAATCACCACCATAGACCCTATTTTTCCCCCTATACCTTCAGATACGTACCTACTTGCTGTGTCTGCTTTCTCCCATCCGGCCTTCAGGCCTCTCGTCTTCATCTTATCCATCTTTATCCATCCACCTCGACGTCCTCAGCCATCTTCCAGCCGCTGGGGGCCTCGCTGTCGAGGAAGCAACTGGTCCCGACCACCTCGCCCTCGCGCAGCAGCGCCGACGACCCACCCACCCCGTCCGTGTCCCAACGGAAGGGCGTCACCTTCTCAAAGTCCCACTCCAGCTTGTCCAGCAGCTGCGTTTGATCTGGTCCACCGCCGCCGCACGAGGTGGCTGAGGCCGATATTGAGCAATCTCTAGCAACTGTCGCCGCGGCCGCCATGTCTGTTGTTCCCGGGCCAGCTACTGTGTTGAGCCCCGCTGGGTCGCTCCATGGTCGGCAGAGGGCGAAGAGCAGGGTGAGGGAGAGGTTGGACAGCTCAGCACTGGGTTGTGGTGGTGGTATTGGTGAGGGAGAAGTTGAGGATGGTGATGGTGACGGGGCCGAAGAAGGCGGAGCGATGGCGGTGAAGAGATACTCAATCGGATGCGGTTCGGGGTCCGGGTGGTGGACGGTAGGGTAAGAAGAGGGCGCGGTTGCGGCTGTGTGCTGCAGACTGTCGTAGATGCCTGAGAGGCGCACGCGGAAGCGCAGGGCGACCGGGTCGATGTCGCCGCAGTAGGCGAGCACGTTGATGCACTGCTGGGCCAGCTGCATGTCGTCGGCCCAAGAGGACGCGGGGAAGCCGTGCAGCTGTCTCTGAGCGACCGAGTGCAGGATGACGACGCAGGCTGTGTGGGCTTGGAAGCTGCAGAAAGAAAGGAAAGAAAAGAGGTTAGCGATGCAGGCTTGGCCAACTAAGACGGGAAACGGGTCCTTACATGACAATCCAGCACCGCCGGAACACACCCTGCTCGCCGAGGAGCAAATTCACGATGCGGGCCGTGTCGCGAGCGGAGGTGACGCCCTGCTCGACCAGGTTCATGAGGTTGGGCTCGTGGAAGGCAGACTCGGTGGCAGCGGCGCCGGCGCGCTGCAGGCGGACGCAGTGGGCGGCAATGCGGCGATACACAAGCATGAAGGCACCGTGGTAGAGGAGGTGCAGGTGGTAGATGGACCAGCGCACCACAGGAGGCCAGTCGGTCCGGTACAGGCTGCGAAGCTTCATGGGCTCGGGCAGCTGTTCGTGCCAGTCCTGAAGCTCCCGGATGATGCCGTCCATGCCGAGCGCTGTGAGCTCGGGCACCGCCAGGTGGTTGCGCAGGATGCCGGCTTTGAGCAGGACGATCTTGGTCATCTCGGCTTGGATAACTGGTCACGGATAACGACGTGGGTCAGTGGGCTTTCGCTTTTAGGGGGTATGCTAGTGAGAGGCAGGAGTGTACATACGCTCACCCAGCTCGGCAGTGTAGCTATCCTCGTCTTCGCCGGCTACCTGGGAAGAGTGACAGTCTTGATCAGCGAACAGTGCTTGCTGCCAACAACAGGGCCACTCTCGACTGAAACACCTACGGGAAGTAGTCTCGCAAACTCTCCATCATCCGCCCCTGAGATGTATCCGAGAGTCGAGGAGAGCCAACTGCGGAGAACTGTTAGCAACGAGATTGCAACGCGGACTGGGTTCGATGGGCGACATGCTTGGAAAAGAATACCAGGGCCCGCCAGGTTCTCCGAAAGTCGATCCACTCCTCCGACGTGACTTTGGAAGGATGACAGACTCCAGTATTTTGGCTCTGTCTCTTGGACATACCAAGACCAACCTCTTCATGCTGTCGTCAGCCCGGGCCGGTTCATCAGAAGATCCATGATGGTCAAGGTAAGGTTTCAGGGTACAAACTCACCAACATAAGCCAAGGCTACCGTTGCCTTATCCAGGACATTGTACATGGCGTATAGCGTGCAGACCTTAATGGTATCGAGGGGCCGCTCCTCCATGACCTCGGAGAAGAAGCGACGGCTGACGTCGTGGAAGATCTTCTCGAGGCCCTTTTGGAACGTCCCAGCATTGTACAGAATACCCACAGCAGCGAGGGCGTACAGGGAGCAGAGCTCCAGCCTCCGGGAGGTGTCGGGTTTGCCGTCGACGCCGAACACAGCCGTGTGATAGGCCTCCATCTGCTGCTCCGAGTAGACGTGGAACAGCTTTCCCGTAGAGCCAAAGAAGCTCTGGACGCCGGCCCATGTCGTCTTGGCGCCCGGGAGGGGCAGGTCGAGGTGCAGGAGGGAGCTAAGGTCATCTGGCAAGGGGCGTTGGGTTTGAGTCGACCCGCGCGAGGGCGGCGAATCTGCTACCATTGCGTTCGGAGCATCGTCCGCCGACGATAGTGCAGTCCCAACGGTAGTCCCGGCGCTGGACGAACCCGAGGCTGCCGGAGAGGCATTGGAAGAGTGGCTGGGATACGAGGATTCGGAAGCGTCGGACGAGCTCGCGACCGTCCCCTGGCGCGCGTATCGGTCCTCGGGCTCGCTATTTGAGGCTAACAGAGGGGTGAGATCGTTCGCTGAGGCCCTGATGCGATCCAGGAGGCGCTTGGCCTCCTGGTAGTCGGGCGCGACGAGGCCGCCGAAAAGCTTCTCTAGCTCTTCCAGGCGGGCCCGGAGAGCCGCTTGGCGGGACTGTCCGGCCTCGCCATCGTATCCGCACGGGGTATTCCGCGTAGTGCAGCTCCCACACTTGGGGCGAACGCCGTCGCACTTGGTGAGGAAGGGGTTAACAGCCTTGCCTGGTGCGATTTTGGGGGTAGTAGTAGTGTGTCAGGTACCGAACATGCACGATGCACTGCACGTACCTTGGCCTTGTTGCGACGACATGTATGGCACGCCTGAGTCACTGCTTTGAGCCTCTTTGTAAGACCCTTTGTGCCTAACCACTGTGGGCCGGAGGGGCCGGACAAGGCGCCGGACCTTGAGCCCCTGACTGGGGCCGGTTGGATGGTGCGGTAGGACGGTGGGCCCATCATGAACTTTCGAAATGCCCGATGGTCTTCGGAGACACTATCGCTTCGTTCTATGTCGGATGTAGGATAGAAGATAATCACAGCGGTGCAGAATCGAATCGCTCAAAAGCTTGAAGTAGTGCTGTGGTGCTTCTCTGTTGGGCGCACTGGCAAGCATCTTCACACCCCCGACGCTCCCCGCAAAAAGCTTTTAGCTCAAGAGCAGCGTGGAACAGAGAGATTCGGGTTGCAAATGTGCAAAATAAAGCTCGGGGGCGGGAACACCCCTCTTAATTGGCGGGGTGGCACAGGGGGTAAGGGGAGGGGTGGACAGGGCTGAGCCGGGGGGGTGGCCATGGGTTTGGGTGCTGGCGCCGCGCGTGTGTGTGTGTGTGTGTGTGTGTGGATGGGTGGGACGGCTTTCACTAAAAGCTGCGAGGGTAGAAAAAGCAATAAAAAAGCACCACCAAAGCAGTAGCCGAGACCCAACTTTTCTGCCATTTCCTCAAGAAAAAAAAAGGGTTGTGTAGGGACCGTACCCTATCCTGGGTGCATATGCAATCGGCATTGGCAACGCTGGGACATCACATTCGCAAGAACCGATCCTGCAGGAGCCGCAGACAGAAGCGGTCCGCTGGGGAGTCTTGCCCAATTACAGAGCGAACAGGTGTATAGGCGGTACAGGGGATGGATAGAGGAACTCCGTTCTGAGTGCTCGGTACCCGAGGACCACGACTGACTATCTTTTCTTCGTCCGGGATGAGCCGCAACCGACGCCAAGTGCTTCATGCCGTATTTGGCTTCCCGCTCTCCGTCCGGCCTGTGGTCTCGTTATGTTATCAAGACCGACCCGTCGCGTGCTGATCGCACCAGATCTAGGAGCATGCGCTGCGATTTGTCAAGCTTACCTACAGCCCCTAGTACTTGTACATACAAGCAGCACCTCTACCTCTCATGCTTGGCATAGACAAAATTGGCCCCTATATGACCCCCGGCATATCATTAGCACTCTGCAGAAACACCACCAAGCCAATGACGCCCGCTACGCCATGCATAGCAAGCAAAAGTCGCTTAATGAACTGACAACTCACCCACGGGCGCGAGGCCATTCTCAGCCGCCCACTCTCGCACTCCCTTGGTCTTCCTTTTCCCTCCCAGTTCGAAACCAGCGTGGAGTTCAGCATCGGTATCGTACCCCCAGCGTTTCCTCGCTGCGGGCCGCGACAGGTGCAGATGGTCGGTGGTCCCGTTTGCAGGAACCAGCGCCAGCAGCACGTACCGGTGCGGACCCGTCCCCGGGGGAGGCGCCGGCGGCCGGTATTTCACGAGTTCGTCCGGGTCTACCAGCGGCAGCGGCGGCGCGCAGGGCACCCGCGGATCCTTGGGATCGCACGGCGGTGGCTTTTGCTCCGGGGGAGGCAGCCTGCCCGACGCGATCCAGTGGCAGAACTCGGACCACTTGGGGTTGTCGTGCGACGGCGCATCCGGGTCCGTCAGGACGATTACGAAGGTAATCTGTTTCTTCTTTTTCTTTTCCGTATCCGCCCTTGTAGCGGTGGTTGACGCGGCCCGCATGTCGTGCAACGTAATGAGGGGTTCATCGTGCAACGCCTCAGGGTCGACGACGTTGCCGAGGAGGGCGCGCTCCTCTGAGGGCCAGGTGGCATGCAGACCAATAGACGGGAGGAAGTCGTCGATGACTTCAGGTTGGTCGGGTTAGCAGTAGGTATGTACGTATGTACCTGCTGAGGGGTTGAAGTAGACGTACCGGTCGGGATGATCTCGGCCTCTTTTAACCTGCAATCACTCGTTAACCACTGACTTCGCAATGCTTCAAAACCTACTGATCACGCACCTTTCACGAACGATCTGAGGGATTTGTGACGGCGGTATGCGCCCCTCTGGGTCATCAACGCCCAAGATGTGCTGCTGGGGAGGAGCAGCTTGGGCACAGACAGCGAAGAGACAAACCACTTCTGCGAACAAGAACTGGAGTACAAAGCGATCCATTGCGTTCGATGAGGTCGACTATTCAATAGTTGGTGAGTTACTAGATCTTCAATTCTATTTTCCCGCCCTTAATCTAGTGGTGACGGTGTCGGATTTTTGACAGTTTGCCAGTCTATCCAGTTATGGCCCCATACCATATGTTGGTGACGTCGTTATGTCATGATTAGCGATGCAGCTACCCCTTTTCACATGTGCTCAAAAATGCATTTCAAGGTACGCTATCGATTTGGGTGCTCTAGCTTCATCGGGCCATAAATCGAGAGCGCTCTCCTGAGTGTGCTCTTCTCACGAGTTCTTCAACCCTGAACCTTTCAACAGTCAAGGGAAAAATAAAAAAAAAAAAAAAAAAATTGAGTTACCACCGTGAGCCACTAAGCGCATCTAGAGGGTTCTTACCCTGAAGCTGTCATGGTTGTTTTATCACCCCGTCCTCGGCGTCCTCAACAACTTAAACCGCATGGGAACTTCTCATCGCTGTCCTCAGCCGGCATAGTGAGTACGCGCTCAAGGTGAACGGGGCAGCTTCGCCATGTCGAGATAGGAATTAACTATCCACAACGAAAGGAACCCGATACTGAATTGATGTCTGATGTCATGGTACTGAGAACGTAGTCTGATTGGTCATGTTAGAGGATAAACTAGCCTAGTCTACGGATATAACCACGCATGTTATGACTGACAGTACAATTTGAGGAACAATAGTTATTCACAAAACACATACCGAATGAATCGAGATGCAGGAGAATAAAAGGGGCGAACACCCCGCATACGTTTGTGGTTCCTGACGTCAAGCCATCCAATGGCCCTTCCCGATAACCACCGCTTTCGTCATGCTGATCGAAATCGAACCATCAACACGCTGCAAGAGGCGAGTCTCGTATTGTGTAGACGCGACTAACCACAGCAAAACTTTCAAATGCTGATAGCAAATCCGTGATACCCATGAACCTCCTTGCTACAAATGGTCGAGCACCACGATTCTACGCGATATTCACCCCAGTGCGCTTAACACCATACTTCTTCCGATTCACCAATAGTTTACATCGACAAAGAGGAGAACAATCAAACCTCCGACAACAGCATCGAAGCATTCACACCACTTACAACGCCCTGAGACCGGCTTCGTTCTTCCGCTCTCCCAAGAAGATGGCTCCGCCTGTAGAACAAGACCCGGCTGTCCCCTTGCTCCGCGCCAACGTGACCCCCATCCCACCCCTTTCCGAGTCTACCACGGCTCTCGCCGACTTCGCCACCCGTCTCCTCACCACCACCGCCGCCGATACGGGAGCTGAACCGAAGATTGTTCTTATCGGGGATGCCTCGCACGGGACGTCCGAGTACTATGCCGCGCGGGCCGCGCTGACGCAGCACCTGATCGAGCACCACGGCTTCAACATTGTTGCAGTGGAGGCCGACTGGCCCGACGCCGAGGCAGTCGATCGGTACGTTCGGTACCGTCCGGGGCCCGGCAAAGCAGCCAGCGTTGGGCCGGAGGGGGAGACGCGCAAGGCCGGGCGCGAGCCGGCGTTCCTCCGGTTCCCGACCTGGATGTGGCGCAACCTGGAGGTCCAGCGCTTCACCGAGTGGCTGCGCCGGTACAACCTGGGGCGGGACCCGCGGGCCCCTGACGCAGTGGGATTTTACGGGCTCGACCTCTACTCGCTCGGCAGGTCCATGAGCGCCGTCATTGAGTACCTCGAGCACGTCGACCCGGCCATGGCAGAAGCCGCACGCGAGAGATACAGTCGTTTGATGGTCTGGGCCGAAGATCCGCACGAGTACGGCCTCGAGGCGCTTGCTTCTGGGTTCCGCGGCTGCGAAGAGGACGTGGTGCGCGTGCTGCGCGACCTGTTGGCCAAGCGGCTCGAGTACTCGGCCAAGACCCTCGACGGTGAGGAGTTTCACAGCGGGGAGCAGAACGCCCGCCTGGTCAAGGGTGAGTATTTTGAGCGTGTCATGGGAGCAAACTCACTTTGAATTCTTATTTTTATTTTTTGTCCTTTTCCCTTTCCATCTCATTCCTGAGGTGAAGCGAAGGAAGGCAACAGTACTGCTACTGACAGCGGACAACAACGTAATGCAGATGCCGAGCAGTACTACAAAATCATGTACTACGGCCGCGACGAGTCATGGAACTTGCGCGACCGGCACATGTTTGAGACGCTCGTGCGCGTGCTCAAGCATCGCAGCAGCCGCGGCGGCACCGGAGGAGCGCCGGCCCGGGCCGTCGTGTGGGCGCACAACAGCCACATAGGCGATGCGCGCGCCACGAGCATGGGTTGGTCTCGCGACGAGCTCAACATCGGGCAGCTCTGCCGCGAGACCTTCGGCCCCGGGCAGGTACTCAGCATCGGCTGCAGCGGCCACACGGGCACAGTCGCCGCCGCCCACCGATGGGATGGCGACATGCAAGTCATGCAGGTGCGTCCGGCCTTGCCGGGGAGCTACGAAGAGCTGATGCACGCCACGGGGATCGATCGCTTCGTGCTCGACCTGCGCGAGGGCCACTGTGACAACGAACTGCGCCGGGAGCTGATGAAGAAGCGCCTGGAGCGCTTCATTGGCGTTATCTACGCGCCGCAGACTGAACGGCAATCGCACTATTCGTTTGCCGTCCTACCCGAGCAGTTCGACGCGCTCGTCTGGTTTGACAAGACTAAGCACGTTGGCGCTCTTGAGGTTCACCAGCCCCATGTGCCGCTCGAGTACGACGAGACCTGGCCTTTCGGGCTATAAGCTTGGTATGCGATGCGTTGTAAACTAGGGTGAGCTGTACGATATTGTATTCATTCTAGGGGGGGTAACACTCGATGGATGTGTCGTCTCGTGTAAGATTCAAGCTGAAATTGAAAACTTGGGGTAAGGGTTTGGCGTTTCTATGATTTAGGGTTGTACTAGGGACTAGAATCGAGTCTTGACGATGACATTACACAGTGGGTACGTCATGCACTTGTAGCTTGTCCGCTACCCCTCAAGCCGACAAGAAGACGCGCCAGTTCCCTGCGCAGTATATCACATCCACCCTCATCGTCAATTACACCCTCTGTCGTAGCTTATCGCGTGTCTACTTGAGTTCAATCAACTTTGAAACCTGTTAGGACCCGCAAATCTTCAGCATGGCTGACAGCAAAAACCGTGAACGAGGCCTCAAGGCTGCCCTTAACAACCCCAGGGTATCAGACGAGGCCAAGCAGCATGACCGTGAGCTTTTAGAGAGCGAATTCGGCGAGCATATCGAGCAGCCGCAGGCGGAGCGACCCAGACGACGATCATCCGCCGGGGCTGGCAAAAAGAGCTCCTCAACGGGCCCGCACTCACACTCGTCCGGCGGGCAGACTCACCAGGGCACATCGACTGGGATTGACAAAGGGCACGCTGGCGGAAGAAAGGCGAGAAGGGCCTCGGTTGGAGAGTCTGGGGATTTACAGCAAATGGCCGAGGAGAAGGACAAGGGCAATGTGTAAGCCGCCCTTCCACCCCCGAGAGCTTACCTTATGCTTGAGCTTCTCTTGACTCGAAACCCTACGTGCAGCATCCGCGGGCTCAAGGCTGCGCTTAAGAACCCGCACGTCTCAGAAAAGGCCAAAGAGGCGGACCGAGAGAAATTGAAGGCATTGGGAGAAACCGTTGAGTAGGTAGTAGCGTATCGGATTGTGTACCAATAATATTCGTTTGTGGATGCGAAGTACATTGCGTCAAAGATCGGTACCATCAGTCAAATTGTTGCTTTATTTAGTTATGGAAATAAACGATACATAACTAATTAACCAACCTTATGCATCATCTCTGCCCTGCTGTTTACATGCTTGGCATAGCACCGAATATACTACAAACCGGGGCGCGGCTTTGCGGCCATGTGGGGCCGCCCGGACCGGACCGTCCGGATCGGTGGACCGGGGGCCGGTTCTGCGTTCTGCAAACGGCCACTGAACTGCTAGTTCAAGGTTTCAGTCTGCTTTCTATACTTGTTTTGCTGATTTAGAAAGCCAAATGTAAAAGATACCGAAATCCGAGACTGCAGATCTTTTGGTGTTGAAAGTTGGAATATCTGCCATACAAGGAAGCCCGGCCCACAATAAACGTCAACTGAAGGCCGATCAAAGAACGATCAACGGGATGATATCATGGGGCAGAAGTCATACATTGTCATACATCAACATGCCGCAAGTGCATAAAACGGTCATGGAGCAGTCCGTAAAAGAGTAATACACAACCGTATAGTTGCAATAACTGTGTTAAAGAACCCCCTCCCAAGTCCCCACGATGCAGCACGTCGAGCTCTTCCATCTCTGGACCCAAACCAGCCCCGACTCGCCATCCAACACCAACACCAACACGCTTCCTCCTCCTCTTCCTCCTCCTCCTCCCGCTGCTGCTGCCCTGCCACAATCGCCACCATCATCAGAAACATCCCGCAGAGAACGCAGAAGTAGCATCGCGAGCAGCGTCAGCAGCACCTCTTCTTCACCCGCCCCATCCTCTCGTCGCCGTCCTGATACGCG
This sequence comes from Corynascus novoguineensis, assembly GCA_033296725.1. NCBI lineage: Eukaryota > Fungi > Ascomycota > Sordariomycetes > Sordariales > Chaetomiaceae > Corynascus > Corynascus novoguineensis. The sequence continues at coordinate 64,613 of MU857668.1, forward strand.
CCCCGTACCGCTGCCGTTTCAGCTCCCGGTCCAACAGCATCAACATCATCATCATCACCAATTACAACAACAACAACAACAACAACAACAACAACAAGAAGGACAACAACGACATCCCCAGTCCTTCTTCTCGCAATGGAGTCGGAACTTCCCCCCAAGGAGCAGCTCGCTTCCCAGGCCACTGAGGGCCGGCCGATCACCCAGTCCGAGGCCTCCGCCATCGCCCATGCTGAGTCCGACATGACGCGGCGGGGTCCCATCAAGGGCGGCCCAGCCGCCACGGCGCAGAGCCTGCACGACCGCCAGCAAAACTTCTTTGGCATCGCCGGCGACGTTGCCCGTAAGCCGAGCACCGAGGTGACAAAGGAGGACGCCAAGAGGGTCCAGCATTTTGAGGTGCGTATCGTTTGTTCACTTCTAGATCTTTGCATAGACTAACACAGATGGATAGGGTCGAGCTCTCGGACAGCCTCCCGGAAAGAACTCGCTGTCGGCCGAGGTGCAATCTCTTGCGGATCACAACGCTCAGAGTGCCAGGAATAGGACGGTGTCGGATGAATTTGAATCAGAAGCGGCTTGCTTTTCCACACGTTTGGCGCATAAGGAATAGATACCAAGAGGGCGATTCGTACTTTATTTGTAATTCTATCTTTTCAGTTTTCAAAATCACTTGTTCCTTAGAATTGGTCGCTTTTATCAAATTCTTCGTTTTTCACATACTGGGAACTGATACAGTTCGTAACTCGGTTGTATGTATTCTTGCATCCACCCACAGACGCCCGTCACCTCGGACGTTGACTGCCCGGTCCGTTTGCTCGGCAACAGCTCAGATGAGACCATAGGTGCGGCATATACGGGCGTCTACCGTCGGGATCCGATTGAATGTACGGTCACAGGCCCCCAGTCTCTGGCCAGCGGTGTAGCCCTGTTTGTAGTTGTGGCGGTAGAGCCGATATATGAGGCCCCGCTGTGCGCATTCCATACTTGAATTCCATCATCCTTCTCTACACATCTGAATTTGTTTGTTTGCTCTGCTTCCCTTGCTCCAAATGCATCAGGAACGATCAGGAGATGGAACTCAAAAAATCCAAGGAATATAAATTGCATTCGCTTGCTCCCTAACGTCGAATTCATAACGATATAAGTCAGTCATAATCTACGTGTGTTTGGATCGGGACCCCATCTTCCCCTATGCGCAAGTCTTCCAGTCGACTAGTGCATCGTCGCCCAACTTCTCCTTGATGATGCGATGCGACAAATCCCACAGCGCCGTGCCCAAGTTCGGGTCCGACGCCTGGCTCGACTCTTTACCCGGCTGATCCGGGTCGCTGTAGTACCAACCGTTCCGGACCTTCTCTGACGTTAACGCCCACAAGGCACTGTACGAGCCCTGCTTGACGTCGCGGCCGAACGCGAGCATCGCCCACGTGAGCAGCTTGCCTGTTAGACCCGGGTACGCATCCTTCCACTGCTGCTGCATCGCCGTGTTGACCTAAGCGTGATGTCAGCTTGTAAAAATAAATAAAATAAAAAATAAAATAATAATAATAAAAATAGTTAATCATAAATAATAATAATTAAAAAAAGTGGAACGAGTATTAAAATGGGGAGAATGTGTGTTACGTGAAGCTTACCGCCCCGGGATGCACCGACACCGCCAAAATGTCATCCTCGTTCTCCTTGATGACCCTCTCAACCAGGCCGTACTTGGCGAACAAAATCATGGCCAACTTGGTGCGCCCGTACCGCTCGGTCGGCCCGAGCGTCTCGTCGTTGATCTCGTCGAGGCTCGCAAAGTGCACGTTTCGGGGAGCCGTCCGGTGCATCTCGCTCGCCTCAAATACGACCCGCGGCCTGCTGCCCGGATGGGCTTTCGCCGTCCGCCGCAGCACCGGCCACAACAGGTTGACGACATAGAACTGGCCGAGGAAGTTGACGCCGAAATGCCGGTCGATCCCGTCTGCGTCCAGCCCTCCCGCGTTGGTGTTGATGCCAGCCGACAGCACGAGGTAGTCGAGCCTGCCACCCCCTTCTTCCTTCATTAGGTTCTCCTCGCGCAGGCGTGTAAATACGTCACGCACTTGCGCCAGGTTGCCGACGTCGCACTCGTGCCACTCAACCTGCGCCCCTGGCGACTCAGCCGCGATGGTCGCCTTCGCGTCTTCCCCTTGCTCCTGCTTGCGGTTGACCATGAGCACGCGGCAGCCCGCGTTGGCCAACGCTCGCGATACCTCGAAGCCGATGCCAAAGGCGCCGCCCACCACCACGGCCGTTCGGCCCGACAGGTCATCCGGCTGCACTGGCTGCGGGCCGAGCCCAGTGACGGACTGAAGGACGGACTGCATTGTGATTCAATTGTGCGACTGCTTCGATTGCTGTGGCGTGTGTGTCTGCTAGTTTGTGGTTTGGATGATGGCCTGGTGCCGAGGTTCAGGGTTCATGCGAATTTCGGTCATATCCGCATTTTCCCTCAGAAAGAATTCGCCTTGCCCCAGCAGCAGGAATTCTTCAATAAACACAGCGTGGTCATGGTGACGTCCACAAACCGTGAAGGTGTAACTTCAATGGCCGGTTTTCAGGGGCATGTTTCCGGTCCATGACATCACCAGCCTTTGAAGGATCGTTGTGGCGAGGCTATTTGTCGACTGTTCAGGGACCAGATGGCCGATTGTCGGAACCCAACTTCCAAACGTACCAACTCAACTAAAGGGGTAGTATTTTCAAAACCGTTTCGAATTTGAGATGCCATGTTGTTCCATCGGCTGTCTGTTGGGTACCCTGCCAAGCTTGTCAATAGTACACAGTGAGTGGCCCGAGCACGTGGAGGCATGGAGCGGTAATGGAGCGCAAAAAAAAAGGTTAGTTATCGATTTGTCGGTTTTTTATTAATAGAGCCATGGAGAAAGACGATCCGTTGCTGGCATTCTTTGAGTCAGTACAAGGGACTCCCCATACGGAGTGCGGAGAGACAGGTGTCTGATAATGATAAAGTGAATGCGGGTCCTTGGTTCAAGTGCCACTCTGGGGCCCAAAGATGCCAATTTCAACACTGAGAGCCCAGACAAATGCAGACAGCTGCGTCAGGTTAACTTCAGTCCGCTAGGTCAGGACGACCGACAGCGCAGCCAAGTGTAGTATAATAAGGCCACCTGCGGTCATGAGGATCTGAAAAGGAAATTAAATAAAGTGGATTCGTGTGCCTGCATGCCGGCATTCACTTGCACTACTATAGTATCGTAACGTAATTAGTGACAACGCTAATTATTTTTCCGCGCTGCGGTAGGGGGTAGGGAGAGCCAAAGACGATAAGTGGATCATGTTCAGGCCCTGAAAGGTGCGGAGAGTCTGCGGAACAATCAGTTCACTTGCCCAGTTGCCATTCTGTTTGTTTACCCGGAATTGTCCGTTTCTGTCAACGACAATCCTCTGCTCCTGCAGGGTCAGCTGCTGCATTTGGTATTTTGATGTTCATCCAGCGCGTCGGTCTGGGTCCCTGGAGGCAGCCAGCACAATCTAGACTGTCGTGCATGAGGACTTGCTCATCCCGTGCTTCGTAATTTACGCCAAGCCGTAGGGCAAAGGCGCGTTTACCTGTTAGTGTGCTTGGTATCCCAAAGCATGACCGGATAAATGGAACGAACAGGCGAGCCAATTGCTAGAATCGACTTAGCTGCACAGGACACTAGTACACACTAGTGGCGGGAGTGCGAGTGTTGCCCCTCGCTTACATCGCAACCGTGGCGATCTCTCTCCGAGGACGGCCAAACGTGGCAGCTGTGGAGTGTATTCTAGTGCAGACTCATCGTCCAGACTGCGTCGGTAGCGTAAAATTTTACTCGAGGCATGATAAGTGCACAGGCCAGAAACGAAAAGCACAGCTGGGGAGAGCCTAGCCGTTCATCGCTCCTTGGACAAGAACGCAACGAGCAGAGCCTTGGCTGCTCCAGTCGGGTGCTCACTGCTTCGGCTTCGCAACCTCGGTCCAACGCGAGACGGCGCCCATCGGCAATCCGGGGCGGTACCGTACGCTATAGCGTGTCCTTCGGCGGCCCGTGTCGGGCACAGAGCTGGAACGGCTTGGTCAGCACTGCCGCGGCCCGTCGACCGAAAAGGAGTAACAAGTTGCGTCGGTCCTGGGTGGACAAATACCGCGAAGATTAGCGACGATCGATTCTCTAACGGGTGGGTGCAAGCGCACGTGCCACGCAACGGCGACAGGGCAATCTTGGCTGCTGATGCTGGTTTAAGGTCTGTCTCGGGTCATAAGAAGTTAGTGCAAGTCGCCGAAGGAGATTTTTGTCGAGACGAGGAAAGGATTGACGTGTTTCGGCCTGGATTGCTCAATTTTAAGATGGAGACTTGCTAACACATCGGAACAATCCGTACCCTGGCATATGAAAGTTTGTTGCCCAAGGCAAGCATGTTTGGCCACCCTTGCGAAGCACGGGCGACGTTACACTATCGCAACACTACCTGACCTTGCTAACAGCGAAAATCCCCTCAGGCAACTTTGCTGCATTTTTTCGTTGCGGCTCAATTTCAACATGACGATTTGCACTTCATCCCCACCTCGCTTCGCACACAGATCTCCTGTTCGTGCGGTTGTACAACGTACCAAAAGGCCTTGCTTACCTGCTTGGTAACCGTCCCTGCAGATCGAGTTGCACGGCCGCTTGCCCGATGCGATTTCCGAACCATCCACCTCCTTGCCAGCGATACAGTCCACGTCCAAGGTTTCTCAGCATCGGAGCCTTGACGTCGAAGATCCCCCGCAGCGCCCGGATATTTGGACCCGCCAAGAATTTCATGCAAGGGCAGAAACACACATCAGGGGCGTGGCAGGGTCAGCCGAATGCCTGAGCATCGAATCGCCAAGGTTTTCGCGCGCTCATTCCATTGGCTGCGCACAGGCGAAAAAATGTCGTACCAAGCAAACCAAGTCAACCCAAAACCACATAGCACGTCAAGTCGTATCACCGACTATCCCAGCAGATCATCGTCAGGGGCACCACTTGGCAGGAAGGCGGATGAAAGTATACCATCGCGCAGTCGGAGCAGCAGAAACAAACAATCAGTAGCTTGAAGACCCAATCTTGAAACGGTACAGTACTCTACGAACAAGTTTTGACTGGCCTCAGCGCAAGCTCGCTCGTCACAAGTACTTTGGGTGACTATTGAGGCAAAAATTTGCCACGATGGCCCGCTGGGTGAAGCCCGTAGTGCAAGAAAAGTCTCCAGCTGACTCCGCAATGGGACCGGCTGTTACGGTTTGATGCTGCCTGAGCAGGGGAGGCGAACTTCGGAGAGCGGACCCAGGGGGGCTAAGACCTCGATCGATGTCGAATAGTCAGAGGCCGCTGTCCACCCCTCATACGAAACATGCGTGGGTGACCCTGATGATCGACAGATCAGTTCGGCCGGTCATCGCGTGGTCCACGGCTAGCCCTTCGCAGGCCGGCGGCTTAAGCCCAGGATCCTGGGTGTCAGGGACTCCACAAACATCCATTACATCAGTCTGCCATCTCCTCGGGCAGCCCAGAGCAGAAGTGTCGTCAAAAAACTCTCGCGTCTGGGCCGGGGACTAGTGATTATTGACCGTCTGCGATTCCGGCGGGGAGGCGCTCGAAACACGCCGTATTTCAACTTTTTGCAGGTAGCCCACTGGCGCCCGCATCTTCACGACTCAACATCCGCATCAAACTCAATCTCGGCGGACTACCCCCCCATCATGGCAGGCCCAAGTCCGGATCCCGCACTGGACAGCCAGTCGAGGGCTGGCGAAATTATCGCCATCATCACGGTGACCAGCATCCTCTCGACACTAGTCGTCGCCCTGCGCTGTTATTCTCGCGCTGTCATCCTGAGGTCCTTTGGGCTCGACGACGCCATCATGGTCCCCGCGCAGGTACGGAACCGGCCCGTGTCGAACCTGGTCGAGGCACACTTTGGATTGCTAACTGTCAAATGGTAGATTTTGACATTGGCATCCGCCCTTGCAATTGGACTCGGTACATACGCCCAAACAAAAATTTCCCACTTGTGCTTGAGCCTCGAGTAGACTGATGATTGCCGCTAGAAACCAAATATGGGCTTGGCCGCCACTCGTGGGTGATGCCGGAAGAAGACTTCATTCCTTATATGAAGGCAAGTTCTGCTGAGGGAACCACTTGCATCGGGTTAATGCTAACCGGAAACAGTCGTTCTACACCTCCATCATTGTCTACAACATCGCCGTCTGCATGACCAAGATCTCCATCTTGTTGCAGTACAGCCGCATCTTCAACAACACAATTCTCCGCAAGATCATCGTCACTGGCCTCGGCTTCCTCACTTGCTGGGCCATTACGCTCAGCTTTCTCTTACCAATGGTGTGCATGCCCGTTGCAGCTTTCTGGGACCCCAACGTTGAAGGGGTCTGTCTCGACAATGCCACCATTTGGTACGTAATGGCGGGCGTCAATGTGGTGACCGATTTCGCAATCTTTACCATGCCCATCCCAGTTATCAGCTCGCTGCAGCTCCCAAAGAAACAGAAAGCAATGCTTTTAATCGTCTTCACCCTCGGCATCTTGTAAGCTTCCCATCTCCTAACGGTCCTCCCCCCGTATGGTACCCCACAGGAACGCGAGCTGACATGTTAACCCCCCCACCTCAGCCCTTGTGCCGTTTCAATTTACCGCATCACAACTCTCAAGTCCGCTGCGGAATCCAAAGACCCCACATGGGACAATGTCGACGCCGCAACCTTCTCCTTCCTCGAGCTCACCGTCGGTGTCATCGCCGTCTGCCTACCCACGCTGCGGCCCATCCTCGTGCACACCATGCCGCGCATCTTCGGCTCGCTGCTGCGGTCCGCCGGCCACACGGACCCCACCGGTCCCACAGGCGGCCGCGCCAGCCGTACACCGTTTCGGGGCACCGGCAGCGGACTCGCGACCATTGGCGGCGGCGGCGGCACATTGGTCGGCGGCCGGCCCGGTTCGATGCTCAAAGGGAGCACGCTACGCGAGTCGGAGAGTACAGAAGGCTTGCGGTTGTCCGACGAGGAGTCGGTGCTGCCGCGCAGCCGGTTGGATGGGGACATCGAGTTTGGGGAGCTGGACAAGAGGCTGAACAATGGCGGCAACAAGCGGTATAGCGTGAGCGTCGTGGCGGGGTGGGAACCCCCCAATCTTCGCCCACCCACAAATAGCGGGGAGCAGAACGGGATCCAGGCAACGACGGTCGTCACGCAGAAGGTGACGTTGGCAGAGACGGAAGAGGAAGATGGGAAGAAACAAAAAGAGAGAGAGACCATGTGAGGGTGGTCAGAGCTCTCGCTGGGACAGGAACACATCATCTACGGTTCATGTACACAAATAATTTTAATATTCCAGAGATACCCAAGGTCTAAAAACTTGTAATGATTACTTACAAAAAGCATCGCTCAATCACGCCGTACTCGGAACATTTCAGTGTGCCATTGACTCCCCGCAAACAAGTCAGCGAAGGAAACACAATCGTTAGTTAAAAAAGGCAACTACAAGAAAAATCGAAACCTACCATATTCTCAAGCTTCGTCCACCCACCTTTGAGAGCTCAACTTTCGGGGCTTATTGTTCACCGCATCCCCTAATCTCCAGTCCCAAGCCCCAGCCGTCGGACCTTCCACGGTCTCGTAGACAAGCTCCTCGAACCTCCCGTATTGGTTTTGACGGTTCAGATTCTCCCAGCCATTGAATTTTTTTCCAGCTCAGGGACTCACGATGAAGGATTGTCATGGCGCTCGCGATCTCATGAAGCCCGCAGCTCTAGGCGGCCTCCTGGTCCGGGACGTGGATGGTCAGGTGTTGTGTGGCGGTCCTTGGGGGCACTCAATCCGTGGCTCTCAGGCCTTAACCCGGTGCCAAAATGTATCCTGGGTCACAGTGCTTGGTGTCTCCAGCAGATCATCGGACATGGATTCAAAGTACAAAGTCATGCCGTTGGGGTTTAGTATTGGCTGACGATGTTTGCGAATTCAATAACTAGTAGACTTGGCGCTGTTGGATTTCCTGTTGTAGTGATCCCTGACATTGGCGGTTGTCAAGCCTCCCAATCAGGACGTCAAAGCCTTTGGGTTGTCGTCCACTTCTTGCTCTGGGGTCAGGATAGGTGCGAAGAAGGTAGTGGCAGGGAACGATCCACCTGTCCCCGAGACAATCATTTAAGCGTGTCTTGGATGGCCCTGGCTTCAAGTCATCATCCCTCCAATCATGTTGACTTGTGCGCCACGAAGAGGTCGTCTGACAATACTGAAACCTCCAATTGCAAGGCATCACCATCAGAGTTGAGATCTGTGTGGGCCACGCGGGAGTAGCTTCCGTGATTGAAACTCCGTTTCCTGGCGTTGCGAAATACTTCTTCCTCGTTTTGAACTCTCCTTTCTTTGAATTGTGCAGCTGAGCGTACGGGACGAGTGGTTCAGGCTCCCATGGAACGGCAGGTTAGGCCGCTCCAAATACTGCCCGGGTTGGCGAGCTCCCAGATTTGTTGAGCATTAGCGGAGGTATGACGGTCATGATGTGCATGTGGTCGTCGTAGACGGACCCGGCTTGGTGTTGATCCGCACAATTCCTACAGCCACCGCAAAGGCAGCTGAGGGGGACGCGAGAATGAGATACCTTACATTTGCACTGATTCGTCTCCATTTGCGTTTAGGTTTCATCTGAAACTTGGTGTCGAACTGTAACGGGCTGGGCCCGGGACAGGCCCCGGCCACCCTCGGCCTCCCTCGGCCTACCCTAACCCTGAGGACCCAACCACAAGATGAAGCTATTCCCAAATCGCGCACAAATCAACGCGCCCTTTCCCTTTTAAGGCTCACAATTTTCAGAATTTTCTCTTTCTCCTTCCTCCTTCAAGCTTGGTATACTCATAGAGCCGTCATCAGCTAGTTGCAATATACTCCTTGAGACCGTTACATAGCCACGATTTTGATGATATGGCCGATACGACCAAGTCGCTTCTCTAGCTTCAACTGGAACCCTCTTGGATAGAGAGTTGGAAAAAGCAACCCTATCAGCGATACGATACAGGTATCATTCGAATCGGCATTATCGGTGACGAAGTAACCAATCCGTTGGCCAATATCCCAGTCCTGGATGACTCTTTTAATATAACTGCTAAGGTTCTCGCCGCTCTGGCTGCCACTGATACAAATCATTGCGAGGAGAGTGCTCTTTGGCGTCTGCTGGGTGTTAGTGTAGTGAAGGATGACCGCGAGCAGCGAATACAAGTTGGGCGAGGTCCAGAAAATCGAACGAGAGCTGCTCCAGGTACGGTGTGCTTAGGACATCTCGCTTCAATGGTTTCTGGTGGCTGTGATACCTCTCCTCTAGCCAGGACCTGATAGTGTTGCCCGCCTTAGGCAAGAAACTATCAACAAGTGCCGCACCTTGTAGGCTTAACAGGGCGCGAAAGTCAGGATCCTCAACAATGACAAAGACAAGGTTATTATTGACGATCCATCGAATCAACAACTCTTTAAACCTCTCGTCAACAGACCTCGTAACGAAGACCTCGCCCTTCCCAGCATTCTGGAACATGTCTAACGCCGAGCGCTGCTTCTTAAGAGGCTGGGCAGGCTCTTTGCCTTCTCATATTTCTGATGTTCCAGGTTGAGCTATAAAGCTGGGATGATGTTGCTGCAATATTAAACAGCTGGGAGCAGATCCGACAAGCGCACCAACGACCCTCCTTCGTGCTGTTTTTTGACCCGGAGAAGGAACCATGCATATTCAGCGATCCATGGTGTTCGGAACCTCATCTTGCGTAGCCAATCCTCTAATATGTATTGCTTTTCGCGGAGCGCTAGCTTAGAACACGCTGAAAGAGGTCTTTCGGGGATAGAGCGTCGAAATCAACGGCGGCGGCGAAGTCCTCAATCTGCTTCGCTAGAGTGCGCAATTGGCGGTGGGCATTGAATGCAGTGGGCTGACCAGCAGTGAGTGCAGTTGTCTCCGAAGAAGCAGCTTCACAGCCACCTTGAAGGTATCAGCCGTGCCTCTGACTCAACACCAAGCCGCAGGGTCACTGGCCGATTACTACTCGACAATGCCCGCTGAGAGAGCAGTCAACCCTACAGAAACAACGGCCAAAATTAGACTCCACATAGCCAACAGGGTGGCTAGTTAGGTTGCTTATGTGGCTCTGGGAGGATCCCAAGAAGGGGATATGGGAGTCCCAATCCTCGGCAAATACTCGAATATCGTCAAATCAAACAAGGTGGGCAATTTAATTGAGCTGTGCTGTATTTGACTTGACTTGACGGATAATCAGTTTGATTTGATTTGACGATACCTGATTTAATGAGAGCGCTGAGCAACAGTTGTTGTCGACTCGGGCGGCTCTTCGGGCTCGAACCTCGACGGGGACGCCATCACGGGCATCGTCATTGGCAGCGTCGTCGGCATCCTCCTGCTCTGGTTAATCACCGCGCTTGCACCCAGCCGCGCACTTCGGACACCAGCCGCCAGGGCTGATACGACGACACGGCGCCCCACCATCACCATCACCACCATCACCACTCCTCGCGACTCAGCGGGAGCAGGCAATACGGTGGGCGACGCTCTTCAATCCCGCGGCCCGTCGTCGTCGAGGAGAAGTAGGCGCCCAGGTGACCGTCGCCAACGTATGCCTACCCGCCCGCCGAGGGCAGACGCTCGTGGAGTCGGTTGCAGGGAAGGCACTATATCAGTGGCCGAGCCTGACAAGTGACAATATAAGGGGTGGGAAGGAGGACTGAATGCGCCATGGTTTATGATGAGTAGTGTGTATGGTACGATCTCACTGGGTTGACGAACTTACGAGGCGTTGGGGCTTACTTGTTGTTCCTTGGTGTCTGTTTGGGGATGTAGTTCTCTTGTCTAATGACCTATTCATGTGTTGGATACCCAGGACATGAGCTCCATAGTTATTAAACAGTTTCTACGCGATAGTTATCTCTATAGATTAGATAAAGAACAGGCGGGGCTGTTCTTTCCGGCACCGCCTGTGACGCACCTGCCTCGCAGGGTTATTTGAGAGCCCTGCAAGCTTGCGTTAACTTTGAACACAAGAACAAACTAATCGAGCCACTTACTATTTGAAGCCAACTGATTCAAACAGCAGGCTATCTGTGTCAAATATACCGTCGCCAGCGAAATCGCCTTTTGCTTTTCCTCTGTTCAATTGTCCAAGGACATTTGGGCCTCTTGGCGCTTACACCTGCCTGTTTCCAACGCCAAATGTCCCGCGCAGTCCAGCAAAATGGTTCACTGGCCTGCTGATCTGGGATAGGATCAAGAGGATCAGACGAAACGCCTATCCGCCCTGCGACAGTGGTTTTCGCTTAGTCTTGTCACTAGCCTAACCACAGTTTTGGGGCAGTAGCAGGAGATGAAACCAACTGGCGCCTTGTTCATCACATTAATCAAGACTATTACACTAGTTACTACTTGTCCGTTCTCCTCTAATTAGTCCTGACTTCAAAGTTGACCATGTACATAATTAGATGCGGTGCACGGATGGAAAGCTGCAGCAACTGGACAGGCAACAGGGCATGATTCGCCGGAAGGATCGGTAGCGCCAGCCATTGTCGGCGGTAACCGGCAAGGCTGGGCCAACACACTCGAGATTCCAGCGCCATGAAAGCCATCGCCGAATCAGCCGTAGCTTGTTCCAAACCGGTCGGGCTGCAAAAGAGGAACCCAACTTCGCAAACCCACCTCTCCTTGCCAAAACCAACACCTACGAGATACAGAACTACAACTTCACATTGACCCAACTCGACAACGGATTCGACCTTTGGAGCCGACTCCGGCGCAATAACCAATGAACTCAACCGAGCCGCGGCGCCCAGTCTCGCGGGCCGACTTTGAGATTGCCGTCATCTGCGCTCTTCCAATCGAGGCCGATGCCGTCGGCGCCCTCTTCGACCACCATTGGGACGACGACGGCCCCCATACAACAAAGCCGTGGGCGATCCCAACGCATACTCCACCGGCGCCATCGGCTGCCACAATGTCGTCCTCGCACACATGCCAGGGATGGGAAAGGCTAACGCCGCGGTGCTCGCCGCCAACTGCCGCACGAGTTTTCCCAACATCAAGTTAACCCTTGTCGTTGGCGTTTGCGGTGTCGTCCCCTTTAGTTCCGCCGGCGCCGGCGAGACGGCCGAGATCGTGCTAGGCGACGTAATCGTCAGCGATGGCGTCGTACAGTACGACCTTTGACGGCAACTGCCCGAACTGTTTGTGCCAAAGGACACGCTTCTTGACGCCCTGGGCAGACCGAACACCGAGATCCGCACGCTGCTCGCCAAGCTCAAGGCCCTCCGTAACCGGAAGATGCTACAAGATAAGATGGCTGGCTATATGGAGGTGCTCCGGGGCGAGCCGAAGCTGGCGGCCGCGTACCCCGGTGCTACGCAAGACAAGCTGTTTGAGGCGACATATCGCCATGTGAGAGATGGAATGTCATGCGAGGAGTGCGCTTGCAATGGCAGGCTAGTACCACGTGCTCGCCTCGACCAGGGCAATGGACAGCCTATAGTTCATTTTGGCCTGATTGGGTCTGGCGACACGGTCATGAAGTCCGCCAAGCACCGCGACGACATTGCACGGAAGGCGGGTGTTATAGGCTTTGAAATGGAGAGCGCCGGTGTTTGGGATGCCTTCCCTTGCGTGGTCATCAAGGGTGCCTGCGACTATGCGGACAGCCACAAGACCAAATCGTGGCAGCGGTACGCGGCGGCGACGGCGGCGGCATGCATGAAGGCTTTCTTGGGCTACTGGGTGCCTTCGATTCCAGGTACGTAATGATTTACCGAGGAGGATCTATCAGAGGTTTGCTGATTCTATTAGCATCTATCCCTATCCCGGAGCAGTTTACCGGCCCTTGGTGTAGGTAGACACTTATGATTATGTGCTAAACCAATTAGTCTTACGTGAGCATAGTTCTTGTTCCATATCCGCGAAACGACAGTTTTGTTGGTCGGGCATCCGTCCTATATAAATTGAAACAACTACCGCTCAAGTCTGCCTCGCAGGCAAAAGTCGCCATCTATGGCCTTGGAGGTATTGGGTAAGTTGATTCGGCCACGTACTGTCTCGTTATTGACGCCTTGTAGGAAAACACAGATCGCCTTAGAATATGCATATTGGCTCCAAGAGGCGTACCCAGAGATATCGGTCTTTTGGGTCCACGCAAGCAATGCCCAACGGTTCTGCCAAGCGTATGCTTCCATCGCACAGGAATGCCGGATTCCCGGTCACGATGATCCCAAGATAGACATACTCACGCTCGTGAAGAGGTGGCTAGAGCGAAAAGATTGCTGCCGATGGCTGATGGTCATCGACAATGCCGATGACATACAGCTTTTCTTCGGCCAACAAGGGGGATCCAAGATCACCGATATATCCAACAACAAAGGGAACCTTGAACGGTATCTCCCTGAATGCCGCCATGGCACTATTCTTGTCACAACCAGGAATAAGCAGGCTGGCCTGAAATTGGCCAAGGGGAAACACCTTATCGAGGTCGGGAAGATGGACGAAGGCGAGACAGATCAGTTGCTCCGCACACACCTCGATGGAATCAGCGTTGCTTCCAATGAACTCTCTACACTTTCTTCCCGCCTAGAACATCTTCCGCTCGCACTTGTTCAGGCAGCCGCATTCATCCAAGAGAACACCATCAATGTCAGCAAGTATCTTGAGCTTCTAGACAGAAGCGATCAAGACCTCGTCGATCTGCTCAGCGAGGAATTTGAGACAGAGGGGAGAGACTCGGAGACCCCTCATGCAGTGGCGGAGACATGGATTCTCTCGTTTGAGCAGATTCAACGGCAAAATGCATTTGCGGGTGAACTTCTTTCGTTTATGAGTCTTCTTGACCGGCAAGCCATCCCCTTGGACTTCCTATCCCGCTATAGCCAACAGAAGCAGGACCAAGAGGCCAGGGGAGAAATGCTGCTTACAAAGGCATTGGGGGTTCTAAAGGCGTTTTCATTTATAGTGGAGAAGAATGATCATAGCTTCGACATGCACCGGCTTGTACAGTTGGTGACACGAAGGTGGCTTGTCAAAAAGAGGAGGATAAGACACTTTGCCAGCCAGGCACTATTGACAGTGTCGCACTGTTACCCATTCGGCCGGTATGAGACTTGGGTAGTATGCAGCGCATACCTTGCACACGCATATGCAGTGCTTGGCAGCGAAGGCACTGGTTCAAGGGATGAGAAGGCCGGGAATGCGACTCTTCTGCACTCTGTTGCAGGATTCTTTGCTGACCGAGGGCAGTGGAAAGATGCTGAGAGGTTACAGCTTGAGGCTGTCAAGCTGCGAGAGGAAGTTTTAGGGTCGCATCATCCCTCGACGTTGACCAGCGTGGCCAACCTGGCGTCAACGTACCGGAACCAGGGCCGGTGGGAGGAGGCCGAGAAGCTGGGGTTACAGGTGGTAGATACTCGCAAGACGAAGCTTGGGGCGGATCACCCCGATACGCTGACCAGCATGGCCAACCTGGCGTCAACGTACTGGAACCAGGGCCGGCGGGAAGAGGCCGAGAAGCTGTTTATACAAGTGATAGAGACTCGCAAGACGAAGCTCGGGGCCGACCATCCCGATACGTTGACTAGCATGAATAATCTCGCCCTCGTGTGGAAAGTCATGGGCCGTCACAGAGATGCCGTTGGCATGATCCAGACTTGCTTTAATCTCCGGCAACGGGTATTAGGCGTCGGTCATCCGTACACCGTGTCTACGCTATCAGCTTTGGAGGCATGGCTAAAGGAGAACGAAGAATTAGTAGTAGAATTGTCTTAATTCTTGTGGGGAACGTGTCAAATTGATTCTATATTCTCCCGCTGCTACTGCCCAGCAGTTATAGTTAGGCCAATGACAATTCTAAGGGGGAAAAAAAACTTCCAGAACGCGGATAACTAGGCATTTTCCTTGCTCTTCTGCTCGGGGTCTAGGTGAGCAACGCAGTGGGCCACTGTGCTTAATTGTCTGGGACATTTTACAGTAGGAACAGGCATGGACGGTGTAAGCATTAAGAGGCCCGAAAAATGGCCTTAGACCACTAGACCTAATTAGTCGAAACGGTGATTAAAGAGTGGAAGGCGATTTCGCTTGTGACTGCACATACATACCTGCATTCAAGGGGTGTTGGCAGGTTTCATGAGCGTAGTAAATGTAATGACTCGAAATAGCTAATAACTACAGTATCTAATCAGTCCTTCATGACCTCTCTCATTTCGGCCGTGAGCTTTCTAGCTCCGCCATTTGGAGCTTTTTTGCTTCCCTAAGCCTCACTGGCGCATGAAGCGTGTTCGCGAATTTTCATGCACCAATAACTTGAGCCTTGAGCAAGTTGAATTGCCCTTATGTCGCCTCCATGGTGACCTCACGGCAAACACACGGGTAGGACTTGTCTGGGTTGGAGAAGATTGAGCCCGGAACAAAGGTCGTTGAGGCTTAGTTTCTGGCAATACAAGCCAACCACAGGATACAGATGCAAAAACTGAGGCGGACAGCAGGTCAAGAGGGTCGTTGTATACTGGCGCTCGGGTGTAATCGTTAGCCGCTCGACAAATCAGGTAAGAGGGCAAGGCAGGTGGTGCTTCTTTGGCGCGACCCCGGATAAGACACAGCAAACATGGGCGGCAAGGTGCACCGCTTGACCCGGCTGTAGCAGCCGAGAAGCGCAGTATACACGTCATAGCCGACAGAGGCAGTCTAGAAGTCAGCAGCCCCATATGCCTAAGCGCGCGACAAAGACATGTACAGTACATGTACACCACGCACCAACACACCACACACCACTCGCAATACAGGCAGACTAACGATCTAGTTTCACTCGTTTCCTAAAATACATATATACATATATGTAGATATATATATTGCATTGCACCCTTGACTTATTACCGCTACCACATGGCAATACCGTTCTATTGGTGATGTTGAAAAATCTCCGAGTTACAGACAAGCGGTTAGTGGATAGACATCCTATTCAAGTTGCTTGGCTACTCCTCTGGTGCGTTCAGTTACAAAGCCCCTGGCATACGATTCAGAATGGCCTTTCCCTGATGAACGAGGCTTGACTTAGGGCCAGTACTGTGTGGTCCAATCGGACTACGATGGCAGGCAGCTCTAGCGCTGTCTAATTACACTTTCGGCGTTGTCTCTGCGCCTCGATATCCCCGCCGTGCTCGCTTGCTCCAGCCCTTTCTATCTCATCACTAGGGAGGGACATGTCAGTACGTAATGTGAGTGATCACACAATAGCGTTGAATCCACCAGAGAATGGTGGTCAAGGAAGGTCAGAAGGGAAGTATGAATGCGAAGATACGCTAGTCGTTTCCTTATTCAGGTCTGGTTCTGGCTTGCAAATCTCTGCTTGGGCATGCTAATCTAACAATCAATTCCGTCTTGATCACCACCGTTAACCGAATCAATGGTGTTGTCCTACTCCTGGTTCCAGCGCCTCTGCCACTCCTTTACCATGGCCCTGGTAGTTCATTCCTTCAGAGATTGTATAGGCTTCTGGGAGTCTCAGGGAGGTCCTCCTTGGGCCGCCCACTGTCTGATGATCAAGCTGGAGGTTTCGAGGGTTGTTGGCTCTAGTGGCCCTTGTACTGGTCTCCGGCCTCTGCGCTTCCCTCTGTTCCTAAATCTGCGATCTAGTCGCAAGCAAGCCCTCTGTATTAACTGCCTTTCTGGTACTCTTGGGGTATCTGGTCCTCGCCCAGCATGTAGTAGTGGTTGGTCAAGCCGATCTTCGAAGTCTGCTAGCCTCTTGTTAAGGTAGAGGCCTAACGGGGGCACCCAAGTTTCCGTCTCTAAACAGCGGATTGGGGTAGCTTTATATACTCCAGCTACTACTCGTAGACCGCGGTTCTGTGCCTTCGAGAGTTCTATCACCGGACCTTGGGGGTCTCCCCCGGTGGTTGTAGGCTTGTGGAAGCTTGAGGCGCCAAAGGCTAAAGCGCTGTGGATCCGCCAAAAAGTTCTTCTATATGTTTGGACTATTGAGCCCATCACATCACATATTGGCAGTGTTTAAGCGCCCGGCTATACGGTCTTCGAGGCTGTTCACGCCGTATTCCAATACGCTCTCGCAAGGTTCTTGCAGCACCCTTAGCTGGTGGGTTTTGACTCCGATTAGAAGAGCTTAGCGAGCCAATAATCACGGGTACCATTTTGTCAGGACCAACTAACATTTCTCAATCAATCCAGATACCTACACGTTAGCTAATCCTTCTGCTCAAAAATCAAATACAGGGCGTTAAGCACCAGCCTCAACAACCTCAGAACATCAACGACTGTCTGTGTCATGTCTGATATATTGCTACATGATGTCCTGTTTGGGTGGGTTTTGGTCGTGTTGGTGGTGCTACCGTAATCGCTATGTACTTGCTGTTCTGGCCTGACAAATGGAGCTCATATTTCTATTCGCGCAAGAAGCAGGCGAGAGAAGCCACTAAAGTGCTATCCTCTTTGACCCGGAACAGGTTTTTCTCTCATATTGACGGAGCAAACTCTAAGCATGGGTGCATACTTGGCTGAGAAGGGCCGGCGGTGGCTAAGGCCTTAACACCCCGGATACGTGACGGGGGATTTATACAACTTGCCCAAAATTTGAGGATATAGACCAGAACATAACATGACATTGGACCGTTCACATCACCTTGAAGCTGAATTGACTACAACACTGTTACTTGGGCACCACGCAAGCCAACAAACCCACTTCCCATCGCTTTCCACCCCTACCCCGGCTCCCCTTTCTCCCCGTTGATGTGTCAAATTGACTTCAAAACCGTCAACTACTCAGAATACCACACAAAGGGCAAAAACCGCCTTCCCTCTGTTCCTTTTGTATCATGGCCTTCAACTCTCCGAGATCAAGGGAAATAGTGTTAGTTTCGTCTTCTCCATATTTCCCATAGAAGCCGTCCCAAAAGTCACGAAACAAAGGAGAACTGGCAGGATACCCAATCATAGGCTTAAGGAAGACCTTAGTAACGGAGTGAACATCAAATCTCGCCATTGTCGTTCGTACAGCTACTGTTCTCTCATGCCAATGCCAATCTTAGACACGTGATGTAAACTGCAAGACGCTCCCATCTCCGCCTGACGCGTGCGGGCTTCGCGGGGCTCCGACGCGTGCCTGGCGCCATGGCCTAGGTAGGATGGCAGTCCGACTGGAAGAGGTGTGTCGTCGTCAGTCAGGTCGATAACAATAACTCTCTCGACTTTCTAAAGGGTTTTTGCTTTGCGCTCTTCGCGGATCGATGCCATCGTCTGAGGTTGGGTAATAACCGGACTAGAAGAGGTGTCGCTGTTGGTCAGGTTGATGATGACGCCTCGATGGGAATGGAGATTTGAAGGATAAACGTCTTCGTGGCTAGGAATCATGGCTAGGGAGGTTGTAAGACTCCATCGTGTTCGGTGTGAAAGTGGTGGCAGATGCAGAAATATGGTTAGAAAGCGAAGGATGGGGGCTGGAATAAGTTGGCCGAGAAATGGAAACCCTTTCAGACCCAGAACCTCCTTGCCCAGAATGTACTAATTAAGTTCTCGGACGAGAGAAAGACAAAAGGGAGACGCGCAACCGCGATTGGGAAGCCTCTACCTGACATCATGCTTTACCACGAACAGGATCTCGATCTGAGGTGATCTCTGAGATCGCACGGCATGACCAACGGATGTTTTTCTCACCATGGGAACGAGTATCACGATAAACGAAGCTAGCACGGTATCTCTTATCCGGCTGGGTTACCAGACTAAGAGGGGAATCAGGCAACTTTACCCACTATTTTCAGTGATATGTCACTTCCTTTGTCCTTATCGGGCCGCGATATATTGTTGGTTCGTGACACGATGGCACTAATATCGTCAAGCTCGGGGCGCAGTGATCTTTGATTAGGCATTTTGTTGGCACATCTGGTTAAGGAGATCAACACGATGACCATAATTGTTTACAGCACGATTCTATCAAACGGAAAATTTACCTTATGCCATATTTAATAGGGGTTTCGGACTAGACGGCATGACCCATGCTTGAGGCCGTCCCAAAGCCATTAAAGGTCCCGCTGTTCAATTTCAAGGGTGGGAATTCGAGTATCAATGAAGGGTTAAAAGAGGCAATTCAGCTAATTTTGTAGATTTTGTGCATGGTATCGAAAGTAAGAAACGCTCTTTTCCTCTGTCAGTTCACGTCAGTTCACATCGGTTGTTGTCACAAAAAGTTGAACAAATAGGAAATCGCTTCTAGGTCGTAGGCAGTTTAGCCTGCGAGCCAAGTCCTGCCCCACTCTCGACTGGCAGCCCAATCGCCGCCAGAGGGGTTCCCCCTGGTCGCTGAGTCGCCTCTTGAAGTGGAAATTTCAAAGAAAGTTTCAGCGCAAATTGCTAGACAGCGAATCAAGACCCAGGCTAGTAGAGTTGCATCCCATCTAAACTTGCCGGCGAAAACTCGAATGAGCGTGCCTTCTTCCTAACGCTCTCATTGTCTTGTGTCTTCCGCGCGTGAGAGTTGATTTCCCAATTTACTCAACACAACCCAATCGAGACAACAATTTCATTTTTCGTTCGCACTCTCGCGACCATGGCCGTCGAGGAAAGCGGTCGACTTCCGTTCACGCAGCTGCAAGGGCGGCTAAAGCCGCAGCTGCTCAATGCCCTCAAGAAGCATGGCTTCAATTACATGACGCCGGTCCAAGAGCAGGTTCTCCAGCGGCCCACGTTCACGCAAGACATCCTCGTGCAGGCCAAGACAGGCACCGGCAAGACGCTCGCCTTCCTGCTGCCGGCGCTGCAGACCCTGCTCGAGGCCAAGGACCTGGACTACGCGTCGGTTGCCCTCCTCGTTCTGGTTCCCACCCGCGAACTGGCTCAGCAGATCAAGGAAGAATGCGACAAGGTGACGAGCGAGTGCACTCAACCTCTAGAATGCCACATCGCCGTCGGAGGGACCAACCGTCGGCAGCTCCTTGCCAAGTTCCTGAAGGGTAGTCCCACCATTCTGGTCGCCACACCCGGCCGCCTGAACGACTACCTGGGCGAGGATGCCGCCCGTCAGAAGTTCTCGAAGATCCGCTGTGTCGTGCTCGACGAGGTCGACCAGATGCTGGACTTCGGTTTCGCGCCCGCTCTGCGGCAGATCCTTCAGCAAATTCCGACCAAGGCTGAGCTCGGCTGGCAGGGCATGTGCTTCAGCGCGACAGTCGCCCCGGAGACACGGAAGATGTTACCCATGGTATTAAGCGAGGACTACGCGCGCATCTCGACCATTGACGAGAACGAGGCTCCCACCATCGAGACGGTGCCCCAGACCGTCTACCCAGTCAGCTCCGTCGCCGACGTCATGCCCACCCTGCACTCGGTGCTCTCGTGCGCCCGCGCCGACAATCCCAAGCTCAAGGCTGTCATATTCTGCCCGACGGCACGTCACGCCGGCCTATTGTACCACGTATTTGGCTACAAGGGCGGCGCCGCCCCGCCCAAGCTATCCGTCTTCCAGATGCAGTCGCGAATGTCGCAGGCCATGCGTACACGCACCGTGAGGGAGTTCAAGGAGGCAGACCGCGGTCTGCTATTTGCCTCGGATGTGGTCGGCCGCGGGATGGACTTCCCGGATGTCGACCTGGTTGTGCAGATTGGGGTGCCGGCCGAGTCGGATCAGTACGTCCACCGTGTCGGCAGGACCGGCCGCGCGGGCAAGGGCGGTGAGGCCGTTATGATCCTCGCCCCCGAGGAGATGTGGTTCGTCCGGAACAACCCACAGTTCCCCATCAAGAACGGTGGTACTTTGTATGTCCAAGTCACGCGTTTCTCTTCTTCTAACCATCTCCATTTTTTTCATCACTGGATAACTAACATTAATCTCTCTTCTCTTCCCCCTAAAGCGCCCACCCGAAAGCATCACTCTACCCCTCGGCGAGCATCATCGGCTCCGCCCTTGAGAAAGTGGACTACGAGGCCAAGGAGGCCGCTTATGTTGCTACTCTGGGCTTCATCAAGTCGCTCATGAAGCGCTACGGGCTCGACAGAACCGGCGTTGTCGAGCTGGCCAACCGCTTTGGTGTCGCGTTCGGCTGCGGCGACGACGGGCCACCCGCGCTAAAGGCCCAGACCGTAGGCAAGATGGGCCTCCGCGGCGTGCCCGGACTCGTGGTTGAGGGTCAGGCCCGAGGTGGCATCGGCGGCGGCGGCGGCGGCGGTGGGCCGGCTCGGAATGGCGGCAATGGCGGCAATGGCGGCGGTGGTAACGTGGAGAATGGTGCGCCGAAAAACGGTCCTGAAAGGCAATCTGGCGGTGGTGGTGCCCGGGGCGGCGGGAGGGGTGGTAGAAGAGGTAGGGGTGGTAGAAGAGGTAGGGGTGGTAGAGGGGGTGGTGGTAGGGGTGGCGGCCCAGAACGGCGCAGGCGGCAGCCCGAGGGGTCGGGAACCAACGGTGAGGAACCTAGTCGGAAGAGAGCGAGACGGTGATCGTCGTCGGGCCGTGGTTGCCGTGCTTGTTTTTGTTTGTGGTTGGGCTAATTTTAAATGTGTCCTTCAGGCGATGGTCGTTTCTAATTTCTTCGCATGAACCGGTCCGTTATGGGTTGATATGGTGTGCGGTATGCGGACCGCTTTGAAGGGAGTTGGTTGGTTGGGATTGAGCCGTGCATAGAGAGGATCGGATTTTGTTACTTTATAGACCTGATGCACTGTTTTGGAACTTGTCTTACACTATGGTTTATAATGGTTATTACCTTACCTGACCTTGGTATGAGATACCAATAAGCAACCGGTTCCCAGTTTGGACAGCTGGGATGCCGAATGCATGGGTGGGCCGGATACGATCTCAGACATGGCCTGTCAATGAGTTCTGGGCATGATGCCACGGTACAGTCTGCCGTTCGTTGCTTCAAGTTCTGATGTCAACCTAGGTGAATCATGGTCGTCGGTGCGAACTTCGAGCCAGTTTTACGCCGCCGTACTCGTACTCCCGGACAAAATTAACAGTGGCATTCACCATCCAACCGTTCAGAAACATAGGTCTAGACTAGCATGCCTTCCACATCTCGCTAACTCATTGGCTTCCATGACTATTAGCTCAGATTCACACCTCCCTTTCTCTACGATGAGACATGCTTGGGGATAGGCTCTGCTTTTGGCTACGGCGAGTGACTGAGAAAGGGTTGTCTGACCAAGTTTGACATTATTGGACAGGAGTGCGGCGGGTAATGCCCGGCGACGGTACGAAGAGACAAAGCGACTGGTCAGCTGCGAGTGTCCGTTGGTTCATTTGTCGATCTTCTCCCCGATATTAATGGCGAATCAGAAAATTGGAAAGGACGCCGAAGCCTGCCTCGCTCCTCAGATGCTGCGAGGGAATACATCAAAATATCTCTGTAGGGACCTTGGAAGGCCAACTCCTTGGCAAGATTTGCCTTTTTCACAATGGCACGCGAACCGCGGCTTCCAAGCTTACCAGAGCCGCCTTTTGTAGAGCCTGCTGTGACATATCTGCAATAAGGTCGCACCGAGCAAAGATCATGCATGGCTGAGGGGCTCCCACCACTCATAACCTGCAGATGCTCTTCTTGATGGCAGTGCATCAAGGAATGTGTGGCTCATGATGAGGGGGCTATGAGGCTGTTGGCCCGATATTCTGGAGTTCGACTCGGCATATCTTGTCAACGGAGGACGGGACACTGACAGCACCCGGCCGAAACCAAGTTCTGTGCTGTCGAACAATTCTATTTTTTGCTACGACTACGAATATCACCTGCGGAGTATTCACGAAGCAATAAATGGCCGAGGTCCTAGCTGTCGCTGGTGGCATAGCAGCCATAGTTCAGCTTGCCGCATGCGGGAAGAAGCTCGCCAGGGCCCTTCACAGGTTCTCTCGCGATGTCGTGGACGCCAGAGCCGATGTACGACGGTTTGAAAATCAGGTTAGCATATTTTGCGCCGTCATTGAAGCGGCTCAACAGACAATATTCCGGTATTGCAGAGAAAACCCAGAGTCGCTCTTGGTGACCTATATCAACAGGAGCGGAGTGCTCGATTTGATCAACCTCGAGGCAGGGATTGTGAGGCGGCATCTTCTTGATATTCGGGTTCAAGTCCTGGGCATGAAGAGCACGTTCGTATTCTGGGCGAGCATCAAGTGGGGTATCAAAAAGTCCTCATTCAAGGAAGTGGTCCCGGAGATGGAGAGCATCAAGGCCAGTCTGATTTTGTTAGTATCAACGACTCAGCTCGAGCCGTTGTGTTTAAGATTGAACCATGCCTCAGAGCCAGACCAGGATCTTGAGAGAGAAGTGTGAGTCCTGTGATCACGGTCATGAGGCCCTGTTGTTGAATGTGACTCCTGCTAATAACCAAATCTGCGCGCAGAGCACGCTTGAAGCGGACAATTAGACACCTGAAGAAAGCCTTGGAACAGCTACGTTTAGAGGTCAACAATCGGGATACTGTTGTGGGCTTTGGGTCCGATAGCGGAGCAGGTCATGGCCTCACGCAGCCCGATCCGTTGATGAAGCTGGCTCGAAGCATGTACCGGCGAGGAGCTGTTCCTCAGTCTCCTCCTGACTCTCCCCAGACATCATCATCGAGCTCCGAACGCCAAGTCGAGCCATGGCCGGCACCAAGCCGCCCTTCGAAGCCAACACGGACAAGGAGGGAGTTTCATCGGGGAAACCAAACCCCGGACAGTCAGCGGCAACCCAGAGGGCGAACCCAAATCCCTAGCCGAGTTTCGACAGTCCGGTGCGCTTCTTCTAGGCCACCGTCACGATCGACCAGCACCGGCTTACAACCAAGAATCTCTTCAATGAATCCGGCGCAGCCAGGTGTCTGTAGTACGATCCATTACAGGGAAGAAAACGTCAGAGGCATCAGCGGTTATGTGAGAAGTCCACATGATGGATCACACTGGAAATCCGTCACCGCTAAACTAGCAGAAAATCTCGACGGCAACATTATATCTGTCAAGAAGGCAAGGGAACTGGGCCTCGAGGTCGAGCAACGGGAACCGGGAGCTGAGAGCGTCATGCTTGACTTTGGAACCGGGACCCCCGAGAGGAGCGTTGGGAGGGTGACGCTCTTGTTCAAATGGCGGGCTCAAGCCAGTCCACGCGACCCGGAGCTCACCATCACATGCGAAGTCTGCAATAATACAACCGTTGCTGGTCTGGTATTAGGAATCCCATTTATTGAAGAGCGACAATGACCAAACAAAGCTTCATTACATGGAGGAACGGTTAATAACTAGGGATTTCCTTAGTCATGCACAAATGAGAAGATTATTGACCCTCCAAGAGGGCGCAAAATGGAGACAAACAAGACATATTGCGCAGTGCCTGGATCCCCTGTTAAATCCAAGGGGCCCGGACAGGAAGCTAATGCAAGACTGGCGCTAGTGAGGTGCCTAATTCAAATACCCCCTGGTTTTCGTAGATAAGAATACCGGTCGGGATGGAGACCCAAAGGTAACCCAGATGGTTCTGGCGATTTCGGTTGAACCGACACATACGGAACGGCTTGCCTAACTTTTGAAGTTGCATGATATCCGCCAACGCCTTAAAAGAAATGTGTTCACGTGAAATGTACCCCTGCACCATGCCTTCATTCATCATTCCAGTGATTGCCTAAATCAAACTGAGTACTTCACTCCTCCGCTCAGATTTTGAGGCAGAGTCTGGTTCCGGTCTCAATCTGCTCCCAATTCTCGGTACCCGGGGTCGAGACGGCGTAGAAGACTCCGTCGGGATCGTACTTTTGCCTGATTTCCAGCAGCCTGGAGTAAGTCTCACCCCAGAAAGCCTCTTGCCAGTTGGGCTCGTAGGGGTCCGCCTGCAGCGAGGTCCGTTTGTTAGCATCTTCTCGTTCTTGAATGGGTTCGAAAACAAAGCAAAGGTACCCACCTCGTTGATATAAGCGCACCCGTTGGGCGAGCCTTCACGCAACGCGGCGTCCACAACGTTGGTCAGTTTGTCCTGCGCGGCGGCCTTGTCGGCGAGCGGGGCGTTGCCCGCGACGGGGACGATGGTGATGAGCTTGTCAACGACATTGCGGAAGCGCGGGTTGACGGCACTGTCACCCCACTGCTCCTCTGGCAGGCCATGCCCGGCGCTCCACATGTGGCCGATCAGGAAGGAGCCGGCGCTGACGACTGTCTGGAAGGCCGAGATGACGGCCGGGTGGTTTTCTTCGACGTCCTGCCGCGCGATGGTCCAGCCGCCTGTCAACGCCGAGTTGCCAGCCATCTCACCCTCAAACATGGCCTGGTAGAGGTCGTAAAATGTCGGAAAGTCGGCCTCGCTCGTGGTGTAGGTGATGCCGAGGCCGTCGAGGTCCGCAAACATGGGCTCCAGGACGGCCTGCAGCTCCTCAGGGGTCTTGCCGATGCCCACGAAGGGATGGACGTGCAGGTTCTGGCCCGTCGTGCCGAGCTCGTAGTAGACGTACAGGCCGTTGTCGACGAAGTGGGTACTGTAACCGTGGAAGACGCGTACAGCTTCCCAGAATAGTGTCGTGTTGGTCGTGTGGCTCTGGTCGATGTCGAGGTGCAGGCCGGCGCTCGGCTTATCCTCGAAAATCTTGTAGCTCGCCTCCACGATGACAGCAAAAGCGGACGGGCCGCCGCCGCGGAGGGCCCAGAAGAGGTCAGCGTTGGTGTCGGCGTTGGCCGTTTTCAGGTCGCCGTCAGCCGTGACGACCTTGAACTCGAGCGCCGTGTCGGCGAGGAAGCCGTAGAAGTTGGTCAGCGGACCGTGGCCGCCACCCTGAACGAGACCGCCCGCAACGCCGACGGTCTGTCTCGGTGAGTTAGTGCTAGCTGCATCACAGAGCGAACTGCTTTGTTCCTTACCGCGCATTCGCCAGTCACCATGATTTTGGGGGGTTTCAAGGCGTTGGCCTGCTTGAGGACCTCGAATGCCTGCACGCCAGCGCCGACGGTCACGGCCGGTCCACTGTAGTCACCGGCTCCGCTCCAAGCGTCGCTGAACTTGATATCCTGGAAGCTGTGGGTGTTGATGACGAGGGCGC
This sequence comes from Corynascus novoguineensis, assembly GCA_033296725.1. Taxonomy (NCBI): domain Eukaryota; kingdom Fungi; phylum Ascomycota; class Sordariomycetes; order Sordariales; family Chaetomiaceae; genus Corynascus; species Corynascus novoguineensis. The sequence goes on from MU857668.1 coordinate 90,661, forward strand.
CCCAGCCGACGCTGCGGCCAAGGAAGTCGTGCCCAGTGTTGCGGATGATCAGCCGCAGGTTGTTCTCGCGGGCAAAGTCGACGCCAGCCTGGATATGAGCGGCGGTCTTGGCCATGATGACCAGAACCGGGTAGTACCCCAGGGTGCAGGTATCGGTAGGAGTTGTTGTTGGGCGGCAGGTGTCATTGGTGAAATATGTCCAAAGACCAGCCGCAGGTAACTCAATCCTGGAAACGTTTTAGTGCTTGAACGGCCAAGATTGTCCCGCGGTGTGAGCTGAGTTAACTTACTGGAACTGTTCGTCGTTCCAGTTCGAGGTGACCTTCTGGCACTCGGCCGCGTTATAGGTCGCGACATCGCCCAGCGGGCCCTGGAAGGTGTTGTAGCACGGGGCTCCAGGGGGGATATTGACCTGGAGGTTCCCGCCGACTGTGTTGTTGAGCTTTTGCCATTGCCCCCGGTTGGGCCAGCAGTCGTCGCCAGGATAGCACTTGCAAGCGTAGTCTGCACCGGCAACAGATCGCATCACCCACTTTTTGGGCTTGTTGCCCCGGACCGCGTTGGGTCGCTGGGCTACAGCATCCTGCGCGAGCAGCAGCGCGCTGCACAACAAGCCAAAGACGCCGCCCCTCATGGTGTGTAGTCGGCGCTGCGTGCGGGTCGGGACCTGGGCCAGAGATGGGGACAGTTCGAGACGGCACTTGGGCGCCGATCGCGGGAAGGGTGGGTTTTAGTATTCGGAAACGTGACGGGGTGGCGCCGAAGGCCAGGATGGTGGTCCCGATCTTCCAGAAAGGCTTGCCATGTGTGCCATGCCAGGCACGGCAGGTTGTCAGGGTTCCATCCCCCCTCCCTCGCTCTCGCCGTCAGCTTCGGTTCGGTTCCGGTTCCTGCATGGGTACCACCCTGTACACGATCGACGCCATCACACATCACAGCGTACACAGTAGGGCCTGATCGGTCCCCCAGCCGAAGCAAGGAAGGCGAAGATAGTCTTTTCGGAACTGCAAGGCGACAGTTCCAGGCTCGGCGTCAGGAACCATTTTAGGACAAGGGTCTGCTCGACCGTCGGCGCAGCGCTGCCATGCCTGGCCTAGCTGGTTGCTGGCGAGTGGAGAGCAGCCGACCGGGTATCGACCGAACCGGCATCTTGCGAGATTGGTATTCGACGGGGGGACCGTGACCGGGGAATGTAGGTTAGTGTATCCGAACCGAGCAGCATTCCTCATCCTTGCTTCGCAAGGCTTTTATCCTCCGGCGGACAGGTTGTGATCCAAATTGCCGGTTGGCGGCTCATTGTGTGAAAATCGCGATAAATGGTCTTTAGATTGCTGCCGTGTTTGGGAGTGATCGATACGGTCGAATTGGGCGGACTGCAAGGTTGACGAAGCCAACAAGCCCCACGCGGAACTCTGCATTGATGCGCGTGTGAGGGGATGGAGCGCGCTAAAGCGAGTTTCTAAATTGGTTGGTCGATTCGCTTCCAGAGGGGCAGGGGCCCTAAACAGGACCCCAAATTTGGTGATTTGGTGCGGGGAAATGGAAGAGGAACCCGCTGGTCCCTCAATGCTCGAGATTCCAGAAACTTTCCATTTCCATGCCAACCGAGCCACGGCACGATATGAATTGTCTCGGACGACCCGACTCACCGGGCCGGAAATTTTGCGTCGCTTTGTCCGGGTTTCTGATCCCCTCTTTTTCTCCGAGATTGTAGTGTGTCCTCGCTTGCACGACGTTGCGCATGTGGAAGCTTTCAGTGTCACCCTCGACTGAATCCATTGCTGCGCATCAGCGACGATTAGCATTGAGACAGGGCAGATCGTCGTCCAGGGTGCAACTCAACCCCCACCGGTACCCAAACCTCCAGTCCCTGTGAAGTTCAACTTTCTCTTCTTTTCCTTCCTCTATTTTCATTTCTTTCTGGTCTCTTTCAAATATTACTTTGGAACGACATTGAGGCGTGGACAACTTGATCATCTTCAATCCTCGTACCACAGCCCATATATTCTAAACGTCATTGCTGTTGACTACCCTCTTTATTGCCAGGCTGGCCAGTGGCTTGTGCTTCTGTTTAGTCTTAGTTAACGTACTTTCAAAGTTTTCCAGTCCGCGGTATACTTGAAGTCGTTAGGCAGACAAGGCAGAATGTCCGTGGAGACGACCACCGGCCATTACGTGACGCAACGGCAACACACAGAAAGCTCCGGCTAGGACAGAATAACGAGCGCCAATGATGGCACATACACAGTGTAGCTCTCCAGCACGTGTATTACCGCTCGATCTGCTAACACAAGCCGTTAAATATGAACCAGGGGGAATGTACATACAAATTCGTGAACGTGGTAGGCTAGTGGAAAGCACCTTGCATCCTTTAACGTTATTTCTTTTTCCTTTTCTTCCCCTCCATTCGAACTTGCGAACCCGACAACAACTCACTCCCGGAACCGAATAAGACCATGAGAATGGCCATATCAACGCTGATTCTACCCTTCATTCAAAGACCTGTTGGCTGAGCTGTGAGCGCTGAACGCCAACCCCCGCTTCTTCATACACCCCAAAGCTGGCAACAAGCTGCCCCCACAACCAGTTTTACACGGTTTTCCACAGCAGCACAATGTTAAGAGTAGCCTCACCGGTAACGGTGGTGGCCTATCCTCCTTGCTCAGCTGAACCGTCCAGTACAGACTATACAGGCAGAATGGGCTATGCTACGATGCTTTCCATTGCCTGGATATTTACTCCTGATCCGCCAAGATCATGACAATGTAGTCCGCCTGTGTGGCTGTGAGTTGGCTGAACCATCGTTCATCTTTCCATTCCACTAATACTTGCCTGCAACACGCGCGGTCCACTTGATGTTTCGGAACGCCACCTTGGTTTTTTATGTCAACGTCACCCAACCCAACCAGATTCATCCTCCATCACCTGACAGCAAGCCCACCACGGCCGAATCAGCAGCGTGCCGGGGGTTCACTGAAGCTTCCTTGCCCTCAGATATCGTTCGGGTAAGGTGGGAACGATATTATGTACCCCTGAAAGCCAATACGGACCAAGAAAATGCCTGTTGTAGGGCTCTGATATTCCGGCCTTCGAAGCACATCTGTCCACCCGCTGTACGTCCGCCCAGAGAAGATGGATCGAAGTTTAACAGCATGTTTCACTACCTCCAATACCAGCAGTCTGATGGAAACACACAATGCAACGTCAATGAACTACTGAGTGGTAACATAATCATCATCGCAATCACTACCTCCGCCGGTTGACTGAGATGATCGGCATCAACTCGGTTGAGGTTCAGCCGGGACGAACAATGGCTTTGGATTCTTTGCACTACCCCGTAGCCGAACTGGCGATAACAGCACTGAATAAAAAGTGAAACAAGAGGCAAATATCTGATGAGACATTGAGATTGAGCCAAACGGTATTGTAACCAATTCTAGCTTGAGGTGTAGAGAATCAATCCCGACGCCCGAAGGCGAATACAAGCATGGTTACACAAAATTGGAAACAATTAACCAACCAATCACAGAAGCCCGGTTAGCTCAGCTGGTTAGAGCGTCGTACTAATATAGCTCAGGCTATATCAAGTCCATGCGAAGGTCAACAGTTCAATCCTGTTACTGGGCATTCTCTTTTGCCCAATTCTATTTTAGTAGATGGATGCCAGCTGGAGATTACTTCCATGGCCTTCGCCTTCACCTTGCTGTCTGTCACAAAATTCTTAATTGATATCTCCCGTGCTCATTCTCTTCTAGAACATGTGATATAGTGTCGATACGAAAGGCGGGTGACCCCGAAGAATGTCCGTCTGATGCCGAGCTCAGCCATATAGTCTGCCACGTCTGCCTAGCCAACGAATTGGACTATTGGACCGGTAGCCAATCAACAATGTTGGTGTGGCCCACGTTATCCACAGTTCATCCACTACAAGAAGCTCAGCCACCTTTAAGGAGTATTGATTACCAGCTCGCTGGTACGCAATATGTAGTAACTACAGTACTTGTATTTGAACACACTTTGCACTCCCAGCTTCGGCTTTTCTTCCTTTTTCTTTTTCTTTTCCTGCTCTAATTTGCGTTATCAACAAGTGATTGTCTGTGTCTAGGACCAATAACAGACTTCCCTTGCGCTTCACGACCGAATTAGAGGGTACTTTGTCCACTACGTCTCCTCTGCCCGACGAGTAGAGCGCAATGAGTAACAACGACAGCAGCCCCGGGCGGAGATGGGACGACCCCCCAGATGCCGAACCACCGAGTTCGCTGAGTGAGAGCGAGCCCCCACCAATGGTCTTCCTCCAAGCCGTGTCGATACCGCCCACGTCCTCCTCCGAGATCACGCACCTCACCTTCAGCCCTGGGGGCACCCACGTCTCAGGGGCAGTGCCCAAGACCAAGACAATGGACACCCTGACTGACTTGGGGCCCTACACGCTAGCGACATGGTCGGCGGCGACGGGGCGGCGCGTGCACAACCCACCGGGAGGGGGCCAAAACATCTCGTCCTCAGTTTCCCACTCTGGAGGGGTCACGCTCAACGAGGGCGGCTTTGCCTTTCATCCGGACCCGACCGAGGTTGTCGTCGCATGTCCCTTCTTGCGGCCACGCCCAATCTCGACTTACGACTACAGGGCGCCGCTCATGCCGCGCCTTGAGGCGTACGACTTGGGGCCCCGCGCGCAAAGGGTGCTCAAATGGGTACCTTGCCCGATGCGGGCGCCGCTGGCGTGGGGCGGCGCGTCGGACGGGACCACCTGGCTGGCTGGTGTGTCGGTGCGGGACAGCAGCCGGGTGGTTATTGCGCGTCTGACGATGGTTGGCAGCAGCGAGAGAAGGAATAAGGATTCGGCTACGGTGCAGGTCGCGCCCGTCATGGCGCGGCATGACGACGAGGTGACGCAGCTGGCTTTCGTGCGGGGTCCGGCGGACTGGATGGCGGCGGGCATGACGGCGGTTGTAAGCGCGGCGCGGGATGGGTATGTTCGTGTGACGTGCGCCGACACGGGGACGACGCTCAAGAGGATCGAGGTGGTACGGGTCGGCCCGAGGGCGCCGGCGCCGAGGATGATGCAGGTGTCGCCGGATGGAAACTTGGTCGTGACGGTGTGGGGGAGGGAGGTGGTGCTCTGCTACCTCGACTCGGGGAGGGTGGACCGCTATCATCTGGATACTGTTCGGGCTAGAGACGGTTGGCCGCTTTGCGTCTCACCCGACTGTAGGTACCTCGCTTGCTTTACCGAGCACGGGTTCGATGTGAGCGATGTGGCGACAGGCAAGCTGAGGGGTGAGTTCTCGTGGGATAGGCCGCCAATCACTTCGGGGGCTTTTAATCACGACGGAACACAACTTGCAATCTCCAACTACAAGGGAGGGTTGGATATCTTTCAGTTGATTACCTCTTGACAATTGTGGTAACTAAGCACCTAATCACTTTAGCTGAAAGTAATCACTACTGTGTCGATAAAACAAGCACATGCATGACCTGAACACAAACAATCCTCTGCTGAATCGATAGGAGCATGATGTTATTATTGCTTGAGTGCCTAGTAATCGACTCCTATGCGCAAATTTTTGCTAGCATCTAACTCCGGCGAAGAACAAGCACTATGCCATAGACCAGCTTGGCATAAAGAGCTTTTGCGTTTCCAGCTTGGCGGCCGTTTTTCCACATTCTTCCTTATCGTTGCCGTTGGTCTCAGTCGTAGATACACTCTGGGCAGTTTTCGCGCTTCCTGAAGGTCCCGTTCTCGAACCTTCGTGTTCTGCATGTAGGGTATTTGTCACATGCAACAGAGATGGCGTCGTTGGCGGGATGCTTTTCACACATGTCAGTTTGGGGGAGGTAACAAGATAGAAGGTGTCACTCACGCCGCAGCGGTAATCGTAATGGCGCCACCAGCACATGGTTACGTGCAAAAGCGACAGTAGCTAGTTACTGGTAGTTGCTAACAAAGAAGAAGAATATATAACACTTGTTAGTCCAGACTCTAGTCATGAAACAGTGGGCGAACCCAGGACTGGATGCATGCCTGAAGGAAACGGTCCAACTTACAGGCGGAGGGTTGTTGCGTGCTTCGGTGCTCAAAGCTTTCGATAAGAGGTGTATTTGTCGTGGTGTGATATCCTATCATCCACTTCAGACCGACGGGAAGTCTGCCCCTTTTATCTTGATTCGTTCCTCCCATTCTTGATAACGCAACGTTTGTTTGGCGTTCATGTTGGCGGCCACAGCCCGTCGAAACTGGGCCAACGGGCCATAATCTGGCTTAAAAATGGATATTTGATACAAGTATTGAACTCCTTCTCGGCCGACAACATGGTGCAAGAGCCAGCTTTGAAACGGCGGATCCAGGGATGTAGACCATACCAAGCCTCATTTCAGACTGAATTTACTCCTTAAATCTCGGCCACTTGGTTCAACTAACACCACTCGCTTGTAGGCAAGCCTTTACAAAGGAGTGGTCCGGCTGTTGGGTCTGACGCAAATATCATGACACGGTCTTGAAGATTCACCTGCATCAGGTTGTTCTTGAAATAGTCGGGGCTTCCAGATTAAGAACTGGTTATCAGGCAGCAGAGCTGCTTTTTACACTCCAGGTTTCTCTTCTATGAGCAATTCCCACGGGCTTGTAGTAGTAGCCCTATGGGTAAGCCAACGTACAGTAGGAGATTGTACCTGGCGGATCTTGGTCTGGCACAGCCTCTGGATTGGGTCAGGATTCAGGATTTGTGGCTCATGCCGGCAAAAGGTATCGCTCGAAACAACCGGGTCCTCGTTCACGATGTCTATGGGCTCCTGTATTTAACGAGCTTTCGCGACGGGGCACAGCAAGTTGGAACTAGAGAGCTCCCAACCCCTGGCTAGTTGGAACCTGTTGGGTCAAACAAGGATCTAGGCGAGCAGTACTCATGGAAAATTAAGGACAGGATGCTGCAAGCCACCTCAATATTAGGCAAACATTGGCCTAAGCACGTGAGCAGTCACAAAACGGGACATTGCAAGCCTCAGAACCTCAGGTGCTCTTGGGGATGATATATTTTGCAAGAACCAGGAGAGAAATTTTCTGAGGAAGGAGCAACGAACGACACACCTGCTTCACAGCACTGAATTAATTGATCCCACTACTGAAAATCTTTTATTTTGTGAAAAACCGTGGAATCGTGGCTGTTGGTCTTCCAACAAAACCTAACTCACGGGCCGCAATCCTTGTGGCACTGCAGCGACGGCCATGCCTTAATGCTTAACAATCGTCGAAACACTGTTAATCCTCCTGCCTGTATAGAAATGCTAGAGCCTGGAGGGCCGCTAACTTTGCGAAAATGCAACGCAACCTTGAACTGGAACTACCAATCTTCTAGTTATCTGCACATCAAATTCAAAAGCAATGCGCCCAACACTCTGTCAAAACTCTCAAAAATTGAGCCACATCTGTGGGTTTTAGGACCCTATACCGCTTTTCTTTTATGGAATATCTGCTCATCCGTATGTGGACACTCTCAATGGTGATGTGAGGCTAGGTAAAATAGGTGCACAGAACTGGGATGCCGGGCGGTGTTGTAATAAGACTCCCAGGGCGAGGACGATCATTGACGTCACTTCCGAGCCAAAACACGCTGCCAGGCCACAACGAGGTAGGAACACCCTTCCGTACTTTGCACTCTTAGAACCTGGACCTGAAGCGACATTTGAGGATGCTCTCTCGGCACCTATTCCCCAGTACAACAACGGCATCCCTCCTCCGCTCAGCAGCGAACCAAACCGTCCAATTCAGCATAACCACAACCCCCTTCCACCAGTTACCCCTCCATCTCCAGCATCAACTGCCACTGTTTAAATACCAACAAACCGTCTTTGTGGCCATGACACACACATTGCGGGGTCGTTGCGTGTGCGACCGTGTGCGGTACGCACTGGACCTCGAGTCGGCCCCCGAAGAGGCGGCTCGCACGACGCTCTGTCACTGTCGCAGCTGCCAGCGCGCGTTCGGTACGAACTACGGTTTAACGGCCAAGGTGCCCCTCGCCGCTTTTCGGTACGAGGCTGGAAATCCAAAGAAGTACCGGCAGGAGAACGGTGTGACGAGGGAGTTTTGCGGCGAGTGCGGTGCCTATCTGTGCGAATACGGTGTAGGTTTCCATCTCTGTGTATTCTGTTCCGTTACTTTTCCCCCGTCGTGGTATTTATATCAAAGCGGTCAATATGGAGTGCTGACTCGGATGGCGGGCGCAGGAAGAGGCGGCCGACAAGTTTCGTTATGTCGTCTGGGGATCGCTTGACGAGCCCGAAAAGGTGCCACCCAAGGGCGAGTTCTTTTGCAAGAACCGGGCCGAGTGGATGCCCGAGGTCCAAGGTATGGTTCAGACCTTAGTGGTGGAAGACAACCCTCGACCGCGGCTCTAATGTGGGGTGACAGGCGTATTTCATAAGCGTGAGATAAAGGAGTAGCTATCATTGAAGCAGGGTGCTCGGAATGGTGTCAAAGGAACTAATCTCGGGTTGAGGTAAATGGGGTTCTAAAGGGTGAAAGGTCGGTCAAGATAAAAGTCCAACGATACCTAGGAGTAGCAGGGTGCTGGGTACGGGGGGTGGAAGACGCGAACAAAGGAAAGTTGGCCGGCCTTATAACTGGCTGTCGTTAGTTTGGTTGACACAACTGAATCAAGAGTTAGCAAGACAAAGGAAATGTTGTACAAAGCGAACAGGGACTGCCTGATTTCACACCGGCATCCCCGAACTCCGGCAAGGAGTCAAGAAAGAAACTCCGCCGAAGGCGCGAGAAAGCCTTTCCATAAGATGGTTCTCTTCCTGCCTCAGGTTTTCTCCTATTTTGTGAAATCGACATATTCCTCTTTTGGATTCCCAGCCTTCACGCCAATTCAAACCCGTTATGGAATTTACGCGCAACATCACGTCTTCGCGCCGTCGCGCCATCTCGGGAAGGTCCCTTAACACGACGCAATGGTCTAGTATCCCTTGGCTCAGATTCAATAGGAATAAGGATTCCGGCCTAGACGCATGCATCGGCAAGCCGGACTTCTCTGGTTTCTCCTGGGAACTCGAGCCGATTACTGCGAGCCGGCGTTTGCTTGTGCCTGTCTCACCAACATCGCCCGTCTCCCCCAAGACTGTAGCACTGGTGCGCCCTGAGCAGGGCGACCCATACAGATATTAAAGGGACCGAGACGCGGCCTGATTGCCGGGGCAAATACGGCTGTTCTGATTCTACAGTTCGTACCAAATACCTCCTTTAGGTTTATTCCGTCCTATGCCACCATGCCATCCTTTTGCTACTCTCACAGATTGTTGGATGGAAGCTGACCTGTTCTATGCAGCCAGGGAAGAAATCTGGATAACTTAGTCATTTTTGTTAGAGCTTTGTTTGCGAGTTGGCTGTTCTTGTTCCTATTGATTCTTTCACAATACACGGCAAAATAGACAACAATGGGGTTGTTGATCTTACAAAGCGCTGGTTATTCATAACATTTGCATGTCTGGGTTCACCATAAACTGAAAATATCACGTCGCTATATTTAACGTCGTGCCTCACACGACTCTCATCATGTCACCGTTCGCTAAACCTATTACCCCTGGTAGCCCAGACTTATCATCCAAGACTGCCCATTCAGCTACCTGAGGGTACCTATTCTGACGTATTTTACATTATGCCCCGATATCACCGCAGACTCATCCCAACCAGGCCGCCCGCAGGTTTCTCGTTCGACCGGGCCGAGGTCATCTACCAGCACGCCGACCGGGTGGTATGGAAAATTGGGCACAAGTACATTCTCAAGCGGACCGGCTTTGTCAACGACGCCGAGGCTGCTACTCACCGTTTCGTCTGGGAAAACACGCACATTCCGCTCCCTAAGCTATACGGTGAGTGGGTGTTGCCCGTGTCCGGACGCCGCGGCAGCCAGGGCCGCTACCGCTATTACCTGCTCGAGGAGCGCATTCCCGGCCAGACGCTCAAGGACTGCTGGGGGCAGCTCAGCGCGCGAAACCGGGTAGCCATCGCCGAACAGGTTGCCGGCCTGATGGAGGAACTGGCGCGATTCCGGGGCCGGCGCATGGAAACCGTGTCTGGGGCCCGGCTGCCTAATAACTGCTTCAACCCGGCGCCTGACAACCCACGCGGGTGGCTGACGGGGCGGTGGGCGACCGACGACGACGTCTTTAACGGCGTCTTCTTACCCGCCCTCCTCCGCCGGGGGCTCAGTGACACCGTCATCCGTCTCTGCCGGTGCACCATGCCGCCGTGCGAGGGCGAGCTCGCCTTCACTCATGGTGACCTCTACGTCGGCAACGTTCTTGTGGACCCAGTCACGGCGCGAGTCACGGGGCTCATTGACTGGGAGATGGCTGGGTTCTGGCCGGAATGGTTCCAATATGCGCGCATCACGCACGGGTGCAGCCGTGATGATGACGAGTGGAAGGCGATCCTGAGTCGCGCCTCGCGTCGCCGCATCCGCAGAGCCGACCACGGTCGCGTATGGCACGACGCCGTGACAACGTTGCTCTATGAACCCGGGAGTGCCCAAGCGCGTGCCTGGTTGCGGCTGCTGCTCCAGTATCAGCGCGGCCAAGTCGACCGCGACGCGCTGCGGGGGTATCGGGGGATCAATGAAAGCGATGTGAGGGGGCAGCTTGCCATGTATGACGATATCACGCTGAATAACCCGGGCGGTTTTGGGGATTAGGGTGCTACAGCTTGGTTCTGCACTGAGGGGAGAAAAAGAAACCTGTGGTTTGGGATTGCTAGGCCGTCTACGAGGTTGAGCAAGACAACCTGGATGACGAGTACCTCACTACCTTGTGTTCGGTGCATTGTATGAATCATGTATCAAGGAATATTAAAAGAACGAGATAACATAGTTTCCAGCCAAACCGATCCTTCTGCATCCTACAACACGACAATAACACCCGCCTTGGTCCACGCAACAACCTCGTTCATGCAACACGGTATACACTCATTCTGCCTCAAGATAACATGATGACAACCGCCGGAACTGGTCACGAGAAGTCCAATACATGTGGCGAGCGTGTTGCCAGTAAGTCGCCGGATATAGATGGCGCCCTGTTGCACTAAAGGCGCTAATCCCTCTCCATCCACTCTCAGTATGTCCTGATCTTGAACTGACTAAAACGCTGGGCAATTTCGGTGGAAACAGCGGACAAGCCCTGAGGTTTTCATGATGTGCCTGAGCATTTTATATACTCCCACCCGGCAAGAACCTCGTGAACATGACAAGCAGGTGTCAGCAAGCAGGCCTCGAGTAGATTCAACAACCAGAGTCGCCCCGAGATCAGGGCTACCCGTGTCTTTGTTTAATTCCGAATGGGACGTGTCGAATGCGGTGAGAGATTCACACTCATAATTGAGCGTAAATAAGGCTTTTCGCTTTACCCTACGCTTCCATTGCATATTGTCGAGAATAAATGGATACCTACTTACGATTGTCTTTTGTTGTGATGCTGCCCGGCAGTACGTGAAGAAGGCAAGCCTTTCCTGGTGTGTCCGAGACCTCTCAAAGAATATCAAGGTAGAAACACATGCCATGAACGGCGACAGCGCTAAAAGTGGTGCAGTTTGTCTGGTGGCGCAGATTTGCTGTGAAGAGAAACTGTGCGGTATGATATACCGAAGAAAGTTTCAAGGACCCCAGGAGGGAGCAGAAAAAGTTCCTCCTGAAAATCTCGTTGGATTCGAGAAATGGTTCGGCTGCTCCAAGATGAACCGGAGTCCAGCACGATACAGTTTAAGGTCGGCCTCTAACTTGAGGCCCGAAAGGTTCCAGACAAGAAAGATTATCGTTCAAGCTAACCGCACAATGCAGTCAGAGAACGGAGGGCGTACAAAGGTGTGCTTGTCCGGTGAGCGGCAGAGAGAGCAGCCGCACCGTTCGGAGATTTGTGTTACGGCCTCCACAGATGAACCCATCGCCTCGTCAAACGATAGGCTCAGGCACAGGTCCGAAGGCATCTGGTTCCGCAGGCATGCTAGTTCAGGAAACCAAGAAGCGGCAGAGTCGACGAACTGAGACACGCTCTGACCGCTGCGAAAAATAAAACAACTCCACGCGAAGGCATCGATCGAGATGATGGCCTGCTTCTGCGCTAGCGATCCCGACCAAACTCGAGCAGCGCAGCAGAGGAGTTCCGCGAATAGTTGCCCATTCTCAGCGTTCAACAGATGAACAGCCAATTCTCCAAATGTGTCTTCAAAACACTTTTGCAAGGGTACTGAACCACGCATGGTGTAGCTCAGCTCGTCCCCGCCTTGCAAGATTTCGTCTATCGTCCGAATGCGATATGACTTGCCGCGGACCTGAACCTGTCGGCAGGGGGTGAGAAGATCACTGACTACAACCAAGATACAACATGATCTTCAATTCCCGAATGGTAGTAAAGAGCACCATCATGTCCGCGAATCTCAACGTTGAGGCCTAAAAAGTAGTGCCCGAGAGCCGCAATCCAGCCACATGACTGGCCACCGGCCAATGTTATTGATTCCAGAGCTTTGGACGAGATGAGGGCGAGACCGTGTAACTCTTGAGCATCGTCTGTTCCACCGTCCGCTTGCCGACGCTCAGATGAACCGGCAGGGCAAAAAGCCATGAACTGTCCTGCAATACAACCGAACGTGGTCGGCCGCAAGATTCCAGAACAGGTTTCCACCAAGTTGATCCACTGGCGTTGGCGCGGGTCGGAGTTCACCTGGGGCGCTACACACCTACGTAAGCTTCATCAGAATGGTAGCACACGCGTTGGGCGGATGAATCTCGGCAAGGCTTCCGCATAGCGCGATGAGGGTCACGCCCTGTGCGGTTCGGGCCATCTCCCTCACGATATGTTGAATTCCAAACCCAAACCAGATCGCATCCCCAATGCTCGAGCAACTGTGCATGCGCTCAGGGGCGTCGGTCAGACGCTGCATTCCGCGAGTGGACAGGATGGACATGGATACCATCTGTTGTCCAACCATGACGGTGTTGGGCATAATGTCGGCGGCCGCGAGGTGTGCCAGGACCGACATGGAAAAGGAGATGTCGTTCGGGCTAGCTGGATCCAATCGATAGACCCTTGGTGCGTCAACTGGCTCTGAAGCTCCCCAAAAGGAACAATCGCCGAGTTTTCCATCGCGACGAGGCACGTACAGAAACAGGAATCGAGCCAAGGCCTCGTTGAGCGGATTCACTAGCAGGCTGGATTCAGGAATAGAAAAAAATGAAAAGAAAAAAAATGATAAAAAAATACTAAGGGCGGGGTAATCGAGATTAAATGGCATAGCCGGCTTCGATTTCATGAGGGGAGCCGGAGCCTTACCATCACAAGTACCTCAGCCACCCCAGTCCGAACCTCACTCGTGGTCGGGAAATAGAGAGCTACAAAAAAAAGATTCGGCCCCCCAAGCGGTACATGAATAACTTATCTCTGGCACAGTTGCCCAAGGCATTTTTGGGCCTGATCCTCCTGCAAGAGCACGCTACTGGAATGTATCTTTCGGAGCAGAAAATGGTGGTGCAGCAGGGGCTCGTACGAGGCGTGGTGCTGCGTCGTACCCAGCAAGCTCGGCCGTAATGCATGCTCTTTCTAGGAGGCTGTACGATTACCGGCTTCGGCGGTTTCCCCATTGTAATTGTAGTCAGTCCCTCATGTTGTATGTTGTGTAATTGAAGATGGATGGTTGTTATGGCGTGTTTTGGGAATTCCAATAACAGGTGTCGAAGGGGTGAGCACAGCTTAGTAAGCTCCTGAGCTACGGAGTATCAACAGGAAGCTCCACTTCTCTTCTGTATATAAATATCCTTCCTTTTCTTACTTTCCTTTGTAGAAAGTAATGTACTTTGTTCATCTTCAATGCCCCCCGTTACAGGGCTTTGCTCTTTCCCCGTACGCTGTACGAGCTTCCCAACTGCGTATCACAATAGGTTTCACGCTCCGACCACTGAAGGTTAGGGCGAGTTGACGACCTCTTTACAGTAGGCTCTTTCAAAATCTCTGAAATATGAATCTCTGCATGTGGTAGAGATGTGGATCCAGTCCGGAACAATGCGGTTGGCGTTGTGCAGGACTTGAGCTAACTATAGCTGTATTGCCCTAGCCCAGCATCAAATCAATCTCCTCCCTACGTTGCGTCTCCCAGATCTGTTTACACACCCGGCCAAGTCCTTTGCGATACGCTATACCGTGTATCCACTCCACCCACAACACCCAATAGTACTCATACCAGTCGCCAATCTTGGGCTTTTCTGGGTGGTCAACCTCCTGGAGCCCAGGATGCGGTGAGGTAGTGTCCCGGCAAAACCCCTTTGCGACTTCGACTAGCGAAATAGCCACGGATAGTCCCTGTGCAGCGTCGTCAGGCTTATCCGTACCATAATGTGGTTGTAAGGCTCCCACCCAAGTCCCCGCGTGATCTCGGAGGGAAAGAAGTGCGGGAGAAGAGATTCTTTGGAATTTCTCGGAAAGAAATAGCCAGCCCCGCCTTGTTCTGCATGATATGTAAGACGCCCGGACGTCGTAGAAAGTATCCTCGTCGCCTGGAAAGGGAATTGGATACCAGAAATCGAACCCCGGGTGCATAGGATGCCTAAAGAAATACAGAGATGGAGAGCTGGGATCTGACATCGTGTATCGAGCCTGCGAATTCTCCGAAACGGGATACCTTGTCCAGCCAGGAGCGTATGCCCCCTGATCTTCTAGCCATCTTTCTCGGCACATCAGGAGCCTAGGTTGGATAGAGATTCCAGGAGACTCGGGTGTCAGGTGGTATTTCCACGATACGAGCCTCTTTATTCGTGCCGAGCTTGATTGCCAAGAGAAGACTCTGGGACAGTTTCTGATGAAATCCGAGGCGGATGCCACATCCATCTTGACGGAGCCGTGCCACCCTGCCCAACTCCAACTCGGAAGGCAATTTTTCCCCCCTGGCGCTTTAGCGGCTCTGCGCACCACCGTTGTCTCGGGTTGCCACATCAGGAGAGTGTCGAACGACGCAATCGGGAGACCCGAGACAAGGTTCCCGCCAACAGACCAACCTATGGCAGACGCGATCCCTGCAAAGGCATTAAGTGCATCCTCTGGGTACGTAAAGTTCCTCTTGTTCTAGTCTCGCAAAATCGCCTGAAATCCGTTAAAATCGGGAACCAGACATCCAAACATGGACTGGCAGCTAGTGATGCTGTCGTGAAACGGATCATGACCGAAGGAAAACTCAACATGTTCACGCCATATAGCTGCCGAGCACTCCCAGCGCAGCGAATCGCCATCGAAAATCAGCTTTCTCCTCGAAAGTAGATTCTCCTGGTACGTCCAACCTCTGGTCGCGTACAGAGAATGCTCGCATGCGAGCTCGTAGCGCCCTCCCGCCACCGGGTACTGAATTGCCCTCACTCCGTCCGTCAAATTATGGATGGCTCGGCGCAATCTTCTGGGTTCAGATATGCCGAGAAACCCTCTCAAGCCATAATTGGCGTGTTCGCCCTGAACAGCCATGATGGTGACCGAGGCGTTAGCGTAAATGGCGCCCATTCTAGCCAACTCCTTATGCTTTTGGGCTTCATCGTCTTGCACAATACACAACGTATCAACCCAAAGATACCTCTCTCCTAAGAGACCGACGACGCTCATTGCATTGCGTACTGTTGTTGAGATGGGGGGTTCCCACGTCGAGAGCGAGAGTGAACCAGGTTGTTGGAGTTGGTCTTGATTACTCCTTAGGGTCTGTAACATTCTCTGCTTTCCCCAAACGTAGCTGAGACAGACGTAGGAGCATCCATCGGGAGCGCTGACCAGACATTGACTGCGGACGTCTATGAGCCAAATCGGCGTTATGGACGACATGGTTTTGACCGGAAGACTCTTGCATAAGCCGTCATGGAGACGATCGCAAGCGTTTTTCCATAGCGACGGGAGGTCAAGGTCAATCCATTGCGAATTGAGAATTCTGCCTCCAATTACGCCGGCCGGGTTCGTTCTGCCCTCAGAGATGTAAATGGTCGACCGTGGCAACCACGGGACGGGGGATGAGGATAACGTATCTGCCACAACTACCGCACCGGCGTTTAGTGGGCACTTGACAATGCGTATTTGTCTTATGAATTTGACAACCTCCGAGAGCTTGAGAGTAGGCTTTTGGGCATCTAGCTCCAATGAAAAAAGGACCAATTTCTGGTGAGCGTCACAGTTCTGGGAAGGATCGAGCACCTCACTGCCACTCCCAAGCGTAATCATGCCGAGGACATGGCCGCCGACGTGCGGCGTACGCAACAAGGAAACGATCTTGTCGCATATGTAGCATGTCGCCTATATGATCGTTTGTTGTCAGCTAATGTAGACTTTTCACAGAATGCGGAATATTGATAGATTTGACGAAGAGCTTAGGTATAATTAGACCTTGGCCATTGCACCGCAAGTTTATTGACTAGGTTGGTGCTGTTATTTATCTTGAAGAAGCAACACGGTTCCTAAGTCACTCTATTGTAGCTTAGACACGACGACCTCCTCTAGACCAGTTAGTTTAATATTAGGCGCGATTCAACTGACTGGAATGATGACGTTTTCCCTCAATGAATGACGACAATCCTGTCACTGGCGAGAGGGTTAGTAAATTCGGCGAGACGCGAAATACGGGAAGAAGTAATGATGGCTTAATCACTCAACATAGGGTAACTGACAACTAATGGCCGGCGAAAGGATCTCTAGGCTCTGAGGCATGAATCCGGAGCTATGGTCTGTGCAGTACAAAGTAGAAAGTGTCGGCTTTCGAGGAAGATGTGTTAATGGGCGTAGGCTGGAGAAAATGTGCGGGGTTCTTCGGTGGCGTTTGTGAATTTGATCGGTCGTCCAACGAAACTCGCCTTGACCTCGTTCGCAACTCAATTCATTCAACAACTCAGTTCAACACTCAATTCAACTCATCCAACTCAATATAATCAGTTCAATTCGCGCCAAACACTGCGTAGTCTGCCAACGGCGTTCGCTTTCACGTAGACTCATTGAAGATACTTCAGTGTTTGAAGAATTGGATAGGAAACAGTAATAATTCAAGTTTAGCGCTGGCGTTGGTTGAGGATATGAATGTCGGCCTTGTCAGGGGTTCGCAGCCTGGCACTACGGGACTTTTGAAAAGCCAACACACAGACGACAATCACCAAGACTTATTTTGCTGACCATCAAAATAGCTGACCGATTTGGATGTTGGAATGCTGTAGACCAGGTTCAAGTGCTGTGATGCACAAGGTGGCTCCTCTCGGTCAGAGGTCTCTGCCTTATCAGGCGAACATGGCCCTAACTAAGCGCCGGAGAGGAAGAGAAAAAAAAAAAAAAAGAAAAGGACTAACGATATAAAGGCGAAAAGAGAAATCAACAAAGAAAAAAAAAACGAAAAGGAATAACTAACGTGTTTATAAGTAAGCAGTCAATATAAGCGAGTGGTCACTTTCCACCACCGGACGACAAACATTTTCAATTACAGTACACACAACGTTAAATACTAGCTATAATAGCATCAAACAGCTGGCTGAGGTATTTGATTACAGCATCCTGGCAAGCGCGCACATTATGACCGGGCTTGCCCCACACTCCACAACACCGAACCTGTGTACGAGGGCCCCGTACACAAAGACCATCTGGATATGATTCTTGGATCAACCTCACACTCACAGCGTTCTGGTTTAGTATATCCTATGCATATCGTATAGTAAGTGGCTCCCCAAGCTGCACATTTGTTTATTAGCTTTCTAGCGCTTGCTTAGTGTCGTTAGCGTTATGTTGCGAAGAGACCTCTTTACAAAGGAGAGCCACCCGGTGCATCACAGCCGTTGTACCTTTGGTATGACGGTCCATAATAGTCAACATGAGGTTGAGCAGCAATTTTAATGGTTCGTAATGTAATTCCTGATAAGCGTCGACTACGTGTTAGCTGCTTGGGGGTTTTAGAATATGTATCCTGCTGAGGTTGCGGACAATTTCATCCGCGACCCCATACTTGACCTTCGTGTTCCGTACAAGCGTTGGCCACTCGCCAGTTACCTTTTAATTCTCTCAATTTGTTCTTTAAAAGTTCTATCTACGCCCAAAAATTGCACGGAGCAACGGGTAGCATTCAACGAAGTTAAGTGCCTAAAACTTGCCAACATGGGGCCGTCGAGCGAGACTGGCAGCGCGTCTAAGGTGTAGCGTTGTCACTAGAACGTCGTACAGTTTAGCTGCAGCAAAAAAAAAAAAAAATTTTTTTTGTTATTTTGAATAGCTTCGAGAGCCAGGAGAAACCTCGCTTATTTTGAAAACTTACCTATAGCTTATGGTGGTAGGGATCGAAGGTGAAAGGCAGAAGACGCATCGTGGTGGGGAAATGGTGACCACTCGCTTATATTGACCACTCGCTTATAATGACCACTCGCTTACGACTGTACCATGCACGTTATACGGCTTGGGGATCACTTGCTGTACAAACACACGATCTGCTAGATCAGAAGGCTGTAGATGAGAAGGAAGCGCCAGAGACGCAACCGGGTGATAATGTACAAGGAGGGTACAGTACGAAGATTGTGTGCTGCGGCGTGTGCGCTAGGCCTGGTCGTAATGCTCGCACTTGTCAGGAGGTCGCAGGATCATCTGATGCATCATGTTCTGAAATTCTAGTTAGTTCCTAGTGTTGGTATTGTGATTGATCTTGGTCGGTAGTGGAGTACCTACGACTCGCTCATCGTAGGTAAGTACCACGTTATATCATCAATATTTGGGCTCCTCTCCAAGCAGATGTTCGCGACGAATTCCCTAGTGAATAGCCGGTGGTCTTAATTAGCTGGTTGTTCATAAACTTCTGGCCCCAATTCAGCAATTCTAATCTCTTTCGTTCTGCCTATCCTGTTAGACTTCTAGCCCCAAGACCCCCGCAGCTCCCTCCTCATCACCCCTTCCCCGCCGTCAGCCTCCGAGAATCACAGACTATGTAACCCAAATTCTATAGCAACGACTGGGTATGTGTCAATATAGCTACCTCTTCAGGTGATAACCCACGCAACGGCGGCCCTCCTAAAACCTGCTTCACTCACGCCGTCGAGCAACGATCAATGGGTCTGTCCAGGCATCAGCTTATGTTCTCTTGCATTAGCCGCAATAGGCCCGCGCAGTCCTATGTTTGAACGGACGTTTTGAAGAATCCTGAGGCCGCAAGCCACGATGCTACCGAAAAAAAAGTCGGTGCGGGAGTCATTCCCCGCCCACCCCGGCCGTCCTGACATCTGCCACAATAATACACAGATATCGCCTGCATGCGCCCACAGATCTCAGAGGTCTCGTAGCACCATTGGCTGTGAGTAGTGTTTCGTTGGAAGTGATGGCGGTTGAGACATGGGAGTTCGGTTTGCTTAGTCCCGTCGACACCCTATCTGCGTTCCGCATCAGACGGCTAGCTCAAAGCCCAATTACAACGACCTGTCTCAGGGGAGGCCCCAAAAGTGATAGGCGACAGGGTAATTATCCGAGACTCGGAATCGATGACCATCCGAGACCATTCACTTTCATCACCACCAGACTCCACTGCGGCCGCGTGACATGAATGTCTTGGAGACTCCTGGAGAATCAGAACCGTCAAGTGTCGTAACCGATGGGGTCTTGACCGCATGACAGAGCTGAGGCCAGGCAGCTCCGGTGAGCTGTGCATCGGTAGGCTTTAAGGCTATTTAGAACACCAGAGTTTCCCATTCCAGATCTCACTGTAGGCCAAGCGCTCTTGGTTGTCATTTAATAAGCACCTTTCAACTATACATCTGACATGACACCATCCTGGCGCCTCCTCTTTGCCTGGGCGTGGGCGCTCCCTGCAACTGTAACAGGCGATCACGACAGTTCTCGTGTCGTAAGTCATCCTATCCTCAATCCTATCCTCAACTTTGACTGATACTTATGTTAACACTACTCCGACCCGCAGTGCAGAGCCCTTGCCGAGACCCTCCCAGGCTTCGTGGCCTTCCCGGACACGCCGGCCTACGAGGCCCACAACGCTTACTGGTCCGCCCGCCAGAGCGAGCTCCGGCCGGCCTGCTTCGTGGCACCCACCTCGGCACAAGACGTTGCGCGGGCGGTCCGGGTCCTCACGAAGCGGGGCGCCCGCTTTACGGTGAAAGGGGGTGGTCACACGGCGTTTGATGGCGGCTCCAACATGGACGCGCCGGGCGTCACGCTGGACCTTGCGGGCCTCGACAGCATCAGCGTCTCGGCCGACCGGCGGACGGTGTCGGTGGGCGCGGGCAACCGGTGGATCAACGTGTCGGAGGTGCTTGACCCGTTGGGTCTAGCCGTCGTGGGCGGCCGCGTCTCCACCGTCGGTGTTAGCGGTCTGACCCTAGGCGGCGGCATCTCGTACTTCTCCGGCATGTGGGGCTGGGCGTGTGACAACGTGCGCAACTACGAGGTCGTGCTAGCGTCCGGGGAGTTGGTCAATGCCTCACCGACTGTAAATGCCGACCTCTTCTGGGCTTTGCGTGGTGGAGGCGGGTCCAACTTCGGGATCGTCACGAGGTTCGATCTGGTATCGTTCGAGCAGGGTGAGCTGTGGGCGAGTACGCTGGTATATCCAGGAACGGTAACCGAGACCCTTATTCCTCTGGTGCATGATCTGCTAGTCAGGGAATTGCCTGCCGCCCCGGCAGCACATACATTTTTTGTTATGGCGTATGTAGCTGCACTAGGGGGCTACCTGACACTCAGCGACCAGTTCCACGCCAGATACTCCGACATTCTCTGCCCGCCAGCCGTCTTTGCCCCGTTTCATAACGCAACCTTGCCCAAGCTGTTCGTCTACACTCGCCTTTCCACCGTCTCCCGCCTCTCGCTTGATATCGAGCAGCCCAGGGGAATGCGGCAGGCGTGGTGGGAGACAACCGTCGCCGCGACCGCGACGCCAGACCTCTTGTTGGACATATTCTCCATGTGGCAGGACTTTGTGGAGCGCCTCCTTGCAACGGCGGCCGCGGACGATCCCACCGTGACGCCTTTTCTCATCTTTCATCCCATCCCGCTCAACGTCCTGGGTGCAATGCAGGTGAACGGTGGCAACGCGCTAGGTTTAGAGCCGGAGGATGGGCCGATAATGATCGTGCAAATGAACGTGCTTTGGACGAGCGCGGTGCTGGATGACGCCATCCAAGACGGTTTAAGGGACCTCGTAGCCAGGGTCGAAACGCTTGCGGCATCGCGCGGTGCGCGGCAGAAGAACGGATACATTTACATGAACTATGCGGAGAAGTCGCAGGACGTATACGCTGGATACGGCGAGGAGAATCTGGCGAGGTTGCGGAGCGTGGCAAGGAGATACGATCCGGAGGGGCAGCTTCGCAGGCTATGGAGGGGGTACTTCAAGCTTTGATACTTTTCAGGAGCCCCTTATTGAGGGATCTGTAGCGGTGGCGTATTCCGACTGCGAGTCTTATCATAACTACTACCGTCATTGAAATGTCCGGCACTATTAGCTTAAATACGCTTTTGAAAGGCTTAACACCTAAATATAGATCTTCCTTCATAGCCTACGTACCTCGAGAGTGTAGGAGTGATACGTTTGGAAAAATTCGCTCAAGAGCTCCAAGGGTCGTCTCTGGTCAGGTAACACGGCAATAGTTCGCAGGAGCGATATCGGCCAGTCAGGCGGGTTGTGATCGTTAGCGGACTGGGCCTGAAAAAGCAACAGTGTTTTGCTGCTCATCAAGAGAAGTCAAGTAAGAGACCCCTAATTAATTGCTTATCCGGGGGGATGAGCGAGCATCTCCTTGCACACCCTCAGTCGCTCTTGCGCTTCCTGCAATATCTCAGAATGCGCCTCGGCAAACACTGAGCGCAAGGCATCAAGGAGCTCCGGGAGGCCGTTTCCTAAACTCATTGCTGTACTTTCAGTGAGCTCTGGAAGGTTGGCAATATTGGACAAATAGGAAGCCAGGCGTTGGTAATTGACGGGCAGGGGTTTCCCCAGCGGCCGGAAAGGGTCGCCCGCATGGCTGCTCGGCTCCTGAAGCGAGTCCTGGCGACTGATAGCTCTCACGAAAGACCAGATGCTAAGGGCTGAGTAGTACATGACCCAAGGGCGGTGCGGGTCGGGCTCGCTGCGGCAAGAGTACATCTGCACCTCGAGCGGCGGAAGGCTGACAACCCCGGGTCCAATATCTGACCGCTCACGGTCGCCTGCGCTGGCACTTCGGCGAGGATCGACTAGGACGCGATGAAGAAGTTTGAAAGCGTGAAGAACGGCATGGCGAGTCGCAGGTAGGGAGGCCCATGCTCTCATTCGAGCGACGACGTTCGTGTAGTCTCGCACTGAAACTTTCCTCCCGAGCAGCCGCTTTGCGCCCGCGTATACTTGACAGTCAATGATGTCGACGTGCAAGCTAATCTGCGCCAAGTGGTAGAGCACAGCCGCGCTGTGAACGGGCCCATTCGAACCTGGTGCATCGGCAAGAGTAGGGTTCCCCGCTGCACCCTGAGCGGCGTCAAAACTGTGCTTCCAATCATCAAATGCCCGCAACAGAATCTTCTTCCAAGTCTCGTGGGTTTCGGCGGATGGCGCGCTCAAGTCCAGCCACTTCAGATGTGTCTCCCTGTGACTGAGGTGCCAGCCAACACTGAGAAGACCGGACATAATGATCATGCGGCCAAAGGAATGTGTCTTGACCTCTTTCCCGTGCAATGCTCGCTTCAGACCATCCAGAAAGGAGATTGGCATGATGCCGTACATACGAAGGTTCTGATCAAGGTGCCGCACTGTATCCGGATTCGAAGCTGTCCACATGTTGTCGTCGCAAGGCAGTGGGAGTCGAATCTCGTGGGGCGCCATGTCTGCTGCATGTCCGAACATGGCGGCGTGAATGATGTCCATCATGAACGCAGCAAAAACAACCCGATGCATGGCCTCGGTTTCGGCCCATCGACACCACCAAGTGTGAGAATCCGTGGTGCCACCTTGCGGGTGCTCGGCTGACGGCGCTTCTGGGGGCGACTCGCTCCCGGAACGGCCGATAAGGGGGCTTCCTCGGCGGAGGAGCGTGAGTGCAACTGTATGGTAGATATGGGCTCTTTCGTGAAGTCTCCGAGAGGAGTACATCTTCTCATAAAACTCTAGCAGCAGGAGTGCTTGAGAAACCCACAACGAGACGGGGGGCTGTGCCTCCTCGGCGGTCAAAATCTCCGATCGGACACCCAGTATAATCATGTCCGCAAAGCCTCCGTAGTCAGCGAGGTTTCCGGTCGAGTCTCTGGTCCGCAGCGAGACAGCACCCAAAGCGACCATGACCATGAGAAGGAAAATGGAGCATCGGTTGCACGAGAAGGTAGACTTGTGCACGATGGGGAGGCGGGGCGAGATGCGGTCCCAGTACTCTTGCAGACAGTCACGCATCATCTCAAGGCCCAGAGTGGGAATGTCTCCGCTGCTGTCATGGACGAGGTTGGCAACAAGGGGCTCAGCTTTAGGCTGCTTCTGGCGGAACACTTGGAACCATCGAAGGATCTCCTGGCGGCGAAACTCGGAGATGAGCTCATCGGTTTCGGCAAAGCGGGTAGGAGTTTCCAGTTGGGATCGTCCGCTCGTTAACGACTCGTAATCGTAAGAAATATTGTTGTTAAGCGTTGACTCCAGGCCGCCGTCGATGAAGGGCACATGGGGCACGTTGAACTCGCCGTAGGGCGCGTGGGGATTGAATAACCACACGGCAAAATTCTCGCGGGACATGTCGTCAGGCGGGAACTCGGCATTATGGTAGGACAAGGAAGCAGGCTGTTCCTGAACCCTTTGCTCCTGCTGAGGGTAATAGCCAGGCTTCGGTCGTATGATGTTGCAAGCCCCGACATCCGGCAGCTGGGAGTGCCAACCGGTATGTTGGTGCATCTTTCTCGGGTTAGGGTTTGGCAGAGACGGAGGCGGCTGCGAACTGGTATCCGGGCCAAGCAGGATGGCGGCGTCGTGCGGGGCCCGGGGAAGGACCGGGCGAGCTTCGGTGCCGGGAGTTGGAGACAGTACGGTAGCCGGCGGCGAGGAGTCCGTCGTCGCACTGAAGCTTGGCATTCGGTTCCTAGGGACGTAAGAAGCCGAGTGTCGTTTCCTATGGCGCGCTAGCAAGTCTGCGCGCACAAACTTCTGTTCACACTGCCCCGCGGTGTCAGCGACTCTTGCGCGCGTCTTGAGAATGTTGGGGACGGAGCGGAACAGGGCGGGGGGAGTTGTGGCATATGAGCATCTGCTTGGGAGTCGAAACAGTATGGAAGAGGGCGCATACCCCGGCAATGTCGCAACGGTAGATCTCTTTTGGCGCATCTGGATTCCTGTGGAGTCAGCTCAGAGTATGGTTTCGCAGAGCACCGAGAAGGCGGATCATACGGTTCAGTTGATGTCGCTGGAGATGCTCAGCCCTCGAGTAAAGCTTGTCGCAACCTGGATAGGTGCATGCGAAGCGGCGCGGTGCTCCCTTCCGGCTCGCGCGCTTGTATGGGACCGACCCGGCAGGGCGGGTTTGGGTCTGCGCCGCCTGTTGAGACTCCATGGCCTTTCCTACTTCTGGCTCACTTGCAAGTTCAAGTGTGTGCGAACGTGCCGCGCCTGCCTCGGGGAATGCGGATCTCACTCGAACACGATCCCGTGCAAGCGGGAAGGAGTGAGAGATCAGGCCGCGAGACGCGCCTTTCTGCTGCAGACGAAGGACATCGGAAGAAAAGCTCTGGGAGGGCACACGGGTGCAAATCGGGCAACGTGCGGTGTCGATGGCTCAATAATTCCGTAAGCTGAACGCATGAAGCAGAGAAAGTTGGAAGGGGGCAACTTCCCCAGAATATGCGCGAGCGTGGCCAGCGGCGGGATGCCCCCACGCTCATCTCCACACCCCACAGCGCTGAAGCTGTCTCTTTTTTCACGTGTGCGCAAGGGAAGGTGCGGCTGTCCCGTCGAAACAGGCAAAATCTTACGGATAGAATGGACCCCTGTCGCGACGGGACTCGGAGTCTCAAAGACCGGAGGATCCTTGCGGAAGAGCGGGCGGTATCTCTGTACATGGCCTGTGTGATGGTTGCGGAAACAACAATGAGTGGACGCCTCAGATTCAACGCAACCAACGCGCAGGAGGGGTTATAGGAAAAAAAGGGCACGACCCCTCGCTTCAGATCTGGAAGTTCACCAATTGTTGCCCGTCTGTAGATTTTGGCGCGGGGTAAGAGCGTTCTTCAAGTCGTCAGCGGCAAGTGCATTCACCTCGACGAGTCGGCAGGAGCTTGTCCCGCGTGGGGGTTGCCAGACACTCAGGAACCTCGTGCAATGTCTGGTCAAGACAGGGGCAGAGACATTGGCCAGAACGCGGATCAAGAATCCAATCTCGACTGGCGGGTCAAATCCTCCTTTGCACCCAGACTCACCCAACCCAAGGCGGTCTTGGGTCTCCGCGGAGCTACCGCTTCCGATCGACGCAGGGCTACGCGGGCAAAAGCAAGCGCAGACTGCAGCCGCCGCAACCGAAGGCTTACCCTCCTTGGTACACTCTACTGAACAGCATCTGACTTGCATAGACTCCCCTTGTCGACTGTCCAAGGTATGGTGTTGACCTTAACGTTAGCTGCGCCGAGACGAACGAGTTTTGATCTTGAAACCCTAACCCTGGTCAGTCTCGAGCATCCACGATCATACCTTATTCTGTGTTGTTCAAATAGAATCCCAGTTAATCTCTGGAAATCTCGTAGGGGCATGTTCATACCCTGTGTTGGTGAAGGAACGGTCCATTCGCTTGCATTTGAATTTACAACTTGGCGGGCAAAAAGGTACCTTGATCCGCCTGGCTTACTTGTGCATTAACTAGTTAACTTAACTACATAACTAATTAGTTAGTTAAGCTAAGTTAATCTTCTGACTAGTCTAAAAGTCGGGTATCAACCAAAAATAACTCGCATGTCTAAGGTACGTTAAATATGTATTGAGTACATTGCATCACGACTGATCCACACAACGCACATACTCGGAAACGGGCTTGTCAAAAGGATCCATATTCGGTAGTGTGTTTAAACAACGTGACGTCACTCCGGACTACGACAGAGAGCCCTGTTGTCAACACGTCATTGAGACCGATATTGTCTACCGCGAGTGTGGTCCTATAATATAATACGTGTAGAGCCGCAAAGTTTCATTCGACTAGGTCAAGTCAACAAAGGCCTTCTAGCAGCGCAAACCACGAAGCGTCCTTCGTTCATAGTAGTTGTGGCAGCGCTAAGACGTCAACACAATGTTTTTGCAAGTTTTTCTCCATCGAATCCTAGATTATTTCATGTCCTGGATTCATCCGGTGGGTTTATTGACTTCGAATAGTTTCCTTCTTCTCCTCGGATGTATAAGAGGCACTGACTGTGGCTTCAGGACGCTCACTGGGGATGGACATCATTCGTGCGCAAAGTGAGTGATTCTCCCTCATCACTGAGCATCGCTATTCCAACTAACAGAGTGAGCAGACGGGTGAATTCGAAAGAGAACAGATACCGCTCTTGAAAAAGCTAAAGATCATTCTCCTCTTCAACCCGTTGACCGAATGGATCGATACGACACACGCCATGCGTCTCTACTTGCACGACTCGGCACTCAACTCGCGCAAGAAAGAAATGTCGGCTGAGTCGAGGAAGGAGATCAAACAATTCATCGATACGTACCACATCAACATGGACGACTTCGAGCCGTCTGACTACACGAAATATCGCAACTTTGAGGATTTCTTCACGCGCAAACACCGTCCGGGCTCGCGTCCTATTCATGAGCCAGACGACGCGTCGGGCGCCGTAGTGGTCGCCGACTCGCGCGCTGTCGCGTATGAGTCGGTGGCGGAGACGACCAGGCTCTGGATCAAGGGCCATGACTTTAGCATCGCCAATCTCGCCATGGACACGGACATTGGCGTGCGTTTCGACGGAGCCGCCGTCGCCAGCTTCCGCCTCTCGCCGCAGGACTATCACCGCTACCACTCCCCCGTCACGGGCCGGGTCAAGCTGTTCCGGAGCGTACCGGGAGACTACTACCAGGTCGATCCGGTAGCGCTACGCAGCAAGGTGGACATCCTAACGCGGAACAGGAGACAGTACGTCATCATCGATACCGAGGCGTTCGGCGAGGTGCTGTTTGTGGCGATCGGGGCGACGGATGTCGGATCTGTGGAGTACGTGATCGGCGCCTGCAGAAACACCCCAGAAAAAGAGATGCTAACTTCATTTTCTAGAATTCATGACCGCTTTCGGAAGACGGGGGCCGAGGTCAAGAAGGGTGAGGAGTTGGGCATCTTCCAGTATGGTGGTTCTTCCATCATTGTCGCGTTCCAAAAAGGGAGGGTCAAGTTTGACCAGGATCTTGTCGAAATGAGCAAGCAGAAAATTCAGGTTGCTGTTGAGGTCGGTATGAGCTTGGGGCGCGCAGTGAAGCAGTAGAAGACGGCGGGCAGGTCTATCGTCAAGTCGGCTTAGGAATGTGTGCGAGAATGATGTGTTTGACTCTAAATCCATACTGCAAGCGATAATTATTCTTGTGAGGGATTCGTAGGAAATACAAATAACTACATGCATTTGTTTCCGGTAAACTCGGTCTTCAGTTGACTTTCGATTCAGTCGTCAACAGGGAAGAAAGTAGTGCCCTGGCGTTAACATTTTAGCGGTTGCTCAGCAGAAGTTTGCAGCTTGCAGTGGGCGTTTTCCCTTTTTAAGTTTCCGGCTAACTAACCTTTTTTTTTATAATGCGTAGCACTTTGCTGCCATTGATGGGGTCACTATGCACGACGATAGAAAATTGACGAGCATCCTCGAATCAAGACGTCTGATATCCTCTACCCCCGGACCACGGCTTACGCAAATAGTCGTCAGCCTCATCGCTTGCCGTTGCGCTCAACGGAGCCGAAGCGGTTAGTTCTGCGATGCGCTCCTCTTCTCGCGTTCTTACCTTCCTGTTTCAGGCACTCGATCATAGCGAACCATGCTTGGTTGGGGGCCAAATCCCCGCTTTTGTAGTGTTCGACTGCATCTGGCCCTCGTGCCTTGCGCCCTATTGGCCTCAATTCCCTGCAAACACGCGGCACACACACGGCTGCTCGAAAGCTTGTCTGCTGCTGACTTCGACAACATGGATTGGCCCTAAAGTGCAATATCTACTTATTCAGAGGCCAGGATCGCGTCCTTGGAACTCCCAATCTCCTCCAATATGCCTACAAAGAAATTGTACCCATAATTTCAAAGCGATATCATTGCTGTTCTTTTATCTGCACCCAACTAACACTGTATAGAAGCATCATGGATGGCATTCGGTCATAGGCCCGTTTATCGATACACCGACATTTCGTCTTAACCAGCCATACTCTAGCTGCTTTATCGTAAACCATTCATGATGGAGTTTTCTCGATGCCCCGACGACGCCTCGTTCGGCCCTACTGTCCGCGGGTGTCGCGGCGACTTCGACTTCACCATCAAGTTCGAGAAAATATTCTTCTCCATCATCCCCCCGCCCATTTTCATCGCCCTTTCCTTGGCTCGGATTGTTTACCTCACCCGGAAGCAGACCACCGTAGGCGGGGCGCTGCTACGGATAACGAAGCTTGTGAGTCTTGACTTCATCGCGTAGTGTTCACAGCGGGCGACAGAATACTAACAGCAGACAGGCTGCCATTCTCATCTTCAGTGTCCTCCAGCTAGCCCTCCTCGTTTTGAGCAGCACCAAGTCTCGAAGATTTGGCGCGTTCTTCATTCCTGCGGATGTTGTGACTTTGCTCTCCGGGCTGTGTATGCTCCCGCTGTCGTACTTGGAACACTCACGCTCGCCTCGGCCATCCATCCTCCTCGGCGCCTATCTCTTCGTCACCATCCTCTTAGATATTGCCCAAACCCGCACGCTATGGCTAGCTTCGACCAACTCGGATGAGCTCGCTTTTTCGCGCATTTTCACTTGTGGAGTTGCGTTCAAAGCACTTATCATCATTTTGGAATCGCACTCAAAGTCTCGCTGGATTCGCTGGAATGTCAAGGAGCACAGTCCGGAAGAGACCACTGGCTTGTACGGCCTTGGTGCCTACGTCTGGCTCAACCGACTATTCCTCACAGGCTACCGCAAGGTCCTCCGGATCGACGATCTATTTCCGCTAGACAGGGGCATGACTTCCGAGACTCTCCACACCAAGCTATCCCATCATATCGACGTTTCTCGGTTTCGTGGAAAGAACCACGGCCTCGCCCTAGCCACAGCAAAAGCGCTAGCAGTACCGCTGTTGTTACCGGTTGGACCACGCATCGCCCTCAGCGCTTTCCAATTCTGCCAACCCTTTCTCATCGAGAACCTCTTAGATCATCTCCAGAAGCCAGCTGACGAGTCGTCTAAGAATGTTGGCTATGGACTTATCGGTGCAATGGCCCTCATTTACGTCGGAATTGCCGCTTCAGATGCCTTTTACTGGTACTTTCAGGAGCGCGCCATGTACACGGCGCGTGGCCTGTTAGCTAGCGCTATCTATCGGAAGACGACTGAGACACAGTCCACAGCTTCCGATGACTCTGCTGCCCTGACGCTGATGAGCGCCGACATTGAGCGCATCATTAGCGGATGTCTCAATCTTCACGAATTTTGGGCCAATACGGTCGAAGTTGCAGTCGCTTGTTGGCTTCTCTCCCGTCAGATCGGCCCAGCCTCCGTCGCTCCTCTGATTGTCGTCGGCGTATGCGTCGTGTGTTCCGCCTTTTTGGCTCGGTTTACCGGCCCTAGACAGAAGTTGTGGATGGAGAAGATACAAAAACGCGTTGGCTTGACCTCGAACGTCATTGGCCAGATGAAGCACCTCAAAATATCGGGACTGGCCGAGATAGTTCAGGACGCCATCCAATCCATGAGACTTGACGAGCTCAGAGCAGGCGCCAGCTTCCGGACGGTCATCGTCATTGCCGCTACTATTGGGTATTCTCCCCTGTTCTTGTCGCCGGTCATTGCTTTTGCGTTTGCCTCTCGAACTTTGGGGGTGACCACCATCTTCACGTCCATGTCCTACATCATGCTGCTCGCCGGTCCCTTGGGCATCCTCTTTCAAATGATCCCGAACCTGCTCGCTGCCTTCACATGTCTGAATCGCATTCAGGCATTTCTTGAGAAAGATCCTCGCTCTGACTTCCGCTCATTCTCCGGCTTCGCCGGTGACGAAGGCTCATCGCGGAAGGAAAACAGGCTGCCGAATTTCGGACAGTTGATGGCGAAAGTCACCATCACTGGCGGAAACTTTGGCTGGGAGGCAGGTAAGACGAACTTACAGAACATCAATCTTGAAGTGCCCGCCTCCAGCCTTACCATTGTCGTTGGACCCGTCGCGTCTGGAAAATCGACGCTTTGCAAAGCTCTTCTAGGCGAAGTGCCGGTGTTTCAGGGGCAAGTGACAGTGGCGTCCGCCTCTCGGAAAGTCGGGTACTGCGATCAGAATCCCTACTTGTCCAACGCCACCATCCGGGAGAACATCCTTGGCTTTGCGCCCTTTCACCAAGAGCGGTATGACGAGGTTATTGAAGCAACCATGCTGCGGCCAGACTTGGCACTCCTCCCACAAGGCGACAACACCAAGATTGGCAGCAACGGAATCACACTCAGTGGAGGCCAGAAACAGCGTGTGTCTATGGCCAGGGCCCTCTACCTCGACACGGATTTGTACATCTTTGACGACATCTTAAGCGGACTGGATGCCGACACCGAGGAGCAGGTGTTCTTCCGCGTTTTCTCGCCTACTGGCCTCCTTCGCCGACGGAATGCCACAGCACTTCTCTGCACCCATTCGGTTCGACATCTTCCGCTGGCGGATCACATCGTCGCTCTCGGAACAGATGGAACTATCGTCGAGCAGGGCACATTTCATGAGTTGAGGAGCAATGAGAAGTATGTCTCTGCGCTTGGCGTGCAAGAGGCTGACAGATCAAGTCCGGAGGGTAGCTCTACCGACACTCAACATTCACCTTCTGAGCGAAACCTCCCCAAACCAGTGTCCGGAAAGCCGCCCGTGGTCCCCGAGACGGCAGAGCAGGCGAGAATGACGGGCGACTGGGCGGTGTACCGCCACTATTATGCTCGTGTGAACGCGCTGCACAAGATTGTCCTCTTGGTCTTCAGCATTACTTGGGGCGGTCTGGGAAATGCTGGCGCGATCTGGCTTTCGTTCTGGTCCGAGGGCGTAACCGCCACCAACCATCCTCATTCCAACTCTTTTTACAACGGAGTGTATGCTATTTTTCAGGTTAGCGCCCTTGCTTCACTTTTCGTGATTGCTTATGTATGCTTTACCTCCATGATCACCTTCTCAGGGGCGAGGATGCATCAGGAGGCCCTGAGTACCATGATCAATGCACCGCTCAAGTTCTTCACGACAACCGACACAGGCGTAGTCGTCAACCTCTTCTCCCAGGACATGACCCTCGTCGATGGTCAGCTTCCCCAAGCGGTGCTCAATCTACTCACTAGTCTCTTTGAATGCCTCGGTGTGGCCGTTGTGGTTGCCACATCGTCCCCTTATGTTGCCATTACCTATCCATTCCTGGCCATGATTCTTTACGTCCTCCAAAGGTTCTATCTTCGCACTTCTCGTCAGATCCGCCTGTTGGATCTCGAAGCAAAGAGCCCTCTGTAGTAAGTATCACACAATTATCTAGCCTAAAGAACGCCGTGGCTAACTGCTCAGTTCCCACTTCATCGACACCATCAAGGGCATCGCCACTTTTCGCGCCTTCGGCTGGGTTCAGGAAGGTATCCATCAGAATTACCGGCTTCTTGACACCTCTCAAAGACCGGCATACCTCCTTGCCATGATTCAGCGCTGGCTCGCTCTCGCCCTACAGCTGGTTGTGGCTGCCCTTGCTATCTGCGTTGTGGCGCTTGCGATACAACTACGCTCCAACACCGCCTTCACTGGGGCCAGTTTGGTCGTGCTCATGTCGTTTGGTGAAAAGTTGGCGAACATCATCAGGTTTTACACGATGCTGGAGACGTCCATCGGCGCTGTCAGCCGACTCAAAGCGTTCAGCGAGAACGTCAAGCCGGAGAGTAAGGAAGGTGAGGATCTGGTGCCGCCAAAGGAGTGGCCATTGCATGGCGGCATCGAGATCAACAGCGTGTCGGCATCCTACGGCAACAGCGACGAGGAGGACGGAGTCAAAGACCTCGCGTTGGACAATCTGCACCTCACCATTGCCCCAGGCGAGAAGGTCGCCATCTGCGGCCGCAGTGGCAGGTTCGTTCAGCACGCCGTCCATCCCATTCTCTCCCCTTGAAGCACCCAACTCATCATTCCCAATGATGTTACTAACACTTCCCAGCGGCAAATCTTCCTTCTTGCTCCTTCTCCTCCGCCTCCTGGACCCTATATCCACAACGACCACATCAACCTCAACTCCGAACGAAGAAGAAAAAGAAAAGCACCAGCCCCGACCGTCACCCATAACGATCGACGGCCTCCCCCTCCACGCTATCTCCCGTCCCCACCTCCGCCAGCATGTCCTCGCCCTGCCGCAGGAGCCCGTGTTTCTGCCGTCGGGTACGCCAACGCAGACGAACCTCGACCCGCACGGCGCGGCCTCGGCGGCCGACTGCCGCGCCGCGCTCGAGGCTGTCTCGCTCTGGCCATTTATCGCCTCACGCGGCGGCCTCGAGGCGCCGCTGGCGCCCGATACGCTCTCACAGGGGCAGAAGCAGCTGTTCAGCCTCGCGCGGGCCATCCTCCGGCGGCGAATCCGGGCGCGGCAAAGGGCGGTCGAGTTCGGAGCCGACTACTGTCTCGGCGGCGAAAGCGGCGACGGTTCCGCCGGGGACGGCGGGGTGCTCCTGTTGGACGAGGTGAGCTCGAGCGTGGACCAGGAGACAGACGAGCACATGCAGCGCGTCATTCAAGACGAGTTCGCAGCATACACGATCGTCATGGTGAGTCATCGGCTGGGGATGGTGATGGGGTTCGACCGGGTGGTTGTCATGGATGCTGGGAGGTTTGTGGAAAGTGGGCGGCCCCGTGAGTTGGTCGAGACCGAGGGGTCGAGGTTCAGGGAGCTGTGGATGGTTGGAAATAAAGGGAGAGAATCGCCGTGAACTGGAGAGCAGAGACATAGCAAGGGTAACGAGACAATGACTAGAACGCAAAACTTGTACAATCGCTCATATTCCAACCCGGATGCATTCCGTTCAACCCTGAACGCCAACGCCGCCCCATAATATACAATATACAATAATCCAGTACGCCCAACGCCGCCTATGCACCTTGACTTCGTCTTCATTCATCAACGGTTCCGATTAACAGAGAATCGCCGAACCATAACCTCCCGAATTTTGTACTTTTTGAGCGCAGCCGCGATGCCGCCGCGCTGCATCTCTTTCTCGAACAGAGCGGGCGGAGGCAGATCCACATAAACCAGTACCAGGCTCTTGAGCACGTGCGACAGAACCCGGTTTACGCCCATCAACCAAGACCAGGACCGCTTCGGTTCCTCGTGCTCATGCTCTTCCCATGCTGGGTCCGAATAAGCAGGCATGACCATGATGCCAAACTCACTGTGGTCGAAGACAGGCCCACGCTGATAGATTATCCAGTCGACGCCGAATTTGATCCCGTGGCGGGGGACCCAGCCTAGAGAGCGGAAGTGATGGTACACGGCGTAGTTCACGAGAAACGGGTCGTCGGGCCTGAGAGCGGAGCCGTCTATCTGAGGGGGAAAGTAGGAATATGACCGGAGAAGGGCCAAAAGGTGCTCGGTGGGAATTGGAGAGCCTGTCACAGGGTCCACCACCTTGAGGGCACCGAGGGAAAAGACCAAAAAGAAAGCTTCCTCTGGCGCGAGCTGAAAGCGTTCCTTGTTGACGACATCGGCGGAGACATCCGGAGCTGGATTAAAAGAGTTGCCCCGGTCAGGCTGAGCAGGAGTAGCAGCAGGGCTTGCTTCTGGCTCAATTGCTTTATCGTTGGGCAATGCCATTGTAACACTCTTTGACGAAAGGCCAGCTGAGCGATTCGGACTTGGCGGGTCAGAATGCACGAACGTGGCAGACTCAACCGTAGGCGAGAAGCGAACGCTCTTCCGGCGCTTTTTCAACTGTGAGACGTCACTTTCCAAGCCCAGAGCGGATGAACTCAAGGCAGGTTCATTAGAACGCAGCGAAGGGGATGAACCCGGCTCTTTGGCGTGTCCATTCACAGAGGTGCCGTTTAAGATTATCTTCTCCACTTGTTGGTTGGCGGCCGAAGCACTCGACTTGGACGCATTCCAGCCGGCAACTCCGACAGTGTCGTGCGGGTCATCAGAGGACTCTGTACCGCCGTTCACGACAGGGTTTGCCGGCAGCAGAGGCTGGTTGAGTGTGCTCTTCCCAAGCTCTAACACGGCAAGCCCGCTGGTGGGCCGTGATGCTCGCTCCACAAGCTCCGCGATAGAATTTGGCAGCAAAAGGAGTTCGGCCGGGCCAACTGGAGGTTTCGGCTCAACTGATTGCTGTTGATCAGTAACCAAGCTGCTTCCTAAACTCTTTAACTCTGCGAGAGAGTTGGGCAGGGCGAGTAGTTCCGCGGGGCCAACAGGCGGCTTGCCCACCTGGTGATAACCTCGGAGTTGGGCGTCAATCTGGCAAGATTGAAGACCTTTAGCAGGCGCGGTCTCTGCCAAGATTTCCGCCACAACCTCCGCCGGTTTTACAGCAGCAGAGTGGACGGGATCTGGAAGTGCCAACGCATCTAACACCTCGGCGGGTTTGCTGACCACTTCATCAAGCTTGCTCGGTCTGCTCGCAGCGGCATGGGAGGCGGCCTCTGCTAACCTCTGCCGCTCGATAGCTTCCAATTCGGCTTTTGCTCTCTCCCACTTGGCAAGACGACGCTCTTCCCGCCGTAACTCGGTGCGTGCCTCGCTGACAGTCTTGCCTTCTGGCGAACCCCGTCGAGCCAGCTCTCGCTTCAGCCAATTCGGCTCACTTCGGCTGAGACTGCCTTTTCCGTAGAAGCCTTGCTCCCAGAGCGCACGTATCGACGCTTCATCTCTCACATGTACCGAGCGTGTCTCAGGGTCCCACACTCCCGTATGCACCACTGATGGCTCGAGTGATGGTGGTCGTAGAACTTGGCTCAGCCAAGTATAGACCAGGTGGAAAATTGAGATTGGATTATTTGGGTAGAAAGTGGGAAGGGGAAAGGTCTGTATTGGAGCAGGGAGAGCATAGATTTGATGCAAAGCTGGCCTGCTGAGCGATGCCCGCTCCCCGGCTGCACCCGTACTTGGAACGTTGCCAGTTGGCGCTCCTTCGCTGATTTTGGCAGAAGCACCATTTGCGGCAGCCATTGTGGTGACTGTTGTGGTTTCAGCCATGGCTATTGTGGCTCATGTCGACCTAGGGGTGCGTCGTTAGCTTTCCCACGCCAGAAATCTGTGTTCAAGCAAATGCCAGCCACCGAAGTAATTGCTCAGATACCGTTGTAGTCTATAAATAGAGGACTTCCATTGAGCGTACACTGAAGTACATTGCTCTAAGTACCAGTATTTGGTGTCATCATCGCAATTGGTCGTAGTGTGCTTGATATTTTAAAGAGTCCTTCCCGCCAGTAGAGGGGTATGGATTGGTCACGCATCGGGCAAGATGCGCAAACGTTGCAGAGGCCGACCAGCCTCCTCACTCGAGGGTACCGGTGCCACAGAAAGCGTGCCGCGGGACGCTTCAGACCTCGCGGACTCCCGAGAAAGCTTCAACGTTCTTTATTTAAAGAATCGACTTACTCTGAAAGGGCAACAGCACCCATTGACCGACAGGAACTCAAACGATCGTCCTGTGTACCGGCAAAGGCAGCCAAAGGTGCGAAAGGCGATGAAGTGCTATCCGGAAAGCCTTGCTCACATCTGGGAAGTGTTGCTAGGCGGTCGGAAAAGCTTGCCAAAAGCTTAAATTTCGATGATTCAGTTTCGCGTCGAGCGCAGATTTTTTGAAGCGCGAGAAATCTTCCTCGGCCTGATGACTGAGGCACCAGCTCCACAGCTCCCAGCACGGTGGACAAAGTGGGGCAACTGAAACGGCACATTGCAGAAAGACTGGCTCGTCCCAAGACCCATATCAAGGCGCCGCAACTGTGCGTTGCTCTATTCTTGGGACGAATATGTTCAACATGTTGGCCCTTTAACATCATATATGGAGGCTGAAGAGGGTTTCAGAAGACTCATTTTTAGATTTCTGGCTTCTCGAAAACCAGACCCATGTTTGTACACACGTTCTCCATATACGCCGCATCCTGCTTGGACTCATCAGCGCCCCACATGGAATTACGGTCAATTGCAGGTCCCTTTTCTCCTGCGTCGCCGAACTTTCCGTCGCGCCAGATCTTTCTGGCTTACGACCATTCTCTCTCGCCCAAACAGCGATGACCAGGGACGATGATCCGATGTCCATAGCAGTCCAAGGCGCCGCTTTGGTAAGCCTGATATGGAGCTGTGCTGTCTTCCTCGTCCAGGCCATCGGAATCACACAACTGTATGAACATATACTACCCCTTTTAGCCGGCGCTCAGCTGCTGACTTTGCCCGCTTCAGGTACCGCAATCACTCGTCTCCGCGTCCGAAACCCGTCTCCCCTTCTCTAGGAGATGGAGGAACTCCTCACGTCACGATAATTCGGCCCGTCAAGGGCGTCGAGCCTCGTCTCTACGAATGTCTCGCTTCGACCTTCCTGCTCACCTACCCAAAGTCCAAATTGACCATCTACCTTTGTGTCACGTCCACTGAGGACCCAGCGTATCCAATTCTCCAAAAAGTGTTGTCGGATTTTCCGGGCTTCGATGCGAAGATCTTGGTCGAGGAGGACGACCCGGTACTCCATGGCACAGGTGGGCATGTCAACAATCTGGGCCCGAACCCCAAGATTCGCAACATGAGCCGTGCCTATCGCGAAGCAAAAGGCGACCTCATATGGATCGTTGATTGCAACATCTGGCTTGGAACCGGCTCTGCCGGGAGGATGGTAGACAAGCTTTGCGGGTTTGGTCCCGGCAGCTCGCGAACGACCCCCTACAAGTTTGTCCACCAGCTACCGCTCGTTGTCGACATCGAGGACACGGATAAGGCCGCCGAGCAGCAAAGTCTGCTGTCTAAAGATGACGTGGCCCTACCTCGCACGCCCCAGAAAGGCCTCCTGGACTGTGGCGGCCGCCTTGAGGAGATGTTCATGTCGACCAGCCACGCCAAGTTCTACAGCGCCATCAATACCGTCTGCATCGCCCCCTGCATCGTCGGCAAGAGCAACATGTTCCGCAAGTCGCACCTCGACCTCATGACAGACCCGTCCCAGAACCCGATTCTGTCAGCGACTGACGCCAGGCGCGGCCGCGGGCTCGACTTCTTCTCGTCCTACATCTGCGAGGACCACCTGATCGGCGACCTGATTTGGCGGTCGCGCGTCCCACCGAGCCCAACCTCCGCCGCCCCCACTGCCACTACCTATCGGAACCACGGCCTCGTCTTCGGCGAGGTCGCCATCCAACCCACGGCGGGCATGTCGGTGGCGGCCTACGTCGCGCGCCGCGTGCGCTGGCTGCGCGTGCGCAAGTGGACCGTTCTGCTCGCCACCCTCGTCGAGCCGGGCGTCGAGCCCTTCGTCTGCAGCCTGCACCTGTCATTTGCGCTGACCACGCTCTCATGGGTCCGCGAGAGGCTCGGCGTCCCCCCGACATGGGGCGCCATGGCAGCGATCTGGGTGTCGACAGTTACCGTGTGGATGCTCGTCGACCGCTGGTTTACCAACATGTTGCGCAGGCTGCAGAGCGTTGAGGCGGACGAGAACACGCCTTCGTTCGCGCTCGGGTCGCACCGCAAGGGCGGCATCCAGCAACGGCGGTTTCTCGAATGGCTGGCGGCTTGGCTGGGGAGGGAGTCGCTCGCCTTGCCCATTTGGACGTGGGCGGTCCTGCTGGGCACAACTGTGAATTGGAGGGGGAAGCAATTCAAGGTGCGTATGGATATGAGCGTCGTGGAGGTTGGGGCTCAGAAAGCCCCGTCACTGGCGCCATCGGCGGTGGTTAGCCGTCCCAATTCACGTAATAAAGACCGCGTAGATTAGACCAGATTTGGGGAATAGTCTTATACCCTTATTCATTTAATAATAATACTTGTACAAGTGTAATTTCTATCATTGCGCCGTGAGGGACTGCCTAAACGTCTGTTAAGGATATTGCATTGAGAAATTTCTGAGCCTTTGGATACCTGTGTACGTAGCTAATTCCTTCAGAAAACCACCACCACCCCACTGTACAAATAGGTTCTGCGATTCCTTCTGCCAACGCCTTTGAAAATTCGCTATTCGCATGCAAACGCCCAAGTTGAACCACCAAAACAGCAGCCAGATCCTCTTCTCCGAAAATGCGGACCCAAGTAAAGCAATGCAGAGGGAAGAAAGAGCAATGACTTCAATCCCACTTCTTGGCCTCGACGCCTTCGGGCGGGACAGTCTCGACCTTGCGATCCTTGACGTCGTTCCAGTCGGTACTGAGCGCTGTCCCGTTGCTCTCAATGAAACTTTTCATCATGGCCCGCTGCTGTTCCGGCGTCGCGCCCTTGTAGAGCTGCTTGAAGAAATAGTTGACGTCTTGCTTGTCAGCATCATCCTCGCCCTCGACATCACCCAGCTTGTCCCAGTCCTTGGGTCCCGAGCGGCTGCTCGTTGGGTAGGCCGGGACGGCTGAAGGAGCTGCGGTCGTCTTTGGTTGGGCAACAGGAGGAGAAGGGATGGAACTCGTGGAAGCGACTGCGGGTTCGGTGGTTGAGGTGGTTGTCGGGACCGGAGCTGTGCTGGTTGTGCTTCCTTCTGGGGCCGGGCCAATCTCCTCCCGGCCCCACGAACCCCATTTAACTCCAGCTGTGGCCTTTTGCAATACCAACTCAATTTTTCGGGGAGTCACAGAGAAACGGGAATTGGAAGGGTCGATCTGGCCGCCGAGGATGATGGTCGATGTGGCTTCGCGATCTCCTGGCTTAACATAAGGCGCGGCTGCGCGAGGGAGTGGAGAGATCTGGACCTGGTTTTCGAAGAACTTGACGTCAAGATCGTCCCTTTTGGCGTCCTTGACGAAGAGAGAAATTGTAACGCTCTGGTTGGACTGATAGAAGTCGACCCTAAGCTTGAGCTGCTCGTCGGGGACACTGCCTGGAGCCGGGCCTTCGGGCTTGGCCGATTCGACTTCCATGACATCGTCCTCCGCCTCGGCTTTCGCCTCTGGGGCCTTCTCAGCTTTCTTCTCGGCTTTTTTCTGCGGCTTTTGCGGAATTTTCGTCACAGTGACTTTTCGGCCGGTGTGATCGTCCGGCAGCTTCGCCATGGCTCCAAGAACCTGACTCCTCCAAGTATATGCCTTCTTCCAGTCGTTCTCAAAACCCGTCTTTGGCGTGCCCGCCGTGGCTCCCTCGCCTCCACCCGCAATCCCAGCGATCCAGGTTGCCTTGCTCTCCTGGCCTGGTTGGCCCTTTTTATCAGCAACAGCGGCTTCGTAGGTCACAGTATAGTTGCCATTACCGTCGACGTTCTTCTCAACCCCGCCATCTTCGCGCGCAGGACGGCCCTCTGCTAGAAGCATGGCCCACCTAGCACAGCAGTCGGCATCTGCGTAACGGCCGAGCTTGAAGTAGAGAACGGAACGACGGTACTGCGCTTCGATCATCTGTTTTCGCGAATTTCCCGAGCCGCGTTCCGCTGCAACGTGGTATGCGAGTGCGGCATCGTCGAGCGCAGCGTCGTAGTTCTTCAATTGTTGGTGGGCCTGGGCACGGGCAAGCAACCAGGCGGGCGAGCTGGACGACTCGAGGGCCTTGTCCAAGAGCGTGACGGCACCTGCGAAGTCCTTGTTCTGGACAGCCTGCATGCCCTTATGGCCAAACGTTGTGGCAGACATCGTGAACTCTGTGGTTCTTCTGATCTTGGTCTATCGAAGTGGGGGGGGGGTGGTGTCTTGGAGCAGAGGCTCCAGCTTGCCGTGGAAAATATCAAGCGTAAGAAAATACCACCAGAGTGGGTGATTCAAATTCAAGGGTAATCTTTAAACGAATCAAATCTGATGTGGCTGCTTTCTCAATGTCTTACGATGAAAAGGTGGAATTGTGAAATGGCTTGAGGAAGTCCCTCGAGACATAGAATGTTGGTGGAATTCTGAAGAAAGCAAGCTTCAGCGCCGGCCAACGAAACGGCGGGGTAGCTAATTCTGCCACTGTTGGACCTCAAGGTGCATCTGGTTGCTTCCGAACATATTCACCGCTTTCCCAAACAATGGAGTATCTTACCACATACGGCTAGTGGAAAGCTTCGACCTGGGACCCTGCGGAGCACAGTGAACGCAGAACAGAGTGGGGACCTTCGTTTCCCGCCGCACTCCCCATCTCTCGCACGGCCAAACGCTAAGCTCCACTACATTGCACGCAATCATTCCCGAGCGAAAGTGTCGACGGCACACAATTTGAACTGGCCGTCGCCGGTTACGCAGCAGCAGCAGCAGCAATGGCGCACATCGTAGGCTCCGGCAAAGCCGCAAGCAGTAAAGAGCAGGCCGGCCTGCGCTACCCGTCTAACGGCAAAACCATCTATCACCGGCCGCTCAACCGCACCAAGACAGCCGAGCTCAGCCAGGCGAGCTTCGCCTACCTCTTCTCCGAAATGGTCAGCTACGCGCAGCGGCGGGTAACAGGCATTCAAGAACTCGAGAAGCGGTACGTTCTTCCTGCGCGTTTCCCTTTCCCTCTTTCCCATCTGCGCTGGTTCGCTAACCTTGGCAACCTTCCAGTCTCAATCTTCAAGGGCACCCGATCGGCCTCAAGCTCCTCGACCTCCTACTGATGCGCGAGCCGCCACGGTCCCAGACGCGCCCCCTTACCATCATCGCGCTGCTGCACTTCATCAAGATCAACCTGTGGACACACCTCTTTGGGCGGCAGGCGGACCGGCTCGAGAAGAGTTCGGACCCGGCGGCACCTGACGAGTACATGATTATCGATAACGAACCGCTTGTCAACGCCTACATCAGCGTCCCACGCGAGATGAGCCAGCTGAACTGCGCCGCCTTCGTCGCGGGCATCGTTGAGGGCGTGTGCGATGGCGCCATGTTCCCCGCCCGCGTGACGGCACACAGCGTCGGTGGCAAGGAAGAGGGCGAGATGTGGCCCGGCAAGACGGTCTTTTTGGTCAAATTCCAGCCCGAGGTCTTAGAGAGGGAAGCTTTGATCGGTAAGGGGTAAGCGCGGGAGGTGGCTATGTTTATCTGATTGTGCCGTTTAGAATGGGGCGGGTCTGGGCATAGGTTTGGCGTTTGGGGTTTTTGGGGGGCAATATTTGGTTATCTTGGTTTCAGAGATGGGCTTTTATACACCTTGCTGGAGAGAATTGAGACAGACGTGTTGTACCTAGGCAATGGATATCCCGACGCTGGTTGCTCAAAGTGCGCCCGCCCCACCTTATGATTCTCCTTGGCTGCTATCGTCCTAGTAAGCCCATCTGATGATACCTCCCAACCAAAACTCCTAGCAATGCTTCAAGTGCAAAGAAAGAACAGGAAAAGCACATCATTCTGCCCTCTCAACGAGGCAACCCCTGGTACGGACTGCCACCGCCCCCACCCCTCCGCTTTCCGCCTGGCCGCCGCTTCGGCACCGAGGCCAGGGGCGGGCCACGCGCCATCAGCTCAGCGAGCCCCAAGTCCTTCCATGCTGGCTCGCGTGCCTTCTGCGTAGCCTTCTGAACTCCGTAGGCGGCGTGCTGGTCCGGAACGACATCGTCCTCCTCCTCTGGATTGATGGGCTGCAGGTCCGGGGGCACAAAAACGTCGTCCTTGGGCAGCTTATCCTTGCAAAAATCCTCGAACAGGTCGGCGTGCTGCGACTGGTGCATGTGCACGTATGTGAAGCAGGAATCTTTATTCTGGGTAATCGTGTGAGAACTATACTGGAACATAGAACATGAGAGTCTCTTAAAGAACAATTTACCATTGCAGAGGAAATAGCCGCGTGGGCGAACAAGCCAGGCGGGTTCTTTTTCTTGAAGATCTCGTCGGTGGTAACGATATCCGGAAGTGAGTTGACGCTGGAACTTAGCGGAATCCGCGACTGTGGCGGCGTCAGGGAGCGGCTAGAGGTGCTTGAACGCAACCCGTTAGCGTCCTCCATCTTGGCACGCCTCTTGGGTTTTGTGGGGGTACAAATTGTGGCGTTGGTGGCTTATAGTTACTAGAACTGAGGCGTTGGAGTGCAAGTTCAAAAGTGCCGACCCTACCAGGTTTCGGGTCTCCAAGAGAGAGAACACTGTCCGTATGCTCTGAATTTCCTCCAAGCTGCACGGCATTCGCTCAAGAAATGATAGATATCGAAAGGTTGGCATAAGACTATAATTTGCCCCTACGTTACCGATTTTTCGAGAAAATGCACATCTTCCCCGTGCTTTAGTCAACGACTTAACACTGCTCAATTCCGAGTTGCCAAGAGATCAGGCTGCTTTTACATCTCTACTCTTATCATTTCCTTGCTTACCAAATAAGCCTCATCATGTTTGCTTTACTAACACTCACAAAAGGGGGGCTACAGGCTTAACAGCATTAATCCCCGTATAGAACAGTCCGAGAGTATAATGCATTTCTGGTGAAATATAAGTTCTTCTTCGTCTTGACCTTCACCCCATTTTCGACACATTCTCCGTAGTCAACAATGTAGCGGCTGAAGATTCAAATCTGCCATGCGAGTTGTCAAGATGGCCTTGTCAATGTCGACTAGGAAGTCGCTCTTATTGGTTATTTTGCCGTCGTAGGACCCTTGACATTTAAGTCTGGACTCCCCTAAGAGTGAACACAATCGATGGTCGAACACTGTCAGCAGCAGAGAACCACATGAGCAGGATATCGAATGAGGATATAAGAGTAATATAAGCGGGTCTAAGTGTACAGGTATTATAATAGTATTAGCTTAGAGAAACCTGCTACATATTGTGGTGGAAGGGAGAGAAGAAGTGCTACAACAGGGTAGCTTCTAGACCTAAATTGTGTTACCAGTGCCGGAAAGAGGTTATTTAACTTATAAGCTCTTATTGTTCTAGAGAGTAGTCACGTAGCAGACAAAGTCAAGAGAAGACAACCCATTCAAAATTATAAACCTTTGTGAACATCCTCCCTTGTTAATGAGCATTATACGATATTTAGGTAACTTAAATGGCCGTCAATCACGTACATATGGCCTAACCTGGAGGTTAACTCAAAATACACTATTCGGGCATGCTAAAGTGAAGAAGCAACTTTCTAAAAAGTAAGCTGACTAGTTGACTCATGTTTTTTTTACTCGAGAATTCTATTCTTTCAATTCCGTTCGCTCTCTCTTTTTGCTTTGTTTGCTGTTTATTGTGTTTCCTTTCACCAGCATAACTTGGCATGTTCCAATATAATCTCATATAGTCGAGTTAGTTTATATTTAACTCACATTGTTTCCAAAAGAGCCAACCAATCCCGGTCAATTTTCCTGTTGGAGAAAAACGTCCCCCTCCTGACTTCCCAAGCCACTCCCAATTCTTGACTCTCACCTAATCTAAACGAATTTCCCACAACCATGTCATCAACAAACAAAGCCGCCCTTTCAGAGCTAGTGCCTGATCATTCCTCAGCGTAAAACTGGGCCATGTCTGCTATCCTTGATAGCTCTTCTGCGTCCCAAATACTCCCGCAGACCGGAATGGTCTCTCTACTTGTGACGTCTACAAGGACTACTATGGCTGGTATCGGGTCGATTACGAGACCAATTCTGCACCGAGTCGGGAGGCTGTTGGTAAGGTCGCTGCTTACCGCAGAACCGTCGATCTTGGGACCATCAGCATCAATGAAAATGCGCCTCTTCCCCCATATCTACTTTTTCCCAACATCTTCTCGAACCCAAACTTACCTAACGTTATGTCATTAGGTTGCGCAATCTTACCAGAGCTCATCGGTAGGCTCAAGAGAATTCTCCTTGCGACTCCTCCAGATGATTTCGATCGTATACCACGATGTTGCGGTTCATTTATACACTAAATATGATGGAGGCATTCGTAAATCGCCTCCCGACTTCAACCCTCAGATCCCGACTCCCATCCCTCCTCCAGGCATGAATTTCCCGCCATTGCCCAAGATGCCACGGCGACCAGCAGAGTTCTTTCACGAATCTTACATGGCTTGGAAGCACTACCCTCACGGAACCGCCGATGTTGTGGGATACTGGGCTGAGCACCAGTTGTTTGGAGCGGTCGTACTTTTTGATTGGGGCACGCCGGGGACAGAGGTAACCCGCTGCGCTCTGACTCTACCACAGCCTTATGCTGCTAACATGATGGCTTGGCTGAAGGATGTCTATATCCAACCAATTGGCAGACATCACATCTTCAAGCTATCAGAGGCACAGATTCGGAATTGTATC
Organism: Corynascus novoguineensis; assembly: GCA_033296725.1. Lineage (NCBI taxonomy): Eukaryota > Fungi > Ascomycota > Sordariomycetes > Sordariales > Chaetomiaceae > Corynascus > Corynascus novoguineensis. The sequence continues at coordinate 135,082 of MU857668.1, forward strand.
CCTACCCCTCTCTTAGAACCGAGTCCTGGTCGCCACGATGGGTCTGAGACTTTCCGGTTCCAGGCGGGGAAATATGCGATTCGCATCGACCCGTTATGACCCAACCATGTCACACATTTCGAGAGATTACCATGTACCGCGAGAGGTTCCTGTGTCGCGGCCGCCGGGATGCGTGCGTCGTGCGGAGAACGAACCCTATCTGATGGGGGCTATAGGGAGGTTTGTTGATAGGGCCAGAACGTCTCCGCCGTTTGAATAGGCCCTAGCAGGACGCCCTGTCTGTCAGTTGCGGGCATCCAGCCTATCAGCGCGATAAATTGCACCTGCTGCTCTTGACTCCATCACTTGCCTGACATTAGCGTGAATGCCTCCTGCATAAACTTATTCACATCTCTGCCTGTCCTGCCGATTCTCACTTCCCAAATCCGCGAACGACGACGTGAAAATTAGCTTGAGTCAGACTTTACCTATTGGCAGACGCATTTCCTGCTCGTGTCTCGAAATTGTAATCAATTGCCATTTCACTCGGCATGGTGATCTTCGGAATAGCATAGTGATATACCGGCTGTTGAATTCGAAGTGGGCCAATCCTGCGCGAGTTTTACATCTCCAACCGTCCTCAGTCAGACCTGAAACTGGCGAGGGCGGCAAGACATTTTTCCTGATGTGATAGCTCAAAACGTAAAAGAAGGCGGCAATGAGCATCAATCCATTGAGGATGGCGTTCGCAAGAGTCGTACCATGCGTGGGGCGGTCCCTCAATCTATCCCTGCCTAAAAGGCTAGACTAAGAACTCGCGGACGTTTACCCCTGACGCCGACAGCGCAGACGGCGCCCATGCGTTGAAAAGGGGAGGCCAATAGAACAGTTCAGCAAACCAAACGTTGGCTTCCTAGGCGCCAGAAAGCACCAAAAAAACGCATGCAACCTTGCGGAGAGGAATTTTGCCAACGCGCTCTGGAAGCCCTCCGTGCAAACGCGTGGCAAACTCTGGCTGCTTTTCCATGATTTCCCCCCCCTGGTGCAGTCGAGCAGTTGATGAGAGGGCGCCGATGGGGCAAAAAGCAGAGCTAACGTTAGTGACGTTCGCTTCCCCGCCATTTTGCCAGAAATGTAGACCGCCGGACGACAAACCCCGCAGCACTGGAAAGCCAAAACCAAAGAGGCATGGGCGCGCGCGCACAGGCAAGACGATCCTGCTTCGTTGAGCGGTGGCGAAGCCAGGCGCCATCTGTTCAATCGGGACGTTGGAGGAATGGAGGTTGGTGATAGTGGTAGGGAAAAAGTAGCAGCCCGCGACAGTCGAGGGGCAACCATAATGTAAATTTCCATGCAAGGGTTATCGGCCCGCTCGCTTGCAACCATCCATCTAAGATTTTTATGCGGTTTTTGTTGGATGAGATGCTCGACGGAGATGGAAAACCAGTCCAAAAAGATCCGAGGAGAAGCTAAGCAATCCGAGAGTTGGGATTGAGCAGTTTTGTACAAGAACAAATCATTACATACACGACAAGGGCAAAGCTGCTTCGAACTGACCGCGAAAGCAAACAGATCAGCGTCTTGCATTGCCCCACGTTTGTGTGCATGCGAAACAAGGGCCCGGAATTTGATCCGAGAACCACCTGCCAGGCGGAGGACCTGCATGCGCAGGATATGTGTATTTCGTAGTGTATGCACCGTTATTGGAGGTTTCAATGCAACATGGAACGAATCCTCCTCCAGCGAGGGTGCTGAACCTGGAATTTTTTCCTTGCCGAAGTGAGAGAGCCAACGGCAGGTTGCATTCCACGAATTGAATTGTCCTTGCGAAAAGCACAAAATACAAAACAGCAGGTGGCTCTAATCCATGGCTGATTCGACTCGGCTCGTACTTGCAAGGCAATTGTATGATTGCCAAACAAACTGGCGGAGCCTGGGCCCGTGTGGCCCGCATTGGAAACTGAACAGTGGGGTGAGAAGCGGGCGGACGGCGCGTCTGGGACCCGTTCTTGCGGCCTGATCTGTTGATGAACGCATCATCTTCAACTCGTCATGACTTGTTAAACTTAACTGGTGCGGAGAGTAGCTCCTGAGCTCGAACTCCCGGGTCGCAAAAGTAGCTACCTGCGCATCGCACTCTGGTGCTCCATCGATCTGCTTTAAGCTCTTGGTGTCAAAAAGGAGGGTCCCATTCGCGCAGCTTCGCCAAGCCAATCAAGCTCCCGCTGTACAACCGAGAAAAGAAAGTGGGTCAAGCGCTAACTTAGAGTCCCCAGGGTGAACCTTCCAGGTGGCAGGTGGGCATGGTCGGCTGTGGAGCACGGCTCATGCAGCTCTCAACGCATTCCGGCGCGGATTGGCCGCACCCCCTGGGCCCTCACAACCTTGGTTTGCCGGGTACGTACCAGGGTCAGTAGCACTCCCCTTTCTTTTTCTCTTTTCTCCTTGCCAGTCGCCCTTGGTTCTCTCCCACTTCTGCGATCAGTCTGCCGCTGCTTTTGTTCACCGCTTCCTCTCCGGTGGAACGATTCAGAAGGCGCCGATCGCTGCGACAAGTTTGGAATACTCGTGCCTGCGGTGTACACAAATAACTTTCATTTATTGACTCGAAATCCTCAGTCGTCGACCCGTTCGCCCGCCGGTCTTTCCTTTTACAGCGAGTTCGCTCGTCTCCTGCTGGGAAGGGGTTACGAGCCCGTTTGCTTGCTTCTCTTCGTCCTGTGCGACACGAAGGCTGATTGATATCCGCTCGCCGCGTGACTACTTCCGTCCTGGTGTCCCAAGCGCACACGACCACTAGCACGCCGTTAAACGGTCGTTGGTGTAGCGGTTAGTACTTAAGCTCATCGTCCTGCCACCAATATCATTGCACTTGCCCTACGGCAACGGCGCTGGTATGGTGCGGGTCGTTGTCCCCGGCTTTGTCTCCCAACGCATGACTAACACCTTCCAGGTGGTTACAGGGCCATAATTAAATTGGACGAATTTTGCCTGAGAATTTTGCTCTTGATCAACGAACGAGATATTTGCTCATACCGCCATTTGTTGGTGATATAATTACCTCCCGTCGCAACTATTACGCAGGTTCTCGCAACCTGTGAACTCGACCTTATTATCATGGCTTCCTATTCTGCCCACGACCCAGCTGATAAGCCGGGTCTGGCCATTGAAACCAACACCTTCGAACGCAAGACATCCCAGGACACGCTCGCCCAGCCATTCCCCGCGCTAGAGGAGAAGGAGACGCATAAGCCACGACCTTCGGATATCTCGACGCCCGCCACGGCTCGCGTCAGCCCCTTCGAAGCAGACATCGAGGCAATGCCAGTCGTCACAAACGACTCGAGCCGAAGGTCAGTCGAATGCACCAAGGGAGGGACCGACTGCCATGCTTGGCCCGGCCAGGACCACTGGAAGCGGAAGGCCAAGGCGGCCAAGAAAAGCAGAACGAACTGCAATTGCTTGGCGAGCCTAAGCAAGCGGAACCGCATCGCCGTCAAGATTCTCATCATTCTACTCATTGTCGGCATCGCCGTGGCTGTGGGTTTCGGCATCAGCAAGCCGCTCGGCGCGGGCATCTGGCGCAGCGAGACGCAGAATAGCTGAGCGGTTTCCGATTCTTTTCGTTTGAAGAGAGTTGACGTCTGGACCACCTGTGGAACTGCTTTGCGACAGCGTCCCCGCTTCTCTGCAACGCCCACCTTGTCTCACCAACTGGTCCCACTTCTCGATTGGAAGTTGTCGACTGCGGTGCGCTTTGATTGCAACGACAACGTCAACCATTTACACTCTTTGTGCACCTTGGACACGTCCGCATCCCCCTTGGGAAACGTAAGAGAACTACTCGACTTTCACATGATCAGCCGGTTTATCGCATAGCTTTTTGGCCTCGGTTTCTACGGCACGCAGTCTTGGGCGTTCAATGTGTTTCCTTTCTTTCCTTGGTCCACGGAGCATTTGCACGGCGTTTAGGGGATCCAATATCACGACACAACGAGGGTAAACCCTGGTTTCATTTCTAGGCCCGTCACGCAGCAGGGCGGTAGATTCTGGTGCATAGCTACTTTATAATCACTTCACATGCCAGGGATGGGAGATTAAGGGGCATTGTTGAGAGAGTATAGTACAGAGTAGAGGTGTTCTTTGCGCGACTTGTTGACGGTCCGTTATGGTGTGATAGCGCAGAAGCGCCCCGCCCCGCAAGGTGGCCGCCATGTGTGTCAGATTGCCTGGCACGCACCATAGAGTTGGCAGACAATGGTTCAGGCTCATTTTGGGCGATGACAAGTTCGTCACATCTCAATACCACGCACCTTGGTGTTCCTTGGTTTGTTACGTCCGTGTTTTGACTCGGGTGCCCTGGTGATAGGGATCTAAACTTACCGGCCATTGGTGCAGTGCCCGGATTTGAGACACAACAGACTGACCCCGAGACATTAGCACAGATGACAGAGAAGTGCTATGGGTTACGAGGATCAGTCCAATGGAATTTGGGCTGATTCTCGTTCGGCCGTATCAGCAGCTAACGTGTCCGACACTTCGATAGAAGGAACGCTGACAGACTAGATAGTCCAGGCTCTAGGTTGGTACACCATTCCCGCGTGTTAACATTCATCGAGAAATTCGACCGGCACCATAGAGATGCACATGACGCCCCTAGTTCGCAAATCTCACGTGTTCCCCTTTCAGCACCCATTCTGAATTCCGCCTTCCTTTTTCTCTGCTGTTCCTCCAACCACGGTGCTCACTAGATTAATTTCATTGCATTGGCTTTCTTGAACATAAAGAAGAAAACTGAAACACTTAGAGAGTAATTAGCTCGCAGACCTGACTCCACGAAGCTCTGTTCTCATCCCTAGGAATATACTCTACCGATTGGTACCCGGCCTGTAACTGGAGAAAGAAAAAAAAGAAAGGAAGAAAATCAGGAAAAAAGATAGGCCTGTATCTTAACAAGCTGAGGAGGTTTACTAAAGTCAGTTGCTACACGAAGCCGGGTGATCTCACTTAGAAGAGATCAACCTTGGTTTACCTGGTCGGTTTGTTCGGCCGAGGTCTCGGTCGAAAGCGAGGTTATGATAATATCCCAGATTAGAGATAACTAGCTTTTTTTTGGGCCGCTTTATTTGTGCCGGATCTCTTGCGGGCCTCGGCTTGGATATCAACATGTCAACTTATTCGGCCGACGTTCGGCGGACGAATTTTCATGATGGGTACGGAGTGCCCCAGGTTTGGGTATAAATAGTCAGATCTGAGAGTTCTGCTACACCGGGCTTTCCACTCCATAAGATTTTCTCATTAAGGAATTTGATTTTGTTTAAGTTACCAAGAGCAGGAATAATGGTCAGGATTGCTGTTGCTGGGGGGGCTGGCAGTCAGTTGCCTCTCTCTTCATGACATAGGATCTTCACTGACGCTGAATCTAATGTCAATAGACGTTGGTCAGGAGGTCATCGACGTGCTCGCTGCAACCAAGAAGCACGAGATTCTTCTCTTGTCTCGCAAGGTTTGTGTACTTTTACCAAAGCAGCGCACAGCTTGTTGACATTGCTGACACTTCACGGTAGGATGCGCCCACTGGAGAAGAGCTCCCGCCCGGCGTGACCTGGGTCAAGACCAATTACGAGGATCTAAAAGGACTGATCGAGACGCTGCGGGGAGTCGATACGGTGCTCTCTTTTATCGTCGCCCACGCTGACCCTGGCGCCGTGGCGCAGAAGAAGCTGATCGATGCCGCGGTGAGGGCGGGCGTGCGACGGTTTGCGCCAAGCGAGTGGGCCATGCGAGTTACTTTAAGCCCTACTCGGGTCCTTTCCCTTTACTATTCTCATGCTAACCTAGATCTATGCAGGGCAAGATTCGATTACATGCCCTGGTATGAGGGCAAGGCATTGATCCGGGAATATCTCAAGGAGCTGAACAAAGATAAGAAGGTAGGCACGAAGAGAAGGATTCTACACTCCGGGTCAAAGGGATCATTACTATCTGGACTTGACCAAATAACACTTTGAGGAGCACAGATCCTCGAATACTCGCTGTTTCAACCCGGCTTATTCACAGACTATCTGACGTACCCGTACAAGTCAACCAAACACATCCACCCGATGCAGACTCCCATAGACTTTGGCAGCCGACGGATGCTCATGGTCGAGGGCAGCGAGGATGTCCCCATTACCCTCACCACTGCGGCGGACCTGGCCAATGTGGTGGCCAGGGCTGTTGAGTACGAGGGCGAGTGGCCGGCCGTCGGGGGCATTAAGGGCGATGAATTGACCATCAGGGAGGTCATCGATTTAGGCAAGAAGGTCCGAGGTGAGTTTGAATATCATAGTCTCATTCCCTACCTACTCAGTACTTTCAGTTTTGGCCGTACCTCCTTGACCCGACACTTGTCTGACTATTGCATAACGCAAAACCCTAAGGTGAAGCCTTTCAGGTTGAGAAACTCAAGGCCGACGACCTCAAGGCCGGGGTAGTGAGGGCGACCTGGCTGCCCAGGCCGGACCATCCGTCGTACTCAACCGAACAGGTCGAGGCACTCGCGGAGCAGCTCACTGCCGGCATCACGCTGGGGTTTGCATCGGGGGCCATGAGCGTATCAGACGAGTGGAACCGGCTGCTACCGGATTACCAGTTCACAAAGGCTGGCGACTACTTGGTCGAGGCCTGGCGAGGGAAGCCTTAGGGATCTTGGAACAAAGGGGCATATGCTGTGGTCGGCATGAGTAGGGTATGATGAGAAGGTCTGCTTTAGTGTAGAGTTAGGGAAAAGCAGGTCCTATGTGACCCCTGTCACGCGCTTACGGAGGTTGATCCCGATCTATTAACATGGCGTCGTGTTGGAAAAGCGGTGGGCTGCTGACAAACGCAATTCGTCCGCCGTCTCGGCGGAGCTGTTTGAAACGCTCATTGGCGCTTTGCTGATGTCGACCACCGAACTTGGAACCAACTATCAGTCTTCCATACCATATTCGCTGTAGCGGTGGAATCAAGCCGCTGTTCAACAACACGACAACACACCTGGTACTTTTATCATTTTTGCCATTTTTCAAATCTCCCCACAGCATGCCAGACTCAGTTTTCTATCGCGCTCTCGAGTCTCACATTTCACTCGTTGCAGACCATGAAGATGGAGTCGAGCCGCCGAGAAAGAAGGTTCGAAAAGGGACACGGAGTTGTTGGGAGTGCAAGCGGCGGAAGATTCGCTGCGTGTTTGCAACACCCGCCGACACTATATGCAGCATGTGTAAGCGCCGGGGCTCGGCCTGCGTGAGCCAGGAGTTACCGGACACGTCGCAGACGGCGCTCATCAGTGCAGAGGCCAACGGCAACCAGGCCGGAATCCGGGATAGGCTAGACCGTATAGAGGCACTTGTCAGGACGCTGGTCCAACAAGTGGCCCGGGATGTTGATGGCTCGCCGAGTGCCAGTTCGGTTCCGGGTCATGCTTCGAGTTTGGGTCGGGAGCTCGCAGACGGCCAATTCAGACCTATGCTCGACTCGGACAACAACATCGGTCAAATTAGATTTGGTGATTCATTACCGCTTTCAAGGCCACTCACGCCAGTTACGTCAGTCACCTGGACGCCAAATCCGCGAGCGGTTGAGGGTGCCATGTACGATGATATTTCCAGGAGGCTCTCGGCAGCGTGGCCCTGCCAACGCGAGCTCGATCTGTTCTCACGCCTCCGTGACAGAGCTTGCGAAGCTTTTGTCCTGAAGACAGCAGGCATGTCGCATCCCAGTGCGGCCTCGCTTCACAACATACTGCAACCACCTCCGCCGACATCTCACCCCGTTCTTATGGCACAGAGACTCTTGCTGCTCGGCATTGCCCTCCAGACAATCGCTACCGGGTGTTTCTCAGGAGAACTCTCAGCTCTGAGATGCAGTCTAAACGACATGGCCTTTCGAGCAGTCGAGGCAGCTGCGCTCGTAACGGGAAATGACGAGCTCACCGGCTCGATTCAAGGGGTAGAGTGCATAATGACGGAGGGTCTGTACCACGACCTTGCCGGTAACATGCGTCGTTCTTGGATTGCCGTTCGCCGAGCAACAACCATAGCCCAGGTCATGGGTCTGCACCGTGGCGCTACTACTATGGCCGACTCTCCAACTGCAACTCCATCTTCGTCCCGCTCCCCGTCCCCTGAGCCGCCCGGTCCCCAGCCCGAGGGGCAGACACTGGGTGACCCGAAGCTCATCTGGCTCCGCCTGGTCCAGGCGGACCGCTACACATCGCTGATGCTAGATCTGCCGCAGGGCGCGCTGGACGACATATTCGCCACACCCAGCGCCCTTGAGGGATGCACACCCATAGAGAAGATGCGGCGGCTCGACTGCCTCGCAGCGGGCCGCATCATGCGACGGACTCCGGCTGAAATGCGCCACCGTCAGACGACGCACAGCATTGACGAGCTACTACAAGCGGCAGCAAGCTGCATGCCCCCGCAGTGGTGGCTTGCCCCTGACGATGTCACCGCCGCAAGAGGAGATTCCGTCGAAGATGACGCGGCCACGACGTGGACGGCGGCGCTCTTGGACCAGTTCGTCCACTTCCATCTTCTGGCCCGCCTGCACCTGCCCTACTTACTTTTGCACCGCTCGCAACTAAACAAGAACAACGGCAGAGAGGAGGACGAGAACGAACACGAGCATGAGTATAATGACCACGTGTACAGCCAGATGACCGCGCTGACTGCGACGCGCGACATGCTCGCCCGCTACCTGGCCTTTCGCCGCCTCAATCCGACAGCATCTTACTGCCGCGGAATGGACCTATTCGCCTTTATCGGAGCCACCGTTTTGTGTGTAGCTCACATCCGGCGCTGGTGCTACAGCGGAAGCAGGGAGAGTCTAGGTAGTAGTAGTAGTAGTAGTGGTGGTGGTGGTGGTGGTGGTGGTAACAGTAGTGTGGGAAACAAGGGGAACTACTACCACCACCATTATCACCCCGATCACCTCGCCCTCCCCCTTCTCGCGCACCAGCGACCGAGCGACCGCGCCCTAGTGGAGCGCACGCTCACCCACATTCGGCACGTCGCCCACGTTACCGGCTCCGCCTCCGCCTTTCGCATGGCCGCCGTATTGAACCGTCTTCTGGCGGTCGAGGAGGACGCCCCCTCCGCTACCTGTCAAGGCATACGCTGCCGTGTTGACTGCAGCCCGTCCTCGCCCGGAGGCAGGACAAGGGCAGGGGTGGTCGATGTTGGGAAGGTGGTGAACATCGGGGACGGGGGGATCCGCATCTACATCAACATTTCGTATCTTGGCACAATCGAGGTCGAACGCCGGGAACAACAGCAGGTGGCTGCCGTTGAGGATCCTGGCATGACGGAGGCGGAGACGGAACACCCGGGGCGGGAGGAGTTGTCCGGGAGTGAGATCGTGGAGCAGACGGAGGATTGGGCTTTACACGGCGTGAATGTAGGCCTTGAGGATTTTATTGAGAGGCTGGATGGTCCGGGTGCGGCTCATCAGGAGGAGCACTGGGATGACTGGTTGAGCAATGGGCCGCTGTCGTGAGGTGTCAGGCATTTTTCAGGGAACTTTGGGTCTTGATAGGGCCTAGTCAGTCTTGGCTAGCAATTAGGTTTATAGGAGTAGTCAACTCCAGTAGAGGAAAATAATTATCATGAACAGCCACCAACTACTGGTATCAAACGTGGGTTCGCCCCCATTTAAACCATCCCTCCAAGAGCCAGACAACTGAAAAGACCCTGGAGGCGAGCCACTGGCCAGGGGGGCTTGTACTTTTAATGTCTAGGCTCTTGGCTCAACTGAGACATCACCAGTACCCAATCGCTTGTGCTGGGCTGCATGGGGCGTAACGCCAAGTCCAGCTGAGAATGGCTCTGCCTTTTAACGGTCTTTTGTGTCCCGCCCTAATAACTACTTATTTATCTCACCGCCCAACAGACTCAGCCCTCAGCCTGATTGATCCGACAAGAGAAAAAAAAGGCCTCACCTACGATTTGGGTACAGAGGGGCGAAGCACAGAAGAAAAGCCAAACTATCTCAGCTCCTTACCCTCTCGCTGCACCCCCTCGGTCAAAAAAAGTGCAGTGATACGGCACAGCCAACCAGGGGTTTTCGGTACCCAACTTCGAACACGCTCACTGCTGCGGCCAAGACTCTTCATCATACTCGAACCAGCAACTGAATAACAGACGGCGTTCACAATCCAGCCTCGGACAGCTGGACCTCTGCACAAAGGGGTACCCTTCCAATTAATCTCGGATCGAGAAGAAGGAACCAGGCCGTTCAAAGCTCAACAACAACCCGAGCTTCCATCCTTGGGGTCGCAGAAGTCATTCACGCCCATTAGCCTCAGAAAAGAGAGAAAAAAAAATGGGCAATGCGGCAGAAGCGCACGACATCTCGATGCCCGGCATCCCCACCTACGTTTACGTCGTGTCGGGACTCCTGGTCGGCGTCCTGCTAGGGACACAACTGCTGTCTGTGTGGTTGACCGGGCTCCAAAAGCCCACCGTGGTGAGAGCGGCTTGGGATCCGGCTACGGGACGGTTGAGGAAGTAAGGGGGTGAAGGTTCCGTGGAGCATTTGGGTGTGCAGACCTGAGTCGTGGCCCGCGAGTCGAGCTGGCGGGTAGCGTCTAGCAATGAGGATGATGGATGGCGTTTAGGTGCAAGCGAGCATGAAGGTGGAGTTTTTCAGGAAGAGAGTAAAAGAACTGAGCTCTAGAGAACCAGGGGTTGTCCAGACGAGGGTTGTTTTAATGATTTTGGTCGATCCGGAGTAGATAACTTGGTTTAAGTAACCCAACTCTTCAGTCATACGCTGTATTTCGCCGCTTGGCTCAGACTTTGCATTGTTGTTTTGACAGTCTTGCCATCTCGTACGGCATGCACTCGTCGACGCTTTTGGTGAGCTATGGCAGCTACTTGGGTACGGGTAATTGAATTTTTTTTTTTTATTTTTTTTTTGATCTAAAACTACGCTGACCATACATCACTTTCATAGACAGCTTTATTTGCTCGATTTGGGTACGTTATTTCAATTCTGTAGCTAGATATTATGACTATCAGATTAAATGTTCAGTCCATTATATAGAGATTGCCAAAGGCGAACGAAACACAAGTTGACACCTTGTTCTCATTCAAATATCTGCTCCCTTTGCTCTCTTTTCTGCCCCTGCGACACCTAGCATTGAAAACATCTTACTTTCCCGGTCAACCTAAAGAAACCCTGTGAATGTCCGTCATTCTCTCCGCGAGCCATCAGTCGCCGTTGAGTCCCAAGAGGCGGAACTGTCGGACCGTTTGGTGCTCAAGCTCGCCGAACCGGAGCCGAAAAGGGTGGAGTCGGGGGATAGTAGCGGAGTGGTCTCAGAAGGCCTTACGACTTCTTTGCCCTTGCCATTGGGATTAGGACTGCTGGTGCCGGACTCGCTGCCGCTGCCGCTGCCGCTGCCGCTGCCGCTGCCTCTTGAAGAGGCCGACCGCGCTTGGGCCGGACGCTCGCTCGCTCGTCGATCAGCCAGGAGGATGAGGCAAAACATGAAGATGCAGCAGAAGACGAGGATAGCCAGAATGACCTCTTGCTCCCGCATGATGGGAATTTCCTCCATCCTTAGCATCCTGGTAGGCGCCATGATGATAAGAGGTAGTTGTCGGTGGTCAGAGGTAGAGCTGCAATTAACGATGTGACTCCCAGCATTTGCGTTCTGCTCATGCCTGGTTTTGAAAATGCTAAACTATTAGTACTAAATATGGTAACTAATAGTTCTGAGAGAAACCGAATATTTTCTGACCTTTGAGGACCAGAGCCCTAGCTGCCCGGAGTAAAAGGAAGAATAAAATATGGAAAAAGGAATAAATCTCCAAGGGGCATAGCCTCGGACGCGTGTCGTGCTTCGCCGCCCGCCCAAGAGTGAAGGAGGCTGCGATGGGCTTGAGGTTTGGACGATGGTGGGTGACACAGGCGGGGAGGAACGGAGCGGTTTGGGAAAGCCTGACCAAAAGAGAGGGGGGCGCCTGCAGGTGAAGCAAGACGTGCCTATAAACCCACTGAGCCAATGCAATACGAGAGCGACCCAAGGCGTTCTGCGTCAAGCTACTGGCTTTTTAACCAGTTGACAACGACCCGGGCGCATAAGGTTCGCCCATTCACTACACACACGTATGTATCATTTTGTAAGACAAGAATGCCAGTCACGCGCGTGTACATATACATATATTCACAGAGTTACTTGCACCATGTGGCCAACCCATCAAAACACGCAACATAGCAGCCAGTCGTTCTTTTCGCAGGTGTGCCTCGGCTGAGACACCAAGGTCATTTCGCAACTACTTACAGGTTCAGGTGAGAAGGGGGGTGGACCAACCTAGCATTAAAAGTCAAACCAAGCCGCCCATTCAGTGCTTATTTCCTCAGTATCCGCCCGCCGAACTTGCGTCTTCTCCAGCAGCCGGCGCGGCCCCGCACGCCTCTCTCTGGCTGCTCGAACCCACAGCAGAGGCAAAGACAGAGATAGGCAAGGCATAACGACGTCCGGCGCCATCCCAGAAGCCTTCCATCATAACGACGCTCGAGTCTTCATTTATGGCAGCACTGGACGCGGTGACTGCCGCCTGGTCTGGGCGCTGCCGATAACCAGGAGGAAAAGCACCAGGAGGAGCAGCAACATCAGCAGACAACACCTCCCTCGCCTTTCCCTTGGCCTGCCGCCTCGCCTCCTTTCTCCTGGCTCCCACTCGCACCACGCAGAGCCACCAGTAGGCGGCGAACATGACTCCGAAGAGAATGATCCCACCCGCGACCGACGACACGCCAATCTTGACGAGGTTCATCCTGTCACTGTCGTTACCGGTGTTGTTGTTGCTGCTGTTGTTTGCTTGGTCACCTCCTTGGGTGCCGTTGTAGCCCCCGGGTCCGAGATCTGACGCGACGCTATCATCGCTGCTGCTGCTGCTGCTGCTGCTGCTGTTGTTGTTGTTGTTGTTGTTGTTGTTGTTGTT